>CM051271.1:47090991-47202140 GCA_027921565.1 Artemia sinica
AGCCAAATTACAAAATAGCTTTACTTGACAAAAAAAATGCTAAAGCTTAAAAACAAAAAGATGAAATTCGGATTCATGGGCTGTGGGATAGGAGATATTCAATAGGAGAATTTGAAAATTCAAAAATCCACACGGTGATCATATGAATTTTAAAATAGCACATTCTTATTGGCTAGTAATTGCACGGGAAATTAGCTTTTTGCTTCAAAACTTTTGGAAATGTCTGGAAACAAAATTAATTCTACGATACTTCAGAGAACCTAAGCTCCTGTGCAACAAAGATGCAATTTTGAATTATTTGGTAACTAATTAATTATTAGTTAATTATTAATTATTAAGTAACTTACACACAATTTCTAGCCGCAAGATCCTTGTGCACAATTCCTTTTTGATGAAGGTAAAGAAGTGCTCTGCCAACTTGGCACGCAATATCAATTAAATCAAATAAGGAAAGTCGTTGCGTTTCAGTCCCATCTTTTTGTCTGACTGTTTCCATACTGAAGAAATCTTCAATAGTATTTGACTTACTTTGGACAAGAAACCTAAAAAATACGTAAACAAAACAGTAAATTAGAAATTTACAAGTCTGTTTTATTTATTTAAAAACCTTCCCGGCAAAATTGTACGGGTCTGTTCATTTTTTTTTTTTTTTTTTTTTTTTTTTTTTTTTTTTTTTTTTTTTTTTTTTTTTTTTTTTTTTTTTTTTTTTTTTTTACAGAAATCATATTTCTCAGAATTTTGGCTGTTATGACCAATAGCAAGTTAAAAGTATCAAACCATGTAGTTAACCACTCTGTGTGACCTACTGTACGTTTCAGAGTGCCACCTGTTCTGCCATGAATGGCACATTGGCTTATGACATGTGTACGGTCTGGAAAGTTTGCAGCTCCTCGTCTTAAGCTCAGAACTATATATATATATATATATATATATATAATATATATATATATATATATATATTATATATATATATATATATATATATATATATATATATATATATATATATATATATATATATATATATATATATATATATATATATATATATATATATATGTTACAGTGAATGTCCGAAATTTGGTGAATGCCGACATTCACCAGTGAACGTCCCAAATACTGTTTTTTTCTTCCTTGAATTTAGTCAGCGTTGCCAGTCAATTTTCAATTTAATACAAGGTTTGATGATGACAGGTTAGGTTAGATTAGGTTTGTTTATGTTAGGTTTGCATAGGTTTTTAACCCATTTCTGCATTTATAACCAAATGTAACCTACCCTAATCTAGCCTAACATAAACTAACATAATCTATCTAACATTAACTTTTACCATCATAGCTTGCATAACCCTGAAAAAGCTGACTCGCAAAGCTAATTGAATCCAAGCAGAGAGAAAGGAATTTCGAATATTCACCGATCAATGTTAATAATAACCAGATTAAATAAAAAAACATTTTTTTATAACTGAAAATAAGGAGTGACATTAAAACTTAAAGCGAACAGAAATTATTTCATATATGAAAGGAGATGTCCCCTCCTTAACGCCCCCCTCTTTACGCTATGGATTGCCTTCTTGTCATAACTCTTATTTTCAAACTAGTAAGAAAAACTTTAGCGCAAACAGCGGGGCGTTGAGGAAGGGACAACCTTTTTCATATACGGAACAATTTCTGTTCATTTTAAGTTTTAATGTCGCTCCTTATTTTCAGTTTATTTTTTTTTATTTATTTAATTTCTGAACGTTTTCCAACTAGTGCAGGCTCGAATTTGGCTCACCGTACATGAACAATTAAAATGGAATTTGAATATTAATTTTGGCAAAGTTTACCCTCGTGAAACATTTCCTCTAGAAATTTCACCTCCAGAAACAACCCTCCCAATGTGAGAATCTTATCGCAAAACAAAAATTATTTATTATGTGTATGAGGTGGCCGTCTCCTCATTCAATGCCAAGAAATCTGGCTCCTCGTAGGAACTTCTAGATTCCATTCAAATGAGCCCTTTCTCGATATGCTAGGACTATTGGTTTGATGCGATCATCCCTGGGAAAAATAAACAAACAAACAAAATATAAATGAATAAACACGCATTCATGATAAAAAAATAAAAATTTCCACATTTTTCTCAGATGGAAGCTTGAAACATCTACATCAGGGTTCATGAATACCCTGAATCTGATAGTTTGATTTTCTTTAAGATTCATTGACTTTTAGAGGGTGTTTCCCCCTTTTTTGAAAATCAGGCAAATCTTCTCAGGCTCGCAGCTTTTGATACGTGACACTAAACTTAATGAATCTTATATATTTAGAACTAACATAATAAGCCGATTCTTTATATATATAACTATATATATATATATATATATATATATATATATATATATATATATATATATATATATATATATATATATATATATATATATATATATATATATATATATATATATATATATATATATATATATATATATATATATCGAAAAGGTAACTACTCCCGGGAAGTTATGATGTTGGTAGACTCCAGGATGAGAATTTGAGAGAAACTTTCCAGGAACAGTTGAATACTAAACTTGAGAGTTTAAAATTTGATAATGTGGAAGATGGTTGGAATAATTTTAGAAAAATAATTTGTGAAGTTGCTGAAGGTGTATTAGGGAAGAAAGCTAGAACTGCAGCTAAGAAAATTAGTGAAAAAGCTTTATGTTTAATAGAAAGGAGAAAGGACTTGTACAAGAATTATCTGAGTGATAGATCGTATGAAAACAAAAGAAATGTAAAGAGAGTGGAGAAAGCATTAAAATATGAAGTAAGAAGGTGTGAAGTGGAGGCCATGGATAAAATTGCCGAGGATCTGGAAGATGCAGCTAGACGGCATAATAGTAAAATATTGTACTGTCACGTTAACAAATTGAGAGGGAGTAGTCAATCCGGACTTGTCCCAGTTAAAGATAGGAATGGGGTCGCAATTAGCGATGAGGAAAAAACTAAAGAGAGATGGGCCGAACATTTTGATAATTGCTTAACCGAGATAGAGTTGCAGGAAAAAATATAGAGGAAAATGAAAAAGTTTGTGATACTTTGGATGTGAAGGAAGATTTGTTTTGTGAGGAGGAATTAGCAACAGTACTAAAAGGATTAAAGAATAATAAGGCGCCAGGTGCTGATAGGGTGGTAAATGAGTTTCTTAAAAATGGTGGCTCTGAGGTTAGAAATAAGTTATTGAAGATTATGAATATGATTTTTGAAAAAGGGGAAGTACCTAACGATTTTAGGAAAACCTTAATTAAGCCACTTTATAAGAAAGGTGATAAAAGAGAGTGTGGTAATTATCGAGGCATTAGTTGGGTCTCTGTAGGTAGTAATTTACTTAGTAATATGATACATTTTAGACTGAGAGATGCTGTAGACAAAGTTTTAAGAGAAGAGCAGTGCGGTTTTAGAAAAGCTAGAGGATGTGTCGACCAAATTTTCACTCTTAGGCTAATAATTGAGAAGTGCCTGAGTTTTCAAACACCTTTGGTCCTCAGTTTTTAGATTACGAGCAAGCGTTCGATTCTGTTGATAAAAGAGCTTTAGTAAAGGTTTTATCCTTGTATGGTATACCAGACAAATACATTAAAGTGATTAGTGCTATGTACGAGAATAACACTGCTGCGGTTAAGGTAGGAAATGAGGTTAGCAGCTGGTTTTGTATTAAATCAGGAGTTACGCAGGGCTGTGTTCTATCCCCCTTTATATGGATTTTTTGGTGGACTTCGTTTTAAGGAGCATAGGAAAGGCAATGGGAGACCACGGAATCAAATAGGGAGGAAAAGTTCTCCTGGACTTGGTTTATGCTGATGATTTAAGCATCCTAGATGAAAGTGTGAGCAAAATGAATGAAGTTTTAGAGGTTTTGCGAGTTCAGGGTGCTAGAATTGGTTTGAAAATTAATGTTAGGAAGACTAAGTCACTAAGGCTAGGAATAAGTGAAGATGAAAAGGTGACGTTGGGTAATGAAAAGATTGATCAGGTGGGCAGCTTCACTTACATTGGTAGTATTATTAGTAAAGATGGTGGGAGCAGTGAAGATGTTAAAAATAGAATAGCCAAGGCTCAGGGTGTTTTTTCACAGTTAAAAAAAGTCTGGAAGAATAGGAAGATAAGCCTGCTAACCAAGATTAATATATTAGAAGCTACAGTGATGACAGTGGTCAAATATGGCTCTGAAGCATGGACGCTCCTAAAAGCGGATGAAGATTTGCTAGATGTTTTCCAGATAAATTGCTTAAGGATTGTTCTGGGTACCCGGCTGACTGACCGTATTTCAAACAATAGGCTATACAAAAAATGTGGTTCAATACCGCTCTCTAGGGCTATAATGAAAGAAAGGTTGAGGTGGTTAGGGCACGTTGTGCGGATGAAGGATGACAGATTGCCGAAGATTGTTCTTTTCGGCCAACCATCTAGGGCTAAACGGAAAGCAGGTCGTCCCCGTCTGGGGTGGGAGGACGTCATAAAGAAAGATTTAAAAGAAATGGGAACTTCATGGGCGGGTGTAAAAAGGGAGGCTTTGAATAGATTGGGGTGGAGGAGGATCGTGCGTAGCTGTGTTGGCCTCAGGCGGCTTAGTGCTGCGGTGAGTTGTTAGTAGTAGTAGTATATATATATATATATATATATATATATATATATATATATATATATATAATATATATATATATATATATATATATATATATATATATATATATATATATATTATATATATATATATATATATATATATATATATATATATATAATATATATATATATATATATATATATATATATATATATATATATATATATATATATATATATATATATATATATATATATATATATATATATATATATATATATATATATATATATATATATATATATATATATATATATATATATATATATCTATATCTATATATATCTATATTTATATATATATATATATATATATATATATATATATATATATATATATATATATATATATATATATATATATATATATATATATATGTATATATATATATATATATATATATATATATATATATATATATATAATATATATATATATATATATATATATATATATATATATATATATATATATATATATATATATATATATATATGTATATATATATATATATATATATATATATATATATACATATATATATATATATATATATATATATATATATATATATATATATATATATATAATATATATATATATATATATATATATATATATTATATATATATATATATATATATATATAATATATATATATATATATATATATATATATATATATATGTACATGAATTACTAGCAAAGATTACAACAGCAAGGAACTGACCTTTTGAGGTTGTGTTTCCATGAGTTGTAGACAATCATTGGCTGATCTATGTCTATACAAGCAGCGACAGGTATAAGCAAGTTTCGAAACTGAAGACCAACAAACAATGATGCTCTTAGTAAGAAATCTATTTTTTCGCGGGAGGTTGACTGATCTAAAAGTGTAAATTTTATTTATAAGTTAGCTTAAATCTAAAAGTAGCAATCTTAAAAAGCACATATAGCCACAATGGCACCCGCAGAAAGGAAGGAGTGGAAATCCCCTCCCAGTGAATAAAAAAAAATAAAGACATAAGAATGTAAACATATAAAATATAAGGATATTAACCAACATAAGCACGTTTCAGAAATAAAGACCATAAAATATTGAAACTCCTTGTAAGGAATTAATTTTTTCACAAAGGTTTGATTGATCTAAAAATTAAAACTTACGTACTTCTACAAGTTAGCTTTAATCTCAGAAAAGAAATTGTTAAAAAAAAAAATGGCAGCCACGAGGGACAGAAGAAAGGAAAGAAAATATTTTCTAAATTAATTGTGGAAGAGACTGCGTTTTAAGAATATATATATATATATATATATATATATATATATATATATATATATATATATATATATATATATATATATATATATATATATATATATATATATATATATATATAAAATTGAAACCTCATAATATGTTGAAACCCGTTGTAATATAAAAAAACATACGAACCTTTTTTGCCTTCTCCCTGAAAAATATTTTTTAGGCTAGTCTTTTGAAATCATATAAGTTTAGCACATCCTTAACAAACTCATTTGTAAATTGTAAAAACTTTTTTTTCTGTTTTCAGTGTAAGCGTTTTGTGTTTTCTTAACACTTTTCATTTTTAGTGTTCTCGTACCAACGTCTTTACAAAGTTTACTAATCATTTTTCTTGGGAGCTACTGAAGAAAATATGAGAAAGTTGAGAGACATAACAATTCCTGCTAGTAAGAATGTTAAAAGAACTGTCAAAAGAGATCTTCCTAAAAATGTTGGTAAATTCTGCATCCTACAACCTTTTTTAAATGACAAAGAAAGATACCCCAGCAAAAATATCAAATGGCAGCGGAAACGAATATGACACGAAAATGTTTGCCTCAGAAATATTGAGATTCCAAAGTTCAGTTGGGGCGAGATAAAATTTGCCATCAAACTATTTTCCTCAGAACATAAAATCTCCATCTCGTATTATGGTAGAATTCCTTTTTGCTTCATTTTTAATGTCCTTATTCTAAAACATAGTAATAACTTATTGAAAAAAGGAAATTACTGTCCTAAAGGTCTTTGACAAAAAGTGTACTTTAGTTTTATTGGTGAATTTTTGTGACGTCGATCGTCTAATTGTTCTAGCCCGTTAAATTATTGCTTAAGCGTAAATCAGAAAGAGTTGCCCAATAATACTGCCGCTTTATTCGATGCTTTTTTTTTAACTGTTGTTGCTGCGGCAAATTTTGGGCCAGAAAAGAACACAAAACCTAATTGTTTCTTTTCTACGAAATTTTACGAAAATAAAAAGACCAAAAAGTACTTGAGTCGCAGCATTTTTTACAAGTAACACTCTATTTGTCTGTGGTCTTGTTGATTACTTGATGTTCATGCTTTAGTTTCATCTCCAAAAGGGCCACAGAATTTTTTTTAACTTGGCGGTCTTGCTCAAACAAATTTTTCCCTATACCCTTCCATATACAATTATGATGAAAATGCTTTATGGTGCTACTTTCAAAAATTCGTGTCAATGTTCAAAAACAAAACAGGTTTGAACCAAAATATAAGAACGTCGGAGGAAACACAGCAATCTGCATTATTTAATAGAACGCATACCAGTGTTGAAGTACACATATTTTGACTATGCCTCAAACCTACATTCTTTTTAATTCAGTAATTCGAGAGACAAAAAAAAATCGTTAAAAAGCATGCATACTGCTTTGACAATTCGTTTTATTTAATGGCTGTAAATTACGATAAAGAAGAGATTCACAAAATTTGTGAAATATAGCAATTTCTATTAATAGCTCTCTGCAAGATAAATGAAAAGTGTTGTCAAGGGCCCAGTTAAGAAGAAGGAGTATTTAAGCCCTCCCTTTCCTCCAATTCCGATACCCCGTACGTTTTCGTTTACACTCATGACTAGTTTCATCTCCACAAGGGTCATAAAAGGTTTTTTTTCCGACTCGGTGAACTTGCTCTCACAAGCTTGGTTTCCAGTCACCCTAGAATAAAAACCGACCTTTTGATGATGTTTGCTGGAGCGATGGACATAAAACAAAAGTACTTCTTTCCATTTCGTATATTTTGTAATAATTTAGAAGAGTGCAACGAAAAAGAATGGTTTGGCATTTACTTTAGAACATGAATCAATGACAAGACAAAAACGTAAATTAAAAGATAAATAAAATAGAAAAAAAGGATAAATATACAAGAATTTTTATAATATAATATAACAGAATTTTAAGAATAAAATTCTTAATAATTTAGTAGCTGTAGTACCTAATCTAGAAGGGCTTAAACAGGTAATTCTATGAATTCGAGCAGTCCTGCCCTCTATGGCTCTGATAATATTGTAAATCAGTTGAGGAACCAAAAATATATGAGCAGCCTGTGTTCCCTTCCTGATACATTCAGTAATATACGATTCACTACATCCATTTTCACTTGAATTGTTTTTTTTTTTTTGCTTTTTTATGTTGCATTGTGTTTAGTCCCTGAAAGGGTATAGCCTCTGGGTGTTGTTGTAAAGTGTGTACTTTCTATGAATAAATCAAATTATTACTATTGTGATTTAACATTTAGTGAATTATTAGGTCTTGATAAAGAAAAAACAATAACAATAATAATTGCAAATACAGTGCTATGTTCGAGCCACTGTATATAAATATATTATTTATATAGAGTGGTTCGAGCATATCTTTACGAACCTTAGAATTTTAAGTGAAAGCCAATAATTGCTTTAATCCTTATAGGAGGTAGGGTGCGTTCACTATGACCTGAATTCTCCGAGACCTGAATTCTCCGAGACCTTAACTCCCCGAATTCCCCCAAAAGAAAATTAGCTTCGTCAAATTTTCCTCAAACATTAACATTAAAGAAAATTAACGATATTATATTTTGTTTTTGTTTTTTTTGTTGTAGCGAATGTTAATTTTCGATTAGAATCGGAGAATCCAATTTTAATTCATCGAAGCCCCAAAAATGTCCGTGGTAGTTACAGCATTGAGCCGGTAGTCGATATTAGAGCCAATCTCTGTTGCAAATGTTATTTTCACTTGTTTTAAGATTAACACTATCCTTTAACATTTAAATATTTTTGACTAAATTGTAGTACAAACAAAATATCAAAGTAAAAGGGAAAAAAACACCTAAAATTTGTATAAAATTTAAGTTTAAACGAGTATTGTTTTATGAATTTAGTGTCCTGTGGTGGCACAATGGGTTTAATTTCAGCTTGGCAATATGGAATTCACAATTTCAACTCAGCTATAGCACGGACACTGCACGGACGAACCAAGGGCCTTAGTAGTCAAGAAGCATCGTTAGGTCAATAAATACATTCTGTATAGGTTTAGTGATGAAGTTGATGAAATTTATTTTTAACGATCTCAACGCAAATTCAAATGGATTTACTGAAAAAAAAATGTGCATTGTCAGCTTAGTATACATATGCTGATATTTATTCCTTAAAATCTTAATGAATTTTTGATCTCTTAAAGTTATAAAAATGAAAACATTTGAAAGAATTTTTTCAGGTAAGTAAAAATAATATTCTAATTTTTAGAAAGCATAGGATTTTAAAACCCTACTCATATTAATTTCTGCTCGTTTTGAGTATGGCTCTGTTATTTATTTTAGTTTCTGTTTGTTTGGGGTTAATTTATCTATTGATACTGATTTGTGGTTGTTGTATGCTTGTTAGATTATTTGATTCTATTTTTGTTCATTTTTGGTTTAATGGAGTTCTTTAATTTTATGTAAAAACTTATTTTGTGGAAAAAGTTTTTTTTAATTAATTTATGTTCGTTTTATGTTGACATAGTCTTTTTCAGGGAAAAAGACTGAGCCTCTTCTTAAGTTAAACAACCATCCCTTCCATAAAAACCTTAAATACCCTCTGGGTACAATTTTCAACCCTTGCCCCTAGTCTTTGGGATTTGTTTCAACCCCAAAGGCTTGTTTTATGATATTTAGACTATTTTGAATAGAATGGCTATCTCAAAATTTCTATTAGATGCATTTCGGGACAATACGATGTGTTAGTTTGTTTTTTTTTTTTTGGGGGGGGGACCTAGGGGGTAGCTGCCCTCCGATAGCCTGAAATATATGGCTACCTAAAAATTTTGATTTGATGTGTTTGGGGAAATGGTGGGCGTGAGAGGGAGGCTAGTTGCCCTCCAATCACTTTCGACTATTAAAAAGGGCACTATCCCTTTCAATTTCCAATTGAATGAGGCCTTTTTGAAGTTTCTACAACACCGCTTTCTATAAGAACCTTATATGCCCCCAGGGCATAACTTACAACCCTTACCCTGGGGTTAGTGGGGGGGGGCTGTAATCCTCAAAGACCTAATTTTCAGAACTTTCAACTACGTTGAACAAAATGGCTATCTCAAATTTTCATTGGATGTGTTTGGGAAAATGGCGGGCGTGAGAGGGGGTTAGTTGCCCTCCAATCACTTTCGACTTTTAAAAAGGGCACTAGCCCTTTCAATTTCCAATTGAGTGAGCCCTTTTTGAAGTTTTTACGACAACGCTATCTATAAAAAACCTTATATGGTTTAAAGCCTTTATATGGTTAAAAGCCTTTTATGCCCCCAGGGCATAACTTACAACCCTTGCCCTGAGTACTTACAACCATAATAACAACCAAAATAAAACCAAACGGGGTAGTATGCAACCAATACAGCAAAAACAGGGCATAACTTACAACCCTTGTTTCTACTCATACTACTACTACTGCTGCTATTATTACTTCTTCTGCTACTAGTACTGCCACTAAAGCTAAGGCTTCTACTATTAATTCTACTGTTCCTACTACTACAGTTGTTACCAAAACTAAAAGTATTAAGGCGAAAGATTCGGGAAATATTGAAACTGTATGGAACAAAATCGAAAGACGTATCAGAAATGCTTCCAGAACCGTTTATGGTCTTAAGTTTAAATTTTTTTAGCGTGTGCTACAGGGTATGTTGAAGAAACCAAAGGTGCTATGCGCATACTGCTACTAACAGTACTGCAACTATTTCTACTACACAAGCTAAGAGTATTAGGGTGAAGCTTTCAACGAATATTTACTAGTATGCCGTCTAATAGAAGCTTTCAAATCAAACTATGCCCACAAAGCTAGTTGTGAGGACATATGAGAAATACTTCAAAATAATACAGATTTTTACTGCATGTTACCACTTCATATCGTAATACACGTATTATTGAGAAGTATGGTGCTACCGACATTATCCAATCGTTGGAGTTGCTTCTACTGATTCTACTACTACTAGCGGCACTGAAGCTAAGGCTACTGCTATCAATTCTGCAGCTGCTAATACTACTATTGCAACTGAAACTAAGGGCATTAAGGCAAAAAAAAAATGGGAAATATTGAAACTGTATGGAACTAAATCAAATCAAAGTGTGCCCACAAAGGTAGTTGTGAGGACGTATGAGAAATACTTCAAGAACGGTTCATAATATGAAGTTAAAACTTTCAGCTTGAGTTGAGGGGGATCTTGAAGAAACCAAAGGTGCTACACGTATACTGCTATTAACACTACTACATCTATTGCTACTGCACAAGCTAAGAGTATTAAGGTGAAGCTTTCAAGGAATATATTTAAGCGGATGTTGAACTAAATCAAAAAGTTCTAGTGTCGTTTATAAGAATCAAAAGAGATTGGAGGGCAAGCAGCCCACCTCACAAGCCCATTCATTTTCCAAACACGTCCAGTCAAAATTTTTAGACAGTCATTTTATTCAGCATAGTAGAACGGACCAGTAGCTATGTCTTTAGGTATATTAAGTATGTCAACCCCCGACAATTGTGTAATTGACCCATTATGCTTTAAAACTAAATGTTCTTTGAAAACTAAATCAAAAGGGGCTGCATGTGTGGTTGCCAATAAGACACCTCAGCAATGTATTGAAAACGACTAGGGGTATTAAGTTGAAACTTCCGCAAACATAATTTGCACTTTACTAAAAAAAAAATCACCGTGGATTGTCAATTCAATACACATATACTGATATTTATTCCTTAAAGATTAAAGTAAATATAAGTGAAACATTCAAAATGTATTTTGTGTTCAGTTTAGAGCAAATTATGTTCTGGTGTTCAGCATGGGGGTTGTCAGCACTTTGCTCGTTTTGAGTTTGACTCGGTTATTTATTGTAATTTCTGTTTGTTTTTGGTTTCTTTGGTTTACTGATGGTTATTTGTGTAGTTTTATGTTTGGAAGATTATTTAACTTAATTTTCTGCTCATTTTTGCTTTAATAGAGCTCTTTACCTTTCTTTAAAAAACTTGTTTGGTAGAAAAAGTTTTTAAATTAATTAAATGTCAAGATGCATTGCTGCAAAGTAAAGACAAACATATTCCTTAAGAATTTCATAGCTCAAACTGATGTAACTGATTGTCTCATTCAGAAGCTACTGGCAATCATCTTTATTATGTTTTTACTGATCAATTACCTACTTATAATGGCTTCTTGAACCAATTTTTAATATTAATTAGCTCACTAAGCGACAAGCCATAGAAAACTATTATTAAGAGGTTTTTCCAATTTCTCACGCTTGATTGTTTTTCAAAGTAGAAAATGTAACAAAAAATAACGAGGGGATATTTATAAAGAAATTTATATTATTTGGAAGTCTAGGGGTCTCATAGCCTAGAACACCTATTCATGTTTTTTTTTCAGTGATGTAAAAAATTGTTTAAAAGACTGTGCTAAACAAATTCGTCTGTTAAAATGAGATTTGTAGCAATTTTAAAAGAATCCAAGATTAGGAATTCCAGTTAACTTCAAATGGTTTCTGTCTCCAACTTGGTTAAGGGTCTAATGTTTATGGTCTATTGTATGCTTAAATCGATATTTCAATGAAACTCTTCTTTCTAAGGAGGGAGTTAAAGTCTGATTAACTTTGGGCACAATAAGGTATTAATTCAGAGCTGAGTATAAACAAAAGTTCAAATAGGGATAAAATTCTTTTAATAGAGAGTGATAAATTTCACAAAAAAAACAAGCTATTTCTGTCACATATGCAGTGACCGTCATCAGTATTTATACTAGTATAAATACTGATGACGGTCACTACATATGTAACCAAAATATCTAGTTTTTTTTGTGAAATTTGTCACTCTCTATTAAAAGGATTTTATCCCTATTTGAACTTTTATTTATCGTCATTGAAAGGCAGTGTGGTCTCCGAACTTATCCAGTGCTGAGTTTTAAGAATATAATAGTTGGTGACTAGATGACCAAAAGATTATGTGTATATAAACTTAATAAATTTAAAGTAGAGTGTGTAGGAGGCAAGAAACTCCGTGACTATTTTCTCTTCTTTTTGGTATTTTTGCATTGTTAAACTAATCCAGCGCATACACTGTTCCCGTTTTTAAATTTCTTATTAAAGTTAAATAAAATCAACCAGTCAACTTGGAATTGTTTTTACGATAATTATAATTTAAACCAAACTGTTTCTGCTGAATTTTGTACATTCAAAACATCAGCCATCACACTTCAAACTATCACTACCAGATACATGTTATAACATAATGAAGCATTTGAAATGAAATGCACCGAAACGATCATCTTTACGAGCAAAAGTGTACTGAATGTCGAATATGCAGGCACATTGAAAATGGCATAAATGTCTCATTTGGCATCACTGCTTTAAAAATCTTACATTAGTAAATTAAGGATTTTTTATACTATCGAATATGCAGGCACATTGAAAATGGCATAAATATCTCATTTGGCATCACTGCTTTAAAAATCTTACGATAGTAAATTAAGGATTTTTTATACCTTTTAAGGTGTTGATATGATAAGTATTTGTCCCTGATCTTTTGTTTCTGAATGAAGAAAAGGATTTTTTGTGATTGTCCCGAAACTTTTTTCTTCAATAATAGGAATCGGCATGATCCTAAATGCACGTCAAACTATCGCTACCTTTTGCTTGGTGAGACATAGTAAAGGTATTGAAATGAAACGTGCTGAAATCACCATTTTTATTAGCAAAAATCTGTCAAATAAAATTTTATTAGAAAAAAAGGGGTGAGTGGCACAAATATGTTTCATTTGGCAATCCTGGATCAAACCTTTTAAGAGTAAATTAAGAATTTTTCATACCTTGAATTTTTGCATTCGAAACATCAGCCGTTGTACTTACAGCTATCGCTTTCAGATAACTGGTGTAACATAGTGAAGCTGTTAAAACAAAACGATCTAAAAGCACCATTTTCATGAGCAAAAATGTGCCGAATTCCGAACGTGCAGAAACCCTAAAGAGGGTTCAAATGGAAAAAAATTTGTTCCATCTGGTAATGCTGCTTCAAACCTTATAAGAGTAAATTCAAGATATTTTATACCTTTTAAGGTTTTGATAAGTATTTGTCCTTCTACTTTTGTTTCTGGATGAAGGAAAAGACCTTTCGTGATTGTCCCAAAACTTCCTTCTTCAATAACAGCAATTGGCGTGATCCTAAATGGAAGCACAGCAATTTGTCTTAAGCGATCGTTCTCCGACACATTTGGCTGCAAAAAAAGTAATTTGTTTTCTATTACTTTATCAGACACTTTAAACTGCAGTTTCTGTATATTCTTTATTAGACCTAGAACAAATAAAATCCATGTAAAATTTATCAGGGGAACAATACATTTATGCGCAAATCTGTGGCTAAAACTGGTGTAGTAAAATACAGAGAGACAGATACAAAGGGGCAGAGAGAAGGAATGAAAGAGGGAGAGAGGGGAGGGGGAGAGAGGGGGAGGATATATGTAAACTATGAAAAATTGGAGCAGAATTTGCTCTCCCTTGCTAGATAAGGTGTGAATTTTAAAAACTACTTCTACATCCAAAAATTTCTAATCGCGTTTGTCCAAAAACTATGTTAAATTTTTAAAGTTAGTTGCTTTTTTTCTGGCGAAAGACATTTGACGAATAAGATATGCAATCATTTTTATTCAATACTACCTAGTGGACAGTTAATAAATAAGAAAGTGGGTACATGCTGTAAAAAAAGCATTTCCTTGTAATAGAAAATGCAAAAAATAATGTAATGGAAAAGTAAAGAGTTACACTAAAGCAAAGATGTGCAGAAATACAGTCAAAAATTGAAGCGTAAAATTACCATAAATCATCATCAATAAATGAATAAATCCCAAAACGAACAGAAATAACTATATACAACCGAGTCAAACTCATATCAAAGCGAGCAGAAACTAAAGAGAACAGGGCTGACACCTATCGTACTTTATAAGTATTAAATGAAAAAACAATTTTTTTTTTTAACTGAAAGTAAGGAGCGACATTAAAACTTAAAACGAACAGAAATTATTCGGTATATGAAAGGGTCAGGCCCCTCCTCAACGTCTCGCTCTTTATGCTAAAGTTTTTTATTGTTTTAAAAAATAGAGTCGTGAGAAAGAGTCAAGGGGACAGCCCCTTTCATAAACGGAATAATTTCAGTTCGTTTTAAGTTTTAATGTCGCTCCTTACTTTCAGTTAAAAAAAACTTGTTTTTTTACTTTATTTTTTGAACGTTTTTGAAAATATGCAGGTGTTGATTTTGGCTTACCATACATGAATAATTTAAAAAAAATTTGCATATTGATTTTACAATTATTTGGTGGCTTTCTCGAAAATTTTTAATTTTATTTACGAACGTTTTCATTAGTAATAAATATACGTAACTTACGAATTAACTTACGTAACGAACTTCTATATTTATATGTTTTTAATACATATATTAGGGGGTTCGCCCCTAGTCAATACTTCGCTCTTTACACTAAAGTTCCAATTTTGTTCAAATTCTTTAAAAATGACCCTTTAATCACAAAGGCCGTTAATTAGAATACATAGCTCTTATGAAAGTAATAAAAAATCTCTGGCTTAAAGAGCGAGGTATTGAATAGGGGGCGAATCCAATAATATAAGCAATATTTTCTTCTCCTTTTAAGTTTTGATGTTGCTCATTACTTTCAATTGAAAAAACTTTTTTTTATTCATTTATTTTCTGATCGCTTTTTAAATAATGCTGGGGAAATCCGACGCCCCCTTCATAGAAATGTCCCTTCCCCCTTGAAAATTTCCTCCGTGGAAAGATCATCCCACATACCCCCCCCCCACTACCAGAAAAAATCCCCCTGAAAACGTCTGTATACTTCCCAATAACCAATCAATGGCAGCGCGTTAGCGCTGCCTTAGTTAAGAACGATGTGGGCACAATGTGTTTTTTGGTTGTTTTTTTTTCTCCATACCCGGGCACTTCGTATCGAAGGAGTTGTCGTAGAAAGTTCGAAAAGGGCTCATTCGATTGTAAATTGGAGTGGCTAGTGCCTTTTTTAATAGTTGAAAGTGATTGGAGGGCAACTAGCCTCCCCCCACGCCCATCATTCCCAAAACACATCCAATCAAAATTTTGAGATAGCCATTTTGTTCAGCGTAGTTGATTTCCATACAGAAAATATCTTTATGAGAACGACACTCCCCCACAACCCTCGGGGCAAGGGTTTTAAGTTATGCCCTGGGGGCATATAAGGTTTTTATAGAAGGCGTTGTCGTAGAAACTTAAAAAAGGCTCATTCGATTGGAAATTCAAAGGACTAGTGTCCTTTTTAAGTTGATAGTGATTGGAGGGTAACTAGCCCCCCCCCTCCCAACACCCATCATTCCCCCAAACACATCCAATCAAAATTTTGAGATAGCCATTTTGTTAAGCGTAGGGGCATATAAGGTTTTTATAGAAGAGATTGTCGTAGAAACTTCAAGAAAGGCTCACTCGATTGGAAATTGAAAACTGGAGGGCAACTAGCCCCTCCCCCTCCCCAAAAGCCCATCATTCCCCCAAACACATCCAATCAAAATTTGGAGATAGCCATTTTGTTCAGCGTAGTTGATTTCCAGATAGAAAATATGTTTTTGAGGAGGACACTCCCCCACAACCCTCGGGGCAAGGGTTGTAAGCTATGCCCTGGGGGCATATAAGGTTTTTATAGAAGGCGTTGTCATAGAAACTTCAAAAAAGGCTCAATCGATTGGAAATTCAAAGGGCTAGTGCCCTTTTTAATAGTTGAAAGTGATTGGACGGTAACTAACCCCCTCTTACGCCCACCTTTCCCCAAACACATCCAATCAAAATTTTGAGATAGACATTTTGTTCAAAGTAGTTTAAAGTTCTGGAAATTAGGTCTTTGAGGATGACAACCCCCTCACATCCCTCAGGACAAAGATTATAAATTATGCCCTGAGGTCATATAAAGTTTTAATAAAAAGCGTTGTCGTAGAAACTTCAAAAAGGATTCATTCGATTAGAAATTGAAATGGCCTGTGCCCTTTTTAATAGCCCAAAGTAATTGGAAGGCAACTAACACCCCTTCCATGCCCACCATTTCCCCAAACACATCCAATCAAAATTTGGAGATAGCCATTTTGTTCAGCGTAGTTGATTTCCAGATAGAAAATATGTTTTTGAGGAGGACACTCCCCCACAATCCTCGGGGCAAGGGTTGTAAGCTATGCCCTGGGGGCATATAAGGTTTTTATAGAAGGCGTTGTCATAGAAACTTCAAAAAAGGCTCAATCGATTGGAAATTCAAAGGGCTAGTGCCCTTTTTAATAGTTGAAAGTGATTGGACGGTAACTAACCCCCTCTTACGCCCACCTTTTCCCCAAACACATCCAATCAAAATTTTGAGATAGACATTTTGTTCAAAGTAGTTTAAAGTTCTGGAAATTAGGTCTTTGAGGATGACAACCCCCTCACATCCCTCAGGACAAAGATTATAAATTATGCCCTGAGGTCATATAAAGTTTTAATAAAAAGCGTTGTCGTAGAAACTTCAAAAAGGATTCATTCGATTAGAAATTGAAATGGCTTGTGCCCTTTTTAATAGCCCAAAGTAATTGGAAGGCAACTAACACCCCTTCCATGCCCACCATTTCCCCAAACACATCCAATCAAAATTTGGAGATAGCCATTTTGTTCAGCGTAGTTGATTTCCAGATAGAAAATATGTTTTTGAGGAGGACACTCCCCCACAATCCTCGGGGCAAGGGTTGTAAGCTATGCCCTGGGGGCATATAAGGTTTTTATAGAAGGCGTTGTCATAGAAACTTCAAAAAAGGCTCAATCGATTGGAAATTCAAAGGGCTAGTGCCCTTTTTAATAGTTGAAAGTGATTGGACGGTAACTAACCCCCTCTTACGCCCACCTTTTCCCCAAAAACACATCCAATCAAAATTTTGAGATAGCCATTTTGTTCAAAGTAGTTTAAAGTTCTGGAAATTAGGTCTTTGAGGATGACAACCCCCTCACATCCCTCAGGACAAAGATTAAAAATTATGCCCTGAGGTCATATAAAGTTTTAATAGAAAGCGTTGTCGTAGAAACTTCAAAAAGGGCTCATTCGATTAGAAATTGAAATGGCTTGTGCCCTTTTTAATAGCCGAAAGTAATTGGAAGGCAACTAACACCCCTTCCATGCCCACCATTTCCCCAAACACATCCAATCAAAATTTTTAGATAGTCATTTTCTTCCACGCAGTTTAAAGTTCAGAAAATTATACCTTTGAGCAGGACACTCCCCTCACAGTCTTCAGAGCAAGGGTTATAAGTTATGCCCTGGGGGCATATAAAGTTTTTACTGAACACGTTGTCGTAGAAACTTCAAAAAGGGCTCATTAATTGGAAATTGAAATGGCTAGTGCCCTTTTTAATAGTTGAAAGTGATTGGAAGGCAACTAACACCCCTTCCATGCCCAACATTTCCCCAAACATATCCAATTAAAATTTTTAGATAGTCATTTTCTTCCACGCAGTTTAAAGTTAAGGAAATTATACTTTTGAGCAGGACACTCCCCTCACAGTCTTCAGAGCAAGGGTTATAAGTTATGCCCTGGGGGCATATAAAGTTTTTACTGAACACGTTGTCGTAGAAACTTCAAAAAGGGCTCATTAATTGGAAATTCAAAGGGCTTGTGCCCTTTTTAATATTTGAAAGTGATTTGAGGGCAACTAACCCCCCTCTCCTGCCCACCTTTTTCCCAAGCACATCCAATCCAAATTTTTAGATAGCCATTTTATTCAGTATAGTCGAAAGTTTTGGAAATTAGGTCTTTAAGGATGACAACCCATTCCCCTCTCAACCCTCAGGGCAAGGGTTTTAAGTTATTACGTGGGAGCATGAAAGGTCTTTATTGAAATTGATGTTGTAAAAACATCCAAAAGAGCTCATTCAATTGAAAGTTGAAAGGGCTATTGCCCTTTTAATATTTGAAAGTGATTGAAGGGTGACTAGCCCCCCTCTCACGCCAAACATTTCCCCAAACACATCCAATCGAAATTTTGAGATATCCATTTTGTTCAACGTATTCGAAAGTTCTGGAAATTAGGTTTTTTAGGATAATAACCCCATCAGAGCTTTCAGTGCAAGGGTTGCAAGTTATGCCCCTGGGGGTATATAGGGTAAGACACCCAGTAGTCGGACACTTTAATCACTTTGAAAACTTTTTGACATTTAAACTACTCTAATTACTGTATTATACCACCTAGAAACTTAATTTTTGTATCAAAAAATTTCTGAAGAATTTCTGAACAAGAAGGTTACTAATTTAAATAGTTTCACTTGTACAGCGCCTCCTATTTTTGAATTTACTAACAAGTGACAATTCTGCCTAAACTCGGACATACAAACCGGTCATTGTAAATTGGTCATTAAAATAGTATAAAAGATTCTGTCCGAGAATAGGCAGGTGGCCGACTACTGGGTGTCTTACCCTAAGGTTTATGTAGAAAGTTGTTGGAGAAATTTCAAAAGGGACTCATTTGATTGGAAATTGAAATTGCGCTTTTTAATAGTCAAAAGTGAGTGGAGAGTAATTAACCCCCTCTTACGCCCTCCATTTCCCCAAACACATTCAATCAAAGTTTAGAGATAGCCATTTTGTTCAACGTAGTTGAAAGTTCTGGAAATTATGTATTTAAGGATGACAAACCCCCTAGAGTCCCAGGGCGAAGGTTGTAAATTATGCCCTGGGGGTATATAAGGTTTTTAATGATAGAGTTGTCGTAAAAACTTCAAAAGGGGCTCATTCAATTAGAAATTGAGAGGGCTAGTGCCCTTTTTAATAGTTGAAAGTGATTGGACGGTAACTAAACCCCTCTCTCACGCCCACCATTCCCCCAAACACATCCAATCAAAATTTTCAGATAGCTATTTTGTTCAACGTAGTAGAAAGTTCTGGAAATTAGGTCTGTGAGGATGACCACCCCCTCCACCCCAGCCCTCAGGGTGAGGGTTGTAAGTTATCCCTGGGAGCATATAAGGTTTTTATTGAAAGCGTTGTCGTAGAAACTTCAAAAGGGCTCATTTGATTGGAAATTGAAAGGGCTAGTGCCTTTTTTAATATTTGAAAGTGATTGGAGAAAGATTAACGCCTCTCTCACACCCACCATTTTTCCAGACACATCAAATCAAAATTTTGAGATAGCCATTTTGTTTAACGTAGTTGAAAGTTCTGGAAATTAGGTCTTAAAAGATGACAACCACCCTCACAGCCCTTTGGGTAAAAGTTGTAATTCATGCCCTGTGGGCATATAAGGTGTTTATAAGGAAGTGTTGTCGTAGAAACTCAAAAAGGGCTCATTTGATTGGAAATCGAAGGGCCTAGTGCCCTTTTTAATAGTCGAAAGTGATTGGAAGGCTTGACATTTTTATAGTGAAGATCGATGTGGGTATAATGTATTCTTTTTTTTGTTGTTGTTGCTGTTTAGACCAGGGCACTTTGTATCGAAGGAGTTGTCGTAGGAACTTCGAAAAGGGCTCATTCGATTGAAAATAGAAAGGGTTGATGCCCTATTTAATAGTCAAAAGTGATTGGAGAAAAACTGATCCCCCTCCCACGCCCACCCTCCCATTTGACTTTATGTTTAAAAAACTAAATGTTGCCATAAGATTAAATCAAAATGCGCTGTGTTAATGCTAATTCCCAATAAGCATCCCAGCAATATCCCAAGAATGACTGAGGGTTTTATGTTCAAACTTTTGGGCTGCTTCTGCTCTTAAAATTTAACCAAATCAAAATAGCGTAAGTGTATCTAAGCTATCACAGAAAGTAAACAGATTTTTTTTGCAAATGGTATCAAGTTTTTCATTTCAGGTCAACTAGACAAGTTATGAAACTAAATTAAACACTTCTATTTGTGGCCAGATATTTAAGAGGGTATATGTTGTTAAAAACTGCTGAAAATTTTTCTCCAGCATAAAAATAGCAGGCCAAACTATAAATCTTTAAAAAACGAAAAGATTTCAAGTATTATTTTCTTTTTCTCTGGAAAGCCTATGTCAATATAAAACGAACAGAAATTAATTAAAAAAAACTTTTTCCACACAATAAGTTTTTCAAAAGAAACGTAAAGAACTCCATTAAACAAAAAATGAGCAAAAATAAAATCAAATAATCTACCAAGCGTGAAACTACCACAAATCAGCATCGATAAATAAATGAAACTCAAAACGCACAGAAATTACAATAAATAACCAAGTCAAACTCAAAATGAGCAGAAATTAACAAAAGTTGGGCTCAAAATCCCCGTGCCTTCCCAAGGCCAGAACATAATTTGCACTTTACTGAAACAAATACAAATGAACGTGCATTGTCAGTTTAATATACATATACTGATATTTAGTAATCAAAATCTTAATATTATTTGATTTATTAAAGTTATAAAAGTAAAAACATTTATTTTTTTCAGTAAAGTACAAATTATGTTCTGGCCTTGGGAAGGCATAGGGATTTTGAGCCCAACTTATGTTAATTTCTGCTCGCTTTGAGCTTGACTTGGTTATTTATTGTAATTTCTGTTCGTTTTGAGTTTCATTATTTATCGATGCTGATTTGTGGTAGTTTCACACTTGGTAGATTATTTGATTTTATTTTTGGTCATTTTTTGTTTAAAGGAGTTCTTTACTTTTCTTTGAAAAACTTATTTTGTGGAAAAATTTTTTTAAATTAATACTATGTAAACATTGGGTAAAGTTCATAACTTTCAGCCCTCCCCTTGGGGACTTTGGGAGATTAAGTAATCCTCAAAGACATAGTTATTATATTTTCGACCATCTTGAACAAAATGACTATCTCAAAATTTAGGTCGGGTGACTTTGGGAAAAAAATGAGAAAGGGAGGGCGCCAAGTTGCCCTCCAATTTTTTTGGTCACTTAAAAAGAGCACTAGAACTTTCAATTTCATTGAATGAGCCCTTCCACGATATTCTAAGACCACCGGGTCGATACAATCAACCCTGGAAAAAATATAAATAAAGAAATAAAAATAAACACGCATCCGTTTCCGGGATCTTTCTTCTGGCAAAAAATACAAAATTCCACATTTTTAGAGATAGGAGCTTGAAACCTCAACAGTAGGGTTCTCTGATACGCTGAATCTGATGGTGTGACTTTCATAAGGGTTTTATAATTTTTAGGTGGTGTTTCCTCCTTTTTTGGAAATCTGGTAAATTTTCTCAGGCGCGTAACTTTGTGTAAGACTAAACTTGATTAAACTTATATATTTGAAATCATCATAAAAATCTGATTCTTTTGATGTGTCTATTGGTATCAAAATTCCGTTTTTAGAGTGTCGGTTACTATTGAGCCGGGTCGCTCCTTACTTACAGTTCGTTACCACGAACTGTTTGATCAGAACATAATCTGCAATATACTGAAAACAATCCTTATCTCGAGCTATGTGTTTTTGTGTCTCTTAATATCGAAAAAAAAATCATAAGTAAGATTTCTGAAAAAAATGATAGTGGTTTGACAGTTTAAAATATATACTGATATTCATTCCTAAAGGGTAGTGACTTAGAGAATGCAGGGACTGTTTAGTATGACTAATCATGTTAGTAATAAGGGACTGTTTTAGTAATCAGGGACTGTTTAGTATGATTAATCATGTTGGTGCCGTAATCTGACGCGGATATAAGGAACTACAAGATCATATCTGTGAATAGGCCGAGCTCTAAAACTTGTTAAACTAGTTTTAGATTGATGATGTCAAGAGAATTATTAGATGTAAGAACAAGTCCCAGATGAGCTGGTTTTCAGCCCATTGACTCCTTCAATCAGCTATACATAGCCACCCCTTCATAAGAATTCTTTGCTCATGAATTACCTTTAAACTCTTTGAATTAAATCCATACCTGGCACCATTACCTGATTTTAGTTTTCAGTACTGCTGCACTGCACCATCTGGCTGCACAAAACGGCAGATAAAAAATCCACATCTTTTTGTTATCCCCAAATGTTTGTTGCAACATCAAACATGTGCTTTCAAACCAGTTTTCTAAACACAAAAGCAAATTCGATCATATTTTGGCTTTCAATCTGTTCCAATTTGCTAGAATGTAGCTCCAAACCTTACCGTGTGCGGTTATTGTTTCGCTAATGTGTGTTTTTTTACGTTGCAATATCACTGTATCATGAATTTTCTAAAGTACATGACTGATTAAACTAAATATCGTGCATAGGTCTATAAGTTACAAACTGGAGGATTCTTTGTGCTTGTATTTTTACTGTGCAATATTTCCTATTGTTATTCCTAACATTAAAACATAAGAAAACAATCCATTAAGACGATTTCCTGTTTCCAATAGGGCCGAAATTAAAACTTACCGTTGAGAGAGATGAGTTGGCATCATAAAGGAGGTAGCTTCTCCTATTTATTGGAGAAACAAAAGCTAATAAGAACTATAAATTAAAATACGAACGGAAATAGAATTAATTTTTCTCTGAATGCACATTTTTTTATTACTGGCTTCACGGCTCCATCACAGATGATGATTTGCCGCTAGTCCTGGTAATTACCTCATTTTCTAACACTGAGGTATTTGAGGTACCTGAGGTACCTTCTCTTGAATGCGTCAAGAGAAGGATTTTTCGGGATTACCTCCGCCGGCAATCTATTCCATGTGGAAACCGATCGCCGGACGAAACTCGTTTTCAGATATTATTGGCGGAAAGTACCCTGCTCAAGGTAGTCCTGACGAGCTGTATTTCGGCGAGTTTATCGCAAGGGCTTTGCTTTATCAGGAACGAGCTTCAATAGCTCCTCTGATGGAGGGTTATACAAGTACTTGTAGAAAACTGACATGGACGCCACATCGAGACGTTCCTGGATAGACTGTGGGGTTTTAGCTTTCGTGTTCCCAGAGGTTGCTGCACGTACTGCTCTATTTTGAATATGTTGGAGTGGAACGATGTGGCTTCTTGGTGCACAAGCGAAGAAAGGTCAAACATATTCCATGACAGGTCTGATGCATGAAGTGAAAAGTGGCAGAATAGAATTATCAGGGAAAAGACTTTTGCATCTTAGGATAACTCCTAACTTGTTTTAGCAAGAGGATCTAATTTTACTGAGATGCTCAGTCCATGAGAGATCCGAAGAGAAATTAACTCAAGTAGGAGCAGTGTATCAACTCGCGTTATTGCCTTTCCTTTGAAGACAAAATCCGGTAACAGTTACCCAAATAGAAAGGGAGGTTGTTGTCTCCTCAACTCTCCCTTCTACAGTTCAATTGGCTGTTTCCGCTTTACTGGAAACTTAATAAAAGTTCGTATGAGAACTTAAAAATATTAGAGCGAATATTTGGAAATATTTTGTTTCCAGTAAAGTGCTATCAAACACTTGAACGCTTCGAATCACCATACTGCTCCTTTATACTATTAAATAAAAAAAAAGAAGTTTTTTTTAACTGAAAGTAAGGAACGACGTTAAAACTTAAAACGAACAGAAATTATTCCGTATATGAAAGGGGCTGTCCCCTCCTCAACGCCTCGCTCTTTACGCTAAAGTTTGACTCTGTCTCACAGCTTTATTTTTTAAAACAATAAAAAACTTTAGCGTAAAGAGCGAGGTGTTGAGGAGGGGACAGCCCCTTTCAGCCCTCTCCCTGGGAACTTCGGGGTATTAAGTCATCCTAAAAGACATACTTATAATATTTTCGAACATGCTGAACAAAATGGCTGTCTCAAAATTTGATCGGGTGACTTTAGGAAAAAATGAGCGTGGGAGGGGGCCTAGTTGCCCTCCATTTTTTGGTCACTTAAAAAGGGCACTAGAACTTTTAATTTCATTCCAACGAGCCCTCCCACGATATTCTAGGACCACTGGGTCGATACGATCACCCCTGGGGAAAAAAACAAAAAACAAACAAACAAACAAATAAACACGCGCCCGTGATCTTTCTTCTGGCAAAAAAAATGCAAAATTCCACGTTTTTGTAGATAAGAGCTGGAAACATCTACAGTAGGGTTCTCTGATACGCTGAATATGATGGTGTGATTTTCATTAAGGTTCTATAACTTTTAAGATGTTTTTCGCCTTTTTTTAAAAATCAGCCAAATTTTCTCAGGCGCGTAACTTTTGATGGGTAGGACTGAACTTGATGAAATTTATATATTTTAAATCAGCATTAAAATCTTATTCTTTTGATGTATCTTTTTGTATCAAAATACCATTTTCTAGAGTTTCGGTTACCATTGAGCCGCGTCGCTCCTTACTTACAGTTCGTTACCACGAACTGTTTGATTACAATGTTTGAATATACGCTTATAGCCACGGATTGTTTTGCATTACCTCACATTATATAATTAATAATTTCGACTAATCTCAATCAATCAATATTAGCTGAGGTTTCTATCGAGATAGAAACGCCTAACCTGAAGCGTCAGAATTTCTCCGACAGTCAACAGAGATAAAATTTTTATTTTTATTTTTACGCCTGGAGGCAAATGAGCATTTTCAAACAGTTCGTGGTAACGAACTGTAAGTAAGGAGTGACCCGGCTCAATGGTAACCGAAACTCTAAAAAACGGAATTTTGGTACCAATAGATACATCAAAAGAATCAGATTTTAATGCTGATTTCAAATATAGAAGTTTCATCAAGTTTAGTCCTACAAATCAAAAGTTACGCGCCTGAGAAAATTTGGCTGGTTTTCAAAAAAAGGGGGAAAGGCCCCCTAAAAGTTATAGAACCTTAATGAAAATCACACCATCATATTCAGCGTATCAGAGAACCCTACTGCAGGGGTTTCAAACTCCTATCTACAAAAATGTGGAATTTTGCATTTTTTGCCAGAAGAAAGATCACGGATGCGTGTTTATTTTTATTATTTTCTTTTCCTCAGGGGTAATCGTATCAAACCCATTGGTTCTAAAATATCGTGGGAGGGCTCAATCAAACGGAAATTAAAAGTTCTAGTGCCCTTTTTAAGTGACCAAAAAATGGAGGGCAACTAGGCCCCCTCCCACGCTCATTTTTTCCCAAAGTCACCCGATCAAAATTTTGAGATAGCCATTTTGTTTAGCATGGTCGAAAATATGATAACTATGTCTTTTAGGATGACTTAATCCCCCGAAGTCCCAGGAGGGAGGGCTGAAAGTTATGAACTTTACCTAATGTTAACACATAGTATTGGTTATTGGGAAGTATACAGACGTTTTCAGAGGGGATTTTTTCTGGTAGTGGGGGGGGAGTGGGTCGGGGGTTATGTGGGAGGATCTTACCATGAAGGAAGTTTTCATGGGAGAAGGGACATTGCTATGAAGGGGGCGCCGGATTTCCCAGCATTATTTAAAAAAAGATCAGAAATTATATATAAAAAAAAACAAGTTTTTTAACTGAAAGTAAGGAGCAACATCAAAACTTAAAACGACAGAAAACATTACGTATATGATTGGGTATATCCCCTAGTCAATACCTCGCTCTTTAAGCCAGAGATTATTTAGTACTTTCACAAGAGCTATTTATTCTAATTAACGGCATTTGTGATTAAGGGGTCATTTTTAAAGAATTGGAACAAAATTAGAACTTTAGAATATAGAGGTTCGTTACGTAAGTTAATTCGTAAGTTACGAATATTTATTAATAATAAAAACGTTCCTAAATAAAATTAAACAGGTTTCGAGAAAGCCATTTAACCAAATAAAAGTAAAATTAATATTCAATTTTTTTTAATTATTCATGTACGGTGAGCCAAAATAAAAACCTGCATTAATTCATAAACGTTCAAAAATTAAATAAAACAAAACAAGTTTTTTTTTAGCTGAAAGTAAGGAACGACGTTAAAAATTAAAACGAACAGAAATTATTCCGTATATGAAAGGGGCTGTCCCCTCCTCAACGGCTCGCTCTTTACGCTAAAGTTTGACTTTCTCACAACTCTATTTTTTTTTTTAAACAATGAAAAACTTTAGCGTAATGAGCGAGGCGTTGAGGAGGGGACAGCCCCTTTCATATACGGAATAATTTCTGTTCGTTTTAAGTTTTAACGTCATTCCTTTCTTTCAGTTAAAAAAAACTTCTTTTTTTTAATCAATAAACAGGTTGCAAGTAACCATGGTACATCAAAAATTCATTTTGGTAATTTTTGGTAATTTTATTTGGTAAAATATTTTGGTAATTTTATCCTGTTTTTCTCCCGCGGCTGGGAGATTGAATTAAAACTTTCGAGATCTCTGTTTAGGGGAGGGGCGGGTGAAATTAATTATAATCTTGTGTTTGGAAAGGGGATGAAAATTTTCCCGTTCCCTGACAAAAGTATACGCTGCAGTTTTGTTCCTTTTTCATATTAATCGTCCGACAGACCATTTGTTTAGTGAAATGAGAAGCAGGTGGAAGCAAGACTGTATTATCGCGAAATTTTCTATAATTTTAATTTTTCCTTTTCTATAATTAGAAATATAATATATATAATTCATATATAATCTATATAATATAATATATATAGATTATATAGAAATATAATCTATATAATTTATAACTTAAATTTTCTATAATTTCCTTTTCTATAATTTTGGGAAATTTAGTCTCTATGTTTCTTCTGCCAATTCAGAATGCTCTACTGATTATAACTAAGCAACGATAAGTTTCCACCTGAATTGGGTATCCTGACCTGAATAAAATATCATCCTCTTTGATTAGGCACTTTATCAGATGGGATTGTTTTCCAGATATAAATTAAAGGGAACTTTTGTCCCTGGAGAACAATTTGATGCGGAAATGATTGGCTGCCAATCATGAACCCTTGGTGAAAAAGTCATGGGAAAGAAATGTATTTACCCCCTGTTGAACGGTCAGATAATAACGACATATTTATAGAAAAACTAAAATAATGTATTTCGCAACTTCCTGTTACAGGAAATGTTCAAAATAAATTCCATGTGAAAATGAGGTCTTAGGGTAAATAAACCAGATGTGATTACCAGGCCACCAATTTCAATTTATGACGTTATGACGTAACTTATGACGTAATATCACTAGATACCTCTCTTGGTTGATTACTAGTCTTGGAAATAGTTTTCCTGTTACAGATGATAAGTACAAGCTTACGGTTTGTCTTTGAAAGCTATGAAGTCGCTAGTTTTGCTTTTTAATTGTCCATACTATCTTACCCTTGATGGGGTAAATCTTGGTAGTACCGCTGTAAAACATATAAGGGAACTGATTTACCTCGGATGGGTATTCTGTTGTAGTCCGTCCGGTCCGGGTATGGGTATTCTGTTGTAGTCCGGTCTATGTAGTCCGTTATGTATTTTTGTGTATAGTATTTATTTATATTTCTTGTTTTTTTTTTCTTTTTGTACTCCATCGTCTTCGCGTTTAGCAAACAAAATGAAAGTAACAATAAATTTATATAATAAGAAGCATAAGAAACGGAGAAAAAATAAAGAGAAGATTAGACTCCTCCTATGATTTTATATAATAGTAAAAGCAGCTGACTTGAGTCTTTCGAAGATATTGGGATCAGCAAAGAAGGGAACAGAGAAGCTGTTAGGGTACTTGTGTATTATACGCCACTCACGCAAGTTAACGTTGCGTAAAACTCGAGAACAAAAAAAAAACAGTTTCTTCGTTACTTTAGAAAAAATTGAAAGTACAGCGAATCTGCATGCAAAATGTGTTAGGTACAATTATTCTGCATATAATGAAGCTAGAATTGTTTTTAATTTCAAACTTTCCAAATATTTACCCCCCCCCCCCCCTAATGTGCAAATATATTGGCCAAGTTGTATATTTCCCATCTATTCTGTCACATGTCTTTGTCTTGTCTCACAATAAAAGAAAATAACGAAGAAACCGGTTTGTTCTCGAGTTTTACGCAGCGTAAACTTGAGAGAGTGGCATATAATACACAAGTACCGCTGTTAGTTCTGTTCTAAAAATTAGAACGTGTTGAAAACCCTCATTTGAATTTATTAATTTCCCTCACAATCGAGAGGCATTTACGATAATCAAATAAATTTACAGAGACAACCTAACAAACAAAACAAAGCGAAAAATTACAGAAGAAGAAAAAAACACGACAGGCCGAAAGAGATCAGTGATTAGATTGCATCAAATATAAATAAATAAATATATAAACAAATACATTTCTACCATACGAATCTAATTTTGTCAGTTAATACTTTCTTAGACCAGACTGCCTTTCCATTAACATAATTTAAAAAATAACAAAATAAACAGGAAACGGGTATAAATTTTAAGTCAACTCAGTGGACAAAACAAAAGCAACAAACTTTAAATAATAAAAACATCCAAATATTTCGACTTCACAGTCCGAAAGCCTTTATCGACAAAAAAAAAACGAAAGATTACTAGCTTACCCGACGCGCCTTGCTGTGATCTCGAAAGAAAGGAGATTCAAGAAAAATTCTTTCCCTCGCCAAAAATTCTCCCCACCAAAAATCCTCCTTGCATATTAATAATGATCTTGTTTTAATTTTAAAAGTATTTGGAAACCTTTTCCCCGAGAATTCCCCCCATGCGGGCTCACCTCCCCCCCCCCCCTCGGAGAACTGTTCCACTGAAAATTCCCCTCCAAAAATTTCCTTAATTGAGGAATCGAGTCCACGAATCGAAAGACACGATAATGCACTGAATCTATATACACGAACATCAAATTTTTTTAAACGTCACGCTTTTCATAAGATGGTTAATCCCTGACTGAATAAAGTTTTCCTTTACCCTAAATTTATATAGCCTAAATTACCTAATTAATTGATTTTGACTACATATGTAAAGAGTCAGAAAAAGATATGCAAATCAAATACATTTCATTATGGAAATTCCCCATGCACAATTCTTCTTTCGGAAATTCCCCTGACAACCCGTACCCTGGAAAATTTTTCCCACATGTGCTAACGAAAGATAGTATTTCTAAATCTGAACACTATTAGACTAAGTACCAAATTCAGGGAATTTATCAAAAAGAAATTTGTGTCATATGACAGAACTCATAATTAACTAACACGCTAACTAAATATCCAGGAAATTTGAAAAATATGAAAGAATGAGACTGCCAATTACTTGTATTGAGGAGCCTCCAATTTCGGTCAGAGCGAAAAGTATTCTAGAGGGCCTTAGGGGTAGGGCAAAAACACTAAAGGCTACCTATACCCTCCTTAAGAGTTGACTCAACAACCTCTTTAAACTTCCTGGATATTGGTTTAACAGTGTAGTATGTATAAATGACACAAATAAACAGACATGCATTCTATTTTAAATGCATAGATGATAAAGTTGTAAACAAACTGAAGTTACTTCTTATTGGAAATCCGGCTGCCGAAGCGAAATACAACTCTGGTCAGAACCTGGTTTTAATGCCTCGTTAGAAATATAGATTTTAATATTAATCATAAAATTAAGTTGGTACATATCTAAAAATCTACTCCATTTCAATGCAGAGCAATACAGCACATAATTTTGTCATTCAAATTTCAGGGATCATGTCAAACACAGGGATTGACGTTCACCAAACTACGAGCTGACTGGAAAGAAATATAAATTATGATGAAACCGTAAAGAAACTGAAGTAGCTTTCCTTTCAACAACTAGTCAAAGCTTATCAAAATTAAGCATGAAAAATGACTTAAGTGTCGGTTTGTCGGCTTCTGGCCAAATTTAAAGGGAAACAAGGGGGCATATGCTAATCTTTCATCTGACTATCCAAGGCTCTAGCCCCATTTAAATTTTCAAAGCTCAATTTTTTAGTAAACAACATCACTGAAACATCTTACGGTATGGGCGCCGGCAAGAGGGGGGGGCATGGCCCCCCTGGAAATTTGGGACTATAAAGTAATTATAAGGAAACCAAAGGAAAAAGAGCAGAATAGGGAAAAAAACATGGAAAAAATGTGTGTTGCCCAATTGTTGGCTGCCTGCCAATAGATTTTGACCCTTGATAAGGGATAATAATAATAATAATAATGTTACTATTATCACATTATTTCTGGGCAGATTTTTCGCCCACTTTTCTTTTTTTTTTATTTTGGTTTTAACAAAAACTGCATGTTGAAGTCTTTTCATCAAAACTGAGCTATTGATACTTCCTATTTTTTTAATATGTACGTGTAAGTTTCTACAATCAGAATCTACAATTTCTTCTGCAAATTCAACAATCAGATTTGATTTTCACGGTCCTTGGTACCCTTGGTACTTGTTCCCTAATACTGACATTTTATACTTGCTCAAACGTAACATGAAATATAAAATCTATTTTATTTGATACTTGCTTACCTTTTAAAAGACAGTAAACTTTGAGCTCCTTTAGAACTTGGAGCTGGAGAATTGTAGACACTACTACTGTTGACGAAACGGGCTTGTTTGTCGAATAAAACTGAAAATGAGCCATTGACTGAGCGGCCAACATAGGTACTTATGGGCAAACTTCCATAAGGAGCTGGTAAGTTCATAGATGGGAGTGGCTTTTTTACAGAGTCAATAGTGGCGTAGCTACAAATACTGGAACTCCTTTTTTCTCTTTCAAAGATCTCCGAAGATGTCCATATTCCAGATGCACCATAGCTACAATAAAAATTCGTCAATTTCTATACTTATTCTTTATATTCTGAGATTAAATTTCCCTTTACGATGACTCTGAAACATGGTGTAGCAATTAATTACATGCATTTAACGACTTTTCAATTCGAAATATACAAAAAATATAAACAAAATAAACAATTTTTTACAATTTTGAAAAGTCTGGGAGCTTTTTCTGGCTGAAAAAATTCCTTTTCAAAACGTTGCCACCCTCTTATCAATAAAAATAATGGAAGGTACCCTCTGCCTGGAAAAATTCATCCCCTTGGTTCCGTAAGAATCCTGGTCCCTAAAAATCTGAGTGAAAATTGTGTATAAGCAAATATTTCGCTTTCTGACTACGGTTATGCGTCTGATTAGCTTCAGGTAGTCAAATGGACCTCAAATACCGAGTAACCTTAGGTCATTAATATGCTTTTGACAATTCACCATCTAAAAACCAGGGTAAAGACTTTCTTCTAATGAATTAAGATAAGTGAGCACGAATCAAGTTTAACATATTTGCAACATGATTGGGTATGCACATACTGGCCTATAGGGAGCATAGGGATCACATAGGGAGCTGCAATATCTCTAAAATCTGAAGGTTGTGATTCAAATTAGTTAATTCTCGGTAAGTTATCCATAATATTCCTTTTCTGGCCATTTTATATATAATTCAGCTTCCTTCCCCAAAAAATGCAGCTCCTGCCATAAATTCTTTTGTACATACCTCATTGCCAGCGATGCAAATCTTTGTTGAGTTAAATGGTTTATGGCAACTAAGCCTAATAAAACTTTACAATCCATTAAATGAACAGTTAAATCCTTTAGTAGACGTGAGGAGTCACCCACTCTTAAAAATTGTGTAGACTAGATTCTGTGTGCATCGATTGGCGAAGGTGTGCCTTTAATGCCATGGAATATATCGTGCATAGTGCAAAGAAGCAGAATTTTGCGGAAGTACGGCATGTGTGGTGGATCAAGTAGTACTCTGAGATATAAACTGGTTATGGAGAGTGAGCAACCCCTCAAACTGACGTTTTTAAGTCACCAGAAGAACAAAATACAAAGTAAACAGATTTTTATTGAGTTTAAGACGTGCCTATGAAATAAAAACCTTCATTATAATCACTTTAATAGCCCTTTCACCATGGTTCGCAAACAATAAAGGATAATATTTACTTTCTAAAGTGCATTTTTTTTTCGCGTTGTTAATTTTGAGATCCCGTACTTTCCCTTCTAACAACGTCATTAACCTAAAGTTATTTGCAAAATAACGGCCATCTGAATTTCTATCCAGCGACAAGCGGCTCTTTTGTTACAATCTGCTTACCAACACTTTATCTGAGACATTTTCGTCGCCTAAATGAGAAAATATAATGTCTTTATTGTTCACTCTCTTGATATTTTCCCTGCTCATCTCTAGTGAAAGATGATATGGTTCTTATGTTTTTCTGCCATTTTTTCATGTCTCATCTTAGAGATGGATTGGGAGCAGTTGGAACTGTTGTGTGAAATGACATCAAATAATGAGCTATGAATAACAGAACGACAGTGATGCCCAAGTATGTAGAAGATCTGGCCGTCAAAGTCAGATTGACGGAACAGACTATCAAACATAATTTTTTTGTTCCGTTTAATTGACAGGTTAGAAGCGCTTTAAATTGTTTTTTTTAGGGCCTCTAATGTCATAAATTAAAAAATTCCAGAGGGGGCAGGCTCGTTATCCAATAAACAAAATGAAGCACTGTGTTATACAAAAGATCTAGCACAGTTGTTGACAATTTTTCTTGTCTATAGTTTCAGAAAATAGAAAGGATGTACTCATAATCATCAATATAATCATAAAAATTATCTATGCTTATAATTGTTAGAGAGGGCAAATCAAAATCTAGGGGGTCAAATGAAATCCGGCAGGGGAAATGAGCTCTAGGGAGGGCAACCACCCTCTGCCTCAAAGAAACGTCAGCCTGTATCGGTTAAGCTATGTCTGATCAAACAAGCAGTAGCCTACTGGGAGTACACGAGTTCCAATCTTTCATAAGGCAGTTCTTCTGAACAACATTTCTTTCTTCGTATATTCAAGGTCACCTGAGTACTACTGGTGTTTGACTCTGACATAAGTGATAAGTCCCTTTTCCTCTAACGATCAGACCCATGGACTCTTTTAGAAAGTGATTAGTGGCATGATTAACACCAAGGCACACAACACCCCACCCCTCTCCTGCAATATAGGAGAATCGTCTACAAAATCTAAGATAAGTAGCCCTTTCCCTTGAATAAGTAGCCCTCAGCAATTTACGACTATGATCAGAAGAAAAAATACCTGATGGCGAAGCAAGAATAAACATAATTTTGAATTCATTAAAAATATATAAAAGATGAAATATATAAAAGATAAGCAATTGGTTATTTTTAACCGTCATTTGAACTCCTTCTTATAGAATTTGCTGTTTACGCAGTATCACCAGTTCACAAAAATTCAAGGGGGGGGGGGGGGGTAAATGTGTGTTTCAAAATTTATTGCGGTGCCGTTGTTGTTTCTTTTCAGTTTTTATTCAATGAAAATATAAAAAAAAAAATCTATTTTCATCCTTTAAAGCAGTTACGCATTAAATACTTTGAAGTGTTTAATGATTCAAAATTGCAAAGATGGTTGCTCATGGTAGGAACGGTAGCACGATAGAACAGTGAATGGAAGGATTGCCTAGTTAGCCCAATGCCTGTACGTAAGGTTTTCCATCCCAAAATAGTGATTTCTAAAATTTTTTGGGTTGAAAAAGTAACTTTTTTCATGAAATTTTACTTTTAGTGTGTGTATCAAATTAATGGTAAGTGTGGCTATTATTGACTGGCATACATATGGTACGAATGATATGTATTTTCAAAGGCGCATTTCTAAAACTGAACACAAAGTGAACGTAGTTTTCTCTATGAAATTTAGTATTTCAGTCTTAGTTATCATTAATCTCTTTTTTAACAAAAGTAAAGCGCAACATTATAACTCAGGACGTAGGAAATTACGTCAAATATAAGGAGGAGTCTTTATATCCTTAAGGTCTGCTCTTTACACTACAGCTGAGGTTATTAGAGATCAAATAATCGCAAAGCCTAACCATAAGCTTTGGTTTTTGGTAAAGATTAGTGAGTTTCACGATAACGGAATATTTGGTAGTTTTGAATGATTGTATGATGGTATTTGAGTTAGTAATGAATAGTAAAAACTCGTTAGCTGCTGCGTGACATAGGCCACCTACTGGTCACTTGGAGGAGTTTGTTGAAGGTTTTGATTAACTGATGAGGAGGGTGTCAGTTATAAGCTACAGGGTTTCAATTTTATGGGAGAATTAACGTTCAAGTAACAGTTCAAATCGGGATAAAATCCTTTCATTAGACAGTGAAAACAATGACGAAGACTCTGGACATTTTGATCACACGATCATTGCTGATGACTATCTTGAGAGTTCATACTGCAAACACATTTTTTGGATATAATCTCATTCATACAGAAAACTGTTAATACAGTAAGACATTTGTGATTCCCTATGGTCTTTTATTGAATTAGTTTCATAATCGGGCTTGGACTTGAAAATAGTTCACCTTGAACTTGGATTATATTATTTGACCTACATATTACATTGACCTATTTGATTGGAATACTTGACTGTCTCTGACTGTGATAATTAGATTGTGCAATGACCGATCGAAATAGGAAGATTATTTTAAATCCGTTGCCGAACTTTGTCACCAGATCTATGCTTGATGGTGCGAAAATTGATCTGATTGTCGGAAAAGCTGTGAGTGTTTTTGATCGTGGTACTATTATCAGTGCTAAAGAGTTTCTGTATAAGGAACTGAATATTCAGAGCCGATGTGTGAAACACGAAAAGGATGAAGATAATGTATTTGACATTTGTAAACAGTTAAACCAGGCGGCAAAGGATAATCTGCCTGTTCCCACTTTTGTTATGTTCTCGCCTTCTGAAACCCCAACAATCGGGGAAGCAGTTTCGGCTACTTAAGTCTCAAAAGTTAATGAACTCTCTGGGAAAATTGACGGCTTTTTAGAGAATGCGACGCATTCAGGCCCTGTTTGGCCAGCTATAATTGATACCAATGTAACAATTAACCTGCCCCAGCTCCTTCGTTTGCCGTTGTCCTAAAAAACCTGTCCTGCAAAGTTGACCTCACCTAATGCTCGTAAGGACTTTGTCGGTAAACTTTGCCCTGAGGGCTCAGGTGAAATGACTGAACTTAAAAAATCGGCTTCGGGATGGAAACTTGTTGTTAAATCAAAAAGTGCAGCAAACAAAACTGCCAAGAATGCTAAAAACAGTGCCTCAGGTATCTCGGTGAGTGTGAAATCCCCACTGTTTATAGGGATCCTGAAAGGTGTACCGATCGAATACGATGAGAATCAAGTAAAATCTCTTGTACCAAATTGCGTGAAAGTTTCACAGTGCGGAAAGTCCCGAGTGTTTAAAGTCTACTTTGAGTCGAAACAAAACCTGTATCAGTTCTTGAAAGTGTCTGTGAAAGTTGGCTACGACAAGCTGTACTTTCGTGGAATATTAATGGTGGGCTTTTAGTCAAAACTCCTGTGATGAAAGGTTTGCTTTTGAATTGTGACGTATTGTGCTTGCAAGAACATTTTTTGACGAGTCTTAGTTTAGGCCTTCTGAAAATTGACAATAATTTTACTAGCTATTCGGTGCCCGCTAAACGATCCGCTTCCAGTGGCCGCCCCTCGGGTGGTATTGCGATGCTTGTTAGGACCTCGTGCCGGTCGAGTATTTTTGATTCATGTGAATTTTTTCTTGCTGTCCGTGTAGAAGAGTATGTTATTGTAAACGTCTATCCCCCGACTGATTACCGCAATGACCGATCGGAATTTTTATTTACTTCTGCGTATGAGAAACTAGGGTCTTGTGCTCAGTGTACTCCCACCACATAACCACATCAGCCTCACGCCCAATTTTACAGGGATTGGAAGATCAAAGGTGATCTTTTTGCTGTAGTTACTAATTCTGTCCTATATAAAATTCATGGTCCGTTCCAGCTGCTCAGGAGAAATCCGCAAGTCGATGCAAATGAAATACGGGTGTTCATAGATATATCTATCTTGCACAAATTTGCCATGCTCTGCGATGCGTGGAAAAAGCCGCTATACCTCTTAAACGCATACATCGGGGTGTCACTAAGCATCGGTCCAGTAACCCGAGCCTAGTTGAAGCTTGGAGAAAATCATCCTTCTTCGTCAGTACTGGCCCAGTAGTTAAGATGTATTTGTTGTGTGTGTGCGTGTTTTTTAATTAAGTGTTTATTTTCGCGCTTAGTTTAATTGTTGCAATTTTAAACTGATTGATGATTTAGTCTCTTTTCGTAGGAATCCAATTTAAGTGACGCTGGTTATTTTCAATTTTGGTGTCAGTTTTTCTCTGATAATATATTGCGTATATTACTAATAATTTATTTGTTTATTAATTATCGGTTCTTTTAAGCATTTTGCTTGATGTAAAGATGTAAAAGCATCCGTGATTGAATGATTTCCTTGTTTCTTATATCTATGTATATCGGAATAAATGAATCATTTGTTGAGAGTGATCTGATTTCAAGACCAGCGGGCAAAAGTGTCGTTTAATTGTTTTACCGTTTCTTGTCATATTTACACTAGTTGATATGATTATCTACTGCATATTTTTAATTCACTGATTATTATTTGGTTTAATTTTTTTTACCAATTGCGGCTTGATGCAATGATTTTCATATTGCTTATATTTGTTCAGTATTTCTTTCTCGTTTTTGTAATTTGTTCTAAGAGCTGATTTAGATCTTAGCTCCAGCGTTCGTCACTAAAAAACTATATGTAAAAGTGATAAGTTTATGTGCATTTCTTCTTCTTTTTTTCGTTTATTGCTCCGTCTTTTCCTATTTTCTATGAAGGATTTTCCAATAAATAATAATAATAATAAAAGGATTTATCCCTATTTGCTGCTATTTATACGTCATGGAAAGGCAATGCGGTCTTCTAAGATACTCGTGGGAGAGTCCAATCTTAATTTTACAGATTTTAGAGCTGATAATATGATTTAGTTTAATTTTACTATTCCTTATAATCATCAAGGGCGCCCGCAGAAAATTTTCCAGGGGAGGGGGAGATATCAGAATAGCGGAGATTGGAGGAGAAATAAATTTTGTGGTAAAAAAAATACAAAGAAGTATATCCTTGATCAGTTAAGCATCATTTTTGAGCTTTAACCAGTTAGTTACTATGTCAAGCTCGTTGACAAGCTATTGACACTATAGAACTATTGAAAAAAGACAAATTTCGATAATGCCCTCTTCGGCGTGTTGATTGCATTTATAGTTTAAATAGCTCAAATTAATAGTTTAAGTCTCAAATTTGGAAAAGCTTTATCCACTGGGGGATATTTTTCGGAGGGTATTTTCCGCGGGAGGTATTTTCTGCCGGGGTTATTTTCCAAGGGGGTAATCACCAGGGGGGCGAGTAAACGCCGATCCCTTCCATAAAAACCTTTAATACCCCCTGGGCATAACTTACAACCCTTGCCCCTAATCTCTGGGGTTTGTTTCAACCCCAAAAGCCTTGTTATATGATAGATAGATATTTATTGCAATAAAAGGCCACTTTGGGCCATGGCAAAAAAAAGGAAAATCACACAAAATAATAGCACATGATTATAACACTCATAGCAAAGTATGGTAGCCTACATAACAATAACAACGCAAAATTACAAAACATTACAAAAACATAATAAAGCACACAATACCATTAAACTAACATAAATAGATAGATGTATGTTACATCTATCAAGGGCCATGACTACAAAAATAACAAACAAGAAAACAACTTACACACATACAAACAATACTTTCCACACTCACCCCACCCCTTTACAAAAATCTATCTCTATGTGACATACCCAATTTTATATACTTTGCTATCATTCTTATTGTCCCATAATTTTTTGATCCCATTACTGAAACCAACCACTCACTTGTCCCCACATTAACAAAAAATAATTCTTTCCTTAAATCCTGTAATTCGGGACAAAGGGCCATGAAGTGAAGCAGATCCTCACCATTTTCTCCGCACATAGGGCATGAGTAAGGACCCTCCTTTACCCTTACCCTCCCTAAATATTTCCTCCTTTCTCCAAGTGCTAGAAAATTACCCCTCCCTGATATATACCACTTAATTTCTTCACTATTTAAACCCGCTTTAAAATAATTATCATATCCCCAGACCTCCTTCCATTGCCGGTAAATGCCGAGGGACACCGAGGCTGCGACTTCACACTGCCATTTCTGAATCTCCTGATCTTCAAGCACTCCCTTTACTAGTTTTGCTACATTTCCTACTTCCAGCCCTATCCCCTTCCCTTCATTCCAAACACCTGATAACCCACAACTATTTAAGATTGATTTCACCTGGGAAGCCCATGAACATTTCCTTCTATCCTGCAACACCTCCAGATAAGCTGCATTTACTAACCTATTATTCTGTAAACCAATCACCTTTTCCCAGTATCCTATCATTCTAACCAATCTTTTTACCCTCAATGAAAACAATCCTAGATCACCCTTTAACACCAGATTATTAAATTTCCCGCTTAGCCCTAAAAGTCTCCTGAAATGTCCTAAATAAATTCTCTCTATTTTTTCCCCTTTTTCAAAACCCCAAACTTCCCCACCGTAACTCAATACTGGGCCTACCTTCGTCTCAAAAATTCTCTTCTGTAGCTTAATATCTGCCGGTCCTAGATGCCTAAGGGGACTCTTCAATAACGCCCATGAAGCCTTCTGACCCTTCCAACTCGCTATTTGCACCTGATCACTCCATTTCCCTGAACTTGTGAACTTACATCCCAAATAAATATAATCCTTAACTTCTTTCATCTCTTTCCCTTTAAAATAAAACTTATTCTTTTCCCTTTCATCATTTCCAAAAACTAATATAACTGATTTTTCAATATTTAAAACTAATTTTTTACTCTCCAGATAACTATCCAAAATCTCTAACATCTTTTGCAAATCCGGAGCCGATTTCGCAAGCAATACTATGTCATCTGCAAATAATAAACAAAACAGCTCCAGCGACATTAATTTTAACATAGGGACATTTCTATTTCTAAAATACTGCTCAATATCATTAATAAAAAGAGAAAACAAACGCGGTGATAGAGTGCATCCCTGTTTGAGGCCTACATTACTTAAAACTGGCCTAGAATAAGAAATACCTACCTTCACTACTACTTTAACCACCTCATACATTTTCATTATAACTTCTACTAACCTAATTGGCAATCCTAATTTCACCAACACCACTTTCAACAAACTCCTTGAAACTTCGTCAAATGCTCCCCTAATGTCCAAAAACGCCGTATATAGCCTATTTTTCCTATGCCTCGTATATTTACTAGCTAAAGCCTGTAAACAAAATATTTGATCAATTGTACTATAGTTTTCCCTAAACCCTGCCTGACATTCAATTAATATACCTTTATAATGCAACCATTTATCCATCCTATTAGAAAGGACTCTACAAAATAGCTTACTGATAGAACTTCCTAAACTTATCCCCCTATAGTTCTTGTGCAGGTTTCTTTCTCCTTTCTTAAATAATGGGATCATAATCGATATCTGCCAATTTTTTGGCCATAGAGGTGTACTTAGAATTGCCGAGAATATCAATGCAAGCACTGGCAGTATCCATGCTCTTGACCATTTCAGCAGCTTAGTTGGTACTCCGTCGATGCCCGGTGCTGAGTTCCCTCTCATGCTTTTCAAGGCGTGCCATATTTCCTCCTGTCCAACCGGTTCCGGTCTTTTAGCGTCCTCTGAATCCAACTCAAAATCGGCTGTTTCTTCTAAGCTATTCATCTCCTCATCAGCTCTCTCTTCGTCCTCTTCGGTGTATATCTCTTTATATTTTTGTTCTAAGTATTCTGGCCAGGTATCGGCGTAAGGGACTGAATCAGTCAACTTTCTATTTTCTGTTGATTTCCTAATTAACTTCCAGAACTCCGTTGTATCATTCACGCTAAATTTCTCCCGTATTTTTTGGCTCTCTTCCTCTTCAGAACGTCTCTTCTTCAACTTAAGTAGCCTTTTATATCCCCTTCGCTTGTCCCTAAAAACCTGCAAATTATTTTCCAGATCAACTGTACTACTAGCCTTAAGCAATCTAAAAGCTACTAAAACCTCCTTCTTCTTTTCCTCACAATCCTTATCAAAAAAACTCATCAAACCAGTACTTCTACCATTTTTTCTCCTACATACCACCTTAGTTCCAATCTTATACAAAACCCCCGACAAAAAATCAACAGAACCTGCTATATCCCCTTCCCTTGCCATATCCTCACTCTTCTGAATAAATGAATCCAGCCCTCTATCTTCAACTAGTACCTTTTTCAACTTCTCCTCACTATCATTATCAAACCTTAAACCTTCCCTCCAATCAAGCTCATTACCCATCTTCCCTTAGCCCCAAACTTCTTTTTCCGGCTCTCAGCCCATCCTCCCCCTCCTAATTCAACCCTAATAGGCACGTGATCCGACCCAGCCAGCGCCATCACCTCAAAATCCACACAACAAGAAAGAAGCCCCAGACTAACTGATCAAACAAGCAGTAGCCTACTGGGAGTACACGAGTTCCAATCTTTCATAAGGCAGTTCTTCTGAACAACATTTCTTTCTTCGTATATTCAAGGTCACCTGAGTACTACTGGTGTTTGACTCTGACATAAGTGATAAGTCCCTTTTCCTCTAACGATCAGACCCATGGACTCTTTTAGAAAGTGATTAGTAGCATGATTAACACCAAGGCACACAACACCCCACCCCTCTCCTGCAATATAGGAGAATCGTCTACAAAATCTAAGATAAGTAGCCCTTTCCCTTGAATAAGTAGCCCTCAGCAATTTACGACTATGATCAGAAGAGAAAATACCTGATGGCGAAGCAAGAATAAACATAATTTTGAATTCATTAAAAATATATAAAAGATGAAATATATAAAAGATAAGCAATTGGTTATTTTTAACCGTCATTTGAACTCCTTCTTATAGAATTTGCTGTTTACGCAGTATCACCAGTTCACAAAAATTCAAGGGGGGGGGGGTAAATGTGTGTTTCAAAATTTATTGCGGTGCCGTTGTTGTTTCTTTTCAGTTTTTATTCAATGAAAATACAAAAAAAAATCTATTTTCATCCTTTAAAGCAGTTACGCATTAAATACTTTGAAGTGTTTAATGATTCAAAATTGCAAAGATGGTTGCTCATGGTAGGAATGGTAGCACGATAGAACAGTGAATGGAAGGATTGCCTAGTTAGCCCAATGCCTGTACGTAAGGTTTTCCATCCCAAAATAGTGATTTCTAAAATTTTTTGGGTTGAAAAAGTAACTTTTTTCATGAAATTTTACTTTTAGTGTGTGTATCAAATTAATGGTAAGTGTGGCTATTATTGACTGGCATACATATGGTACGAATGATATGTATTTTCAAAGGCGCATTTCTAAAACTGAACACAAAGTGAACGTAGTTTTCTCTATGAAATTTAGTATTTCAGTCTTAGTTATCATTAATCTCTTTTTTAACAAAAGTAAAGCGCAACATTATAACTCAGGACGTAGGAAATTACATCAAATATAAGGAGGAGTCTTTATATCCTTAAGGTCTGCTCTTTACACTACAGCTGAGGTTATTAGAGATCAAATAATAGCAAAGCCTAACCATAAGCTTTGGTTTTTGGTAAAGATTAGTGAGTTTCACGATAACGGAATATTTGGTAGTTTTGAATGATTGTATGATGGTATTTGAGTTAGTAATGAATAGTAAAAACTCGTTAGCTGTTGCGCGACATAGGCCACCTACTGGTCACTTGGAGGAGTTTGTTGAAGGTTTTGATTAACTGATGAGGAGGGTGTCAGTTATAAGCTATAGGGTTTCAATTTTATGGGAGAATTAACGTTCAAGTAACAGTTCAAATCGGGATAAAATCCTTTCATTAGACAGTGAAAACAATGACGAAGACTCTGGACATTTTGATCACACGATCATTGCTGATGACTATCTTGAGAGTTCATACTGCAAACACATTTTTTGGATATAATCTCATTCATACAGAAAACTGTTAATACAGTAAGACATTTGTGATTCCCTATGGTCTTTTATTGAATTAGTTTCATAATCGGGCTTGGACTTGAAAATAGTTCACGAATGCCCCTATATTAGGGGCATTCGTAACCTCAGCTACAGACTGCTTATCAAAGCTATACGTAAAACACTGTTGACCAATATATAACTTCGTCCCTCTTAGTCTTGCTTCTCTATTTTCTCCTCTAGCCCGTTCAAGAAAAACTTTAGGTGGTTACGAATAGACAATTCACGCTTTGTATAATCGGGACTAACACCAAGACCCGCCCTTTTCAGGTGCGCACTTGAACGCAATATAGTATTACGAATGTAACCACTTGTAAACTTAACCAGCACCGGTCGCGTGCCTTGTTTAGCGTTTAGCCGAAAAATGTCCATCATTTTCAGCCCTAAATTTGGCACATGTAAGTTGAGTGCTTTCATTACATCTTCTCGTAACGAAGAACCTTTGTTTGTAGTCTTTGCAGTTTTACGTTAGTAGCCGACATTTCAGCTTGCAAACTTAGGTAATCTTTCTTCAATTGTGACGTATCCTCCAAGAACTTCTCTACTGTCGAATCAATTCGCGACGAAATAGCAGATAGGTCGTTTCTCAGTTCTTGAACCCGCGATGAAACTATTTCTATTCCGTTCAATTTTCGATTAATTTCTTGTAGAGTTTCAGAAAAATTAACAGAAGTCATAACTAATCGGAAATATAGTTATAATAATTAGAAAGATTACTTATCTTTCTGTGAGGGCCGAGCCTCACAAATGCATCCGAGTGACTATTCCAGTGCCTGTAATTATTCACACAAAACTTCCACTTAACATAGCAAGTCTTATAAAGTAAGATTTCCACTTAACATGACAATTCTTGTCAATGGGAACTGGTTTTTCAAGTTATTTCACAGCCTGTGTACTTAGATGTTAGCGGAATGAATGCTGATGAAAACTGGGTCAAGTTCAAAGAAACTAGATTTCAATTTATAATCCTCTTAGCTAACTAGGTGTTATCTCTTTTAACTGTGAATCAATACTGATATTTAGACTATTTTGAATTGAATGGCTATCTCCAAATTTCTATTAGATAGATTTCGGGACAATATGACGTGTGTGTAGGGATAAGAGGGAAGTTGCCCTCTGATCACTTTGACTCTTAAAAAGAACACTAGGGCGTCTGATTACCAATCCAATGAGCCCCCTTTGGAGTTTATATGACCACACTTTCTATAAAAACCATATATGTCCCAAGGGCACAACTTACAACCCTTGCCCTGAGGGCTGGGGGGATTTGTTATGCTCAAAGACATAATTTCCAAATACTTCTGATAGGCTAAAGAAAATGTCTATATCAAAGTTTTGATTTGAAGTGTGTGGGGAAATGATAGGCGAGGAGGGAGACATTTGTCCTCTGATCACTTTTGACTAATAAAAAAGGCCCTAGTCCTCTCAATTTCCAATCGAATGAGCCCTTTTTGAAATTTCTACGACAAAACTTTTTATAAAAACTTTCTATATGCCCCAAGGGCATAACTTACGACCCTTGTCAGGAGGGCTATGGGGAAAGGGTTGTCATCCTCAAAGAAATAATTTCCAGACCTTTCTACTACGTTGAACAAAATGGCCATATCAAAGTGTTGATCGATAATGTTTCGGGAAATGATGGGCGTTGGGGGGGGGAGGGATGTTATTCTCCCTCTGATTACTTTCGACTACTAAAAAGGGCAATAGCTATCTGAATTTCCAATCAAAATGGCCCCTTTTAAAATTTTTACGACATCACTTTCAATATGACATTATTTGTCCCCAGGGAATAACTTACAACCTTAGCCCTGAGGGCAGTTGGGGGTTGTCATACTCAAAAACATAATTTCCAGACCCTTCAACTACTTTCAAAATTTTGATTGGATGTGTTTGGGGAAATGGTAGGCATGAGAGGGGTGTTAGTTGCCCTCCAATCACTTTCGACTATTAAATAGGGCACTAGCACTTTCAATTTCCAATCGAATGAGCCCTTTTTGAAGTATCTCCGACAACTCTTTCTACAAAACCTTATATGGCCCCAGGGCTTAACTTACAACCCTTGCGCTGAGAGCTGTGGAGGGAGTTACATCCTAAGCAACATAATTTTACGGACTTTTCAACTTCGTTGAACAAAATGGCTATCTCAAAATTTTTATCTGATGTTTTTGGGTAAATGGTGGGCGTGAGAGGGGTGTTTTCCTCCAATCACTTTTGACTATTAAAAAGGGCACTAGCCCTTCGAAGTTTTCGAAGTTTCTATTACAACGCTCTATAAAAACCTTATATGCCCCCAGGGCATAACTTACAACCCTTGCCCTGACGGATGCGGAGTGGGGGGGGCTGATCATCCTCAAAGACATAATATTCAGAACTTTCAACTACGTTAAAAAATGGCTTTCTCAAAATTTTGATTGGATGTGTTTGGGGAAAAGGTGGGCGCGAGAGGGAGGTTAGCTATCCTCCAGTTAGTATTGACTAGCCTATTAAAAAGGGCACTAGCCCTATCAATTTCGAATTGAATAAGCCTTTTTTGAAGTTTCTACGACAGCATTTTCTATAAAAAAAAACCTTACATGCCCCCAGGGCATAACCTACAAGCTTAGCCCTGAGGGCTCTGGGGGGAGTGTCATCCTTAAAGAAACAATTTCTAGAACTTTCATCTACGTTGAACAAAATGGATATCTCAAAATTTTGATTGGATGTGATTGGGGAAATGGTGAGCTTGAGACGGGACTAGTTGCTCTCCAACCCCTTTCGATTATTAAAAAGGGCACTAGCCTTTTAAATTTCCAATCAAATAAGCCCTTTTTTAAGTCTCTACGAAAACGCTTTCCATAAAAATCATATATACCCCCAGTGCATAACTTACAACCCTTGCCCTGAGGGGTTTGGGGGGATTTGTCATCCCCAAAATCATAATTTCCAGAACTTTCAACTACGTTGAACAAAATCTCTATTTCAAAATTGTAATTGAATGTGTTTGGGGAAATGTTGGGCGTGAGAGAGGAGTTAGTTGCTCTCCATTTACTTTCGACTATCAAAAAGGGCACTAGTCCTTTCAATTTAAAATTGAATGAGCCCTTTTTGAACTTTCTACGACAACACTTTCTATAAGAACCTTATATGCCCCCAGGATATAACTTACAACCCTTGCCCTGAGGGCTCTGAGGGGGCTGTAATCCTAAAAGACCTAATTTCCACAATTTTTAGCCACGCTGAAGTAAATGAATATCTCAAAATTTTGATTGAATATGTTTGGGGAAATGGTGGGCGTGAGAGGGGGGTTATTTGCCCTCCTATTACTTTCAGCTATTAAAAAGGGCACTAGCCCTTTCAATTTTCAATCGAATGAGTTTTTTTTGAAATTTTAGGACAACGCTTTCTATAAGAACCTCATATGCCCACAGGGCATAACTTACAACCCTTGCTCTGAGGGCTCTGAGGGGGTTGTCATCCTCAAAATTATAATTTCCAGAACTTTCAAATACGTTGAAAAAAATAGCTATCTCAAAAATTTTACTTGTATGTGTTTGGTAAAATGGTGGGCGTGAGAGGGGAAATAGCCCTTTGAATTTGCTATCGAATGAACCCTTTTTCAAGTTTATACGACAAAGCTTTCAATAAAACCTTATATTCCCCCAGGGTGTAACTTATAACTCTTGCCCTGAGGGCTCTGAGGGGATTATCATCCTCAAAGACCTAATTTCCAGAACTTTCAACTACGTTGAACAAAATGGCTAGCTCAAAACTTTGATTGGATGTGTTTGAATAAATGGTGGGCGTGGAAGGGGTGCTAGTTGCCTTCCAATCACTTTTGACTATTAAAAAAGGAACTAGCCATTTCAATTTCCAATCGAATGAGCCCTTTTTGAAGTTTCTATGACAACGAAACCTGACGTGCCCCCCTATGAAAACCTGACATGCCCCCAGAGCATAACTTATAACCCTTGCCCTGAGTGCTGCGGGGGGGGGGGGGCGGGCCTGTCATCCTCAAAGACCTAATTTTCAGAACTTGCAACTACGTTGAACGAAATGGCTGTCTCAAAATTTTGATTGGATGTGTTTGTGGAAAAGGTGGGCGTGAGAGGGGGGTTAGTTGCCCTCCAATCACGTTTGACTATTAAAAAGGGCACTAGCCCTTTTAATTGCCAATCGAATAAGCTTTATTGAAGTTTCTACGACAACGCTTTCTATAAAAATCTTATATGCCCCCAGGGCATAACTTACAACCCTTACCCTGAGGGCTGTGGGGGAGTGTCCTTCTGAAAAACATAATTTCTTTCTAGAAATCAACTACGCTGAACAAAGTGGCTATCTCAAAATTTTGATTGGAATTGTTTGGGGAAATGGTGGGCGTGGGAGGGATTTTAGTTGCCTTCCAATTACTTTCGACTATTAAAAAGAGCACTAGCCACCCCAATTTCCAATCGAATGAGTCCTTTTCTAAGTTTCTACGACAACTCCTTCGATATGAAGTGCCCTGGTCTAAACAAAAAAAAATAAAAAATAATAATACATTGTACCCGCAACGCTCTATACTATAAAAATGTCAAGCCTTACAATCACTTTCGACTATTAAAAAGGGCAGTAGCCCTTTCAATTTTCAATCGAATTAGCCCTTCTTGAGTTTCTACGTCAACGCTTTCCATAAACCCCTCATATGCTCCCAGGGCACAAATTAAAACCCTTGCCCTGAGGGCTGTGACGGGGTTGTCATCCTCAAAGACCTAATTTCCCGAACTTTCAACTACGTTGAAAAAAATAGCTATCTCAAAATTTTGATTGGATGTGTTTGGGGAAATGGTGGGCGTGAGAGGGGCATTTTTTGCTCTCCATTCACTTTCAAATATTAAAAAGGCACTAGCCCTTTCAATTTTCAATCGAATGAGCCCCTTTTCTACGACAATGCTTTCTATAAATATCTTATATGCTCCCAGGGCATAACTTACAACCCTTTCCCTGAGGGTGGGAGGAGTTACCATCCTCAAAGACCTATTTTCCACAACTTCCAACTACGTTGAACAAAATTGCTATCTCAAAATTTTGATTGGATGTGTTTGGAGAAATGGTGGGCGTGAGAGGGGGGTTAATTGCCTTCCAATCACTTCCAACTATTAAAAGGGCCACTAGCCCTTTCAACTTCCAATCAAATGAGCCCTTTTTGAAATTTCTACGACAACGCTTTCAATATAAACCTTATATGCCCCCAGGGCATAACTTATAACTCTTGCCCCGAGGGCTGTGAGGGGTTTGTCATCCTCAAAGACCTAATTTCCAGAACTTTCAACTACGTTGAACAAAATATCTATCTAAAAATTTTGATTCGATGTGTTTGGGGAAATGCAGGGCGTGAGAGGGGGGTTAGCTGCCCTCCAGTCACTTTCGACTATTATAAAGGGTGCTAGCCCTTTAGCAATTTCCAACTGAATGAGCCCTTTTTGAATTTTCTACGAGAACGCTTTCTATATAATCCTTATATGCCCCCAGGGCAAAACTTAGAACCCTTGCCCTGAGGGTTGTGGGGAGAGTCATCCTCAAAGAAATAATTTCCGGACCTTTCAACTACGTTGAACTAAATAGCTATCTTTTTATTGGATGTGTTTAGGGAAATAGTGGGCGTGAGGGGGGGGGGGTAACTTGCCCTCCAATCACTTTTGACTATTAAAAAGGGCAATAGCCCTTTCAATTTCCAATCGAGTGAGCCCTTTTTGAAGTTTCTACGACAACGCTTTATAAAAAAAACCTTTTATGCCCCCAGGGTATAATTTCCAACTCTTGCTTTGAGGGCTGTGGTGGGAATGTCATCCTCAAAAACATAATTTCCGGACTTTTCAATTTTTCGAACAAAATGGCTATCTTAAAATTTTTAGTGGATGTGTTTGGGGAAATGGTGGGTATGAGAGGAATGTTAGTTATCCTCCAATCACTTTCGACTATTAAAAAGGGCACAATCCCTTCTAATTTACAATCAAATGAGCCCTTTTTGAAGTTTCTACAACATCGCTATCTATAAAAACCTAATATGCCCACAGGGCATAACTTACAACCCTTGCCCTGAGGGCTCTGAGGAGGTTATCATCCTCAAAGACATAATCTCTAAAACTTTTAACTACGTTGAACAAAATGGCTATCAAAAAATTTTGATTGGGTGTGTTTGGGGAAAAGGTCGGCGTGAGAGGGGGGTTAGTTGCCCTCCAATATTTTCGACTTTTAAAAAGGCCACTAGCCCTTTGAATTTCCAATCAAATGACCCCTCTTCAAGTTTTACGGAAAAACTTTCAATAAGAACCTTTTAAGCCCCCAGGGCATAACTTACAACCATTATCCTGAAGGATGTGGGGGGAGTGTCATCCTCAAGTATATAATTTCCGGACCTTTAAAGTACTTTGAACAAAGTGTCTTTCTCAAAATTTTGATTGGATGTGTTTGGATAAATGGTAGGCGTGGAAGGGGTGTTATTTGCTTTCCAATCACTTTCGACTATTAAAAAGGGCACTATCCTTTTCAATTTTCAATCAAATGAGCCCTTTCGAACTTTCTACGACTACGCTTTCTATAAAAACCTTATATGTCCCCAGGGCAAAACTTACAACCCTTACTCTGAGGGCTGGGGGGGAGAGGGGGGTTATCATCCTCAAAGACCTATTTTCAGAACTTTCAACTACGTTGAACAAAATGGCTATCTTAAAATGTGGGTGGGAGAGGGGGGTTTGTTGCCCTCCAATCACTTTTGACTGTTAAAAAGGGCACCAGCCCTTTCAATTTTCAATCGAATAAGCCCTTTTTAAAGTTTCTACGACAAAACTTTCTATAAAAACCTTTTATGCCCCCAGGGCATAGCTTACAACCCTTGCCCTGAGGGCTATGTCCTCCTCGAAAAAATAATTTCTACCTGGAAATCAATTACGCTGAACAAAGTGACTATCTAAAAATTTTGGTTAGATGTGTTTGGGAAAATGGTGGGCGTTGAAGGAGTGTTAGTTGCCTTCCAATTACTTTCGACTATTAAAAAGGTCACTAGCCATTCCAATTTCCAATCGAATGACCCCTTTTCGAAGTTTCTACGACAACTCCTTCGATGCGAAGTGCCCTGGTATGAAAAAAAATAATAAAGAATTCGCTACGAAGTCCTCCAAAATATTTGGGTGAATTTTGGGTGTGAGAGGGGGGTTAGTTGCCTTACAATTACTTCAACTATTAAAAAGGGTACTAGCCCTTTGAATTTCCAATCGAATGAGTCCTTTTTCAAGCTTTTACGACAAAACCTTCTATAAAAACTTTATATGCCCCCATGGCGTAACTTATAACCCTTGCGCTGAAGACTGTGGGGGAGTGTCCAGCTCAAGGATATAATTTACGGACCTTTCAACTGCGTTGAACAAAATGGCTATCTCAAAATTTTGACTGGATGTGTTTGGGGAAAAGGTGAGCGTGGAAGGGGTGTTAGTTGCCCTTCAATCACTTTCAACTGTTAAAAAGGGGACTAGTCATTTCAATTAGCAATGGAATGAGCCTTTTTTGAAGTTTCTTACGACCCTCGCTCTGAGAGCTGTGGGGGGAGGGCATTCTCAAAGACCCAGTTTCCGGAACTTTCAATTACGTGAAGAAAATGCTATCTCAAAATTTTGATTGGATGTGTTTGGGGAAAAGGTGGGCGTGAGAGGGGGGTTAGTTGCCCTCCAATCACTCTCGACTATTAAAAAGGGCACTAGCCCTTTGAATTTCCTATCGAATGAGCCTTTTTGAAGTTTCTACGGCAACGCTTTCTATGAAAATCTTACATGCCCCCAGGGCATATCTTATAACCCTTGCCCTGAGGGCTCTGGGGGAGTGTCTTCCTCGAAAACATAATTTGTATTTGGAAATCAACTTCGCTGAACAAAATGGCTATCTCAAAATTTTGATTGGATGTGTTTGGTGAAATGGTGGGCGTGGAAGGGGTGTTAGTTGCCTTCTAATCACTTTCGACTGTGAAAAAGGGCACTAGTCAATCCAACTTCCAATCGAATGAGTCCTTTTCGAAGTTTCTACGACAACTCCTTCGATGCGAAGTGCCCTGGTACGAAAAAAAAAAATAATACATTGTGATAACATCGTTCTTTACTTAGGCAGCGCGATTTCGCTGCCTATTATGTGTGTAAAACCCACTTCTAGCGTCCCCCCCGCCGGGGGTTACCCCCCTGGGTTATACCCCCCTGGGGTTTACCCCCCCCCCCCTCCCTCGGAATATACCCCACCCCCGTGGCAATTAAGGCTTTCTAAATTGGAAAATTTTATTTGATTTTTTTGTTCCGAAGGGGGAACGAATTTTGGTACTTGTGTATTATGCGCCATTCACTCAAGTTTACGCCGTGTAAAACCTGAAGCTATTTGTCTTTTGAAACCTGTTCTTCCAAATAATTAATCAAAAAACCTTTCTGCAAAAAATTTCAAAAAAAGTTTTTCAAAAAAAAGTAAAGAACTCTATTAAACCAAAAATTAACAAAAATAGAATCAAATAATTTACCAAGCATACAACTACCACAAATCAGTATCAGTAGATAAATGAAACCCAAAACACTTTACTGACAAAATTCAAATGAATTTACTGGAAAAAATGTGCATTTTCAGTTTAATATACATAATCTCAATTAAAATCTAAAATCTTAATTAATTTTGGATGTCTTAAAGCTATAAAAGTGAAAACATTTAAAAGAATTTTTTATAATTTGTATATAATTTGTATATAGTGTATTATTTGTACTTTAATGAAAAAACCTTTTAAATGTTTTCACCTTTAATAACTTTAAGAAATCAAAAATTAATTAAGATTATAAGGAATAAATATCAGCATATGTATATTAAACTGACAATGTACATTTTTTTCCAGTAAATTAAAACGAATTTTTTTTCAGCAAAGTACAAATTATATTCTGGCTTTTAGAATGCAAGGGGTTTACAGCCCTGCTCATATTAATTTTTGCTCGTTTAGAGTTTGTCTCTGTTGTTTATTTTAATTTTTGCTTGTTTTGGGTTTCATTTATTTATTGATACTTATTTGTGGTAGTTGTATGATTGCTAGATTATTTGATTCTATTTTTTGTTCATTTTTGGTTTAATGGAGTTCTTTACTTTTTTTTAAAAAACTTATTTGGTGGAAAAAGTTTTTTTTATAATTAATTATACAAAATTAAGTGTGGGAATAAATACAGCATGTGTGGAAGTGTGACACAGAAGGGTGTGAAGTGAAATGTGTGAAGAGAATAGTGAATGTATAGCCCAGCGTCGTGCTACAAATAGTTAAGAGTGATGAATGTTGATCAGATCAGGAATTATCAGGAGACAACTTTTTTCTAATATCGATGTTGGAATGATTTATGCCCAGAGTTTTTTTACTTTTTGCAAAAGCAGTAGTTTCTTATATGAGTATAATGCTAGAAGTGTGGATTTCAATGTGAATAAAGCTGATTGTATGGTTTATAGTAAATTGGAATCACTGGTTGATCTTGCTGGAAAAGTTTTATTGAGAAGAAAGCCATTAAATCAGATGAAATATGTTTTACCTGATTCAATGCCTTGTTTGTTGATGATTTAGATAGGTTTATGAAAAATAATGGAGCCTCTTATGTGTCTTTGGATTGGTTTAGGCTATCATGCATGTTATTCGCGGATGACATAGCTCTAGTGTCGGATAGCAGAGATAATTTTCAGAAGCAATTAGATATAATAAAAAATTGTTTAGAAAAAAAGGATTTAGAGTTGAACGCTAAGAAATCAGTAGTATTAGTATTTAGGAGTAAAGGAGATTTTGATTCAGAGGTTCATTTTAATTTTGGAGGAAAGGTTTTAGAGGTTAAAGAAGAATTTGTTTGTTTGGGTGTTAAGTTTAGTGCATTAAGGGGGATGTCTAGGCAGGTAGAAGATTGTAATTTAAGGGGTAATAGGCTAATAAATATGTTTTTGAGAAGTAATTTAAATCAGCTAGCTGAAACGAGGATCCAGAAAAGAGTTTTCCAGACAAAAGTAGCTTCTAGTCTACACTGGGCTCTGAGGTTTGGTGTTTTGCTAAAGCAGCTAAGCTAGAAGTAGTTCAGCTAAGATATTTTAAGAGAATTTTAGGCTTGAAGGATTCATTTAGTTCAGTGGTACTGAAAGGAGATTTGGGGCTTTTTTCTTTAAGGAGTGTTAGATTGGTTAGAATGGTAAAATTCTGGGAGAAGATAATTAGGCTACCTAGAGTTCGGCTTCTTAAGTCAGCTTATTTGGAGAGCTTGAAGAACGGTAGACGTGATTTATGGCCAAATCAGGTCAAGAAAATACTGGACCTTTGTGGACTTTCAGAGATGTGGAATGAAGGAAAAGGCACTATGGATGAAACCGTGTCAGTATGAAAGAAAGTCCAGCGAACCCTAAATGATCAAGAAAACCAAGATTGGTAAGCTCATAAGGACCAATCTATGTCTTTTAGGTTTTACTCCCAAGCCAAAGACTGTTGGGAGGAGGAGGTTTATTTTAAATTTGGGTTGAATAAAGAGGATTTGAAGAATTTTTTGTTGGTAAGAGGGGATAGTTTGGATTTAGGTGAGAGAAGGAAATTTTTGGGAAAGCTTAGGCTGGCCCTTATTTTTGCCCAATGTGTGGATGTGTGAATGAGAACTTATTTCATTTCGTATCCGAGAGTGAAGAGCTGTCTGAGTTGGGGAATGAATGTTTTGGACGAGTGTTTGGGAGTGAATGCTGGTTAATAGAGCGGATGGCTGAGAGGAACGCATGTGCTGTTAAACAGTTGTGTAAGTTTCTTCGTTTAGGGATTAAACATAGGGAATCATGTTTAAGGGGATAGCTTGTTAAAGATTCTTAGGATTTCAGTTTTATCATGATTAGCGTTTGTTGGTTAACATGCTGAACCTTGGTGCTGCTTTTTTGTCGTGTTGTTGTTCTTTTTTCTTTTTTGATTTTTATTATCTAAAGTTGTATTTTGTTCCTAAGCTTTGTTTGTAGACTGTATTATGAGTTGCTATGGCCCACAGGCTTTTTGCAATAAATCTTATCTTATCTTATGGGCTTGTTGTTTTTTTTTTTGTTGAATACAATCTATCTTAGAAACGGTACAGTGATTTAGTCGCTTTCAAAATGGCAAAAGGAGTTTAAGTCATTCGTCACTTGAAACATGGAAATCAAAATAATATTTCACTTCTTCAGATCATTCAGTACTTAGTCCTTATAATTTATACGGTTTATGGGCTGGTAATTTATGCTTTATTTATAAACGTATCACAATAAACGTGTTTATTTACAAACTTGTCCCCGTATTATAGGCAGCCCAATCGCGCTGCCTAAGTAAAGAACGATGTTGGCACAATGTATTATTTATTATATTTTCCTTTAGACCAGGGCACTTCGTATCGAAGGAGTTGTCGGAGAAACTTCGAAAAGGGCTCATTCGATTGGAAATTGGAGTACCTTTCCCCTTTTTAATAGCCGTAAGTGATTGGAAGGCAATTAGCAATCCTGCCACGCCAGTGTTTCCATTCCACTAATGCGGGAATAAAGTATTTAAGTGCGAAAAAAAGAGTAGAATTAAAGTAGGACACAATCCGGAAGTAAGTATGTTATTGTGCTTACTATTTGAACAGGAACGTTAACAAAATTGATTCTTACGCTATATTGCAAGTGTTTCTACTTAAAAGTTTTTCAATCCCTTAAAGGCTGGTGGAAAATCCCTAAAAATCCCTATTTTCAATACCGAAAACCCTCAGAGTTTCCCCATTTTCTGACTTCTTTCCAAGTTACAAGTAAAGACCAATTAGGCTGACTTTTAATAGCGTTTGTTCAAAACGACTTATTTTGCAACTCAAGACCTTTTACGTGTACCTTTTACGTGGCCTTTTATGTGGATCTTTTTTTGACGTTTAAACAATGCTTTGTATTTATCGATTACTTAAGTTAAGTTTTGATTTATAGATTCCGGGTCCAGATCTCAAATTCTGGGCCATATGAATATAGCTTATTTTTTTTTTCCATTTTTTTTTCCTTCTCTATTGCTACTTTTGCAAAACCCTCGTTTTTATTTGAATTGGTACGAAGGATTAACATGAATGATATCCAACTGGTCGCTTTTCCACGCATTATTTTTATTTTGGCTTTTTTAAATTGAGTTGTTAATTTGAAGCAGAGTATAGGAGCAAAAATGAATCATATAAAGCTTGATTTAAGGACAGCGCCTGCAATTTGATCTTTTGAAGTATTCGGTTTTAACTAGTGTAGACTGCTACCTGCCTCCCAGTTTTCCAGAAAATTCTGGATGTAGACGCACTTGAATTTGTATTCAGGAAAATTTAATGAGAATTACCAATAATAAGATGTAAGAGAAAACACTAAATGCTAAGATTAATACCCCAAGTCAGCGTTGTCGTCGCCATCCCCATCGTCTTTTCAAATGCCTAAAAAAGCGACGCATTCGGACGCAGTCGCAACGGATTTCACGGACTTCATTTTTTCTTTAAACTCTCGGTGAACATAGGGGGGCCTTTACGCTTCATCCCATACTTGACAGAAATCGTCGCAGCCAAAGTTACGTTTTTGAGCCCATTTCTCTTTTCATTTCTTACTGTTTTCAGAATGCTGAAAAGTCTTTCCACAACGACATTTGAGCAGATAAGTCCAAAAATAAACCGAATGACATGAAGAACGCTATTGAACTTCAGCACTCCACTTGGCGTCTTGATTAATGCCACCCAATTCCAAAAATCAAACCTTCAGTCCTTCCCCATTGGTTATTTGTTTCTAATTTCGTGGATCTATCCGCGAGTCCCACAAAAACTAGAACGTTTGTCAATCGCTTTTGCCAAAATCCCGCCGTTGCACCCAAAATTCCTATTTCCGTAACAAAAATCCATAAGCTCGGCAAGGAAAAAAGTGGTAAATCCAAATTTAAAGTAGAAATAAAGTATTAAAGTAGGTCTAAAAATTTTAGAGGAGAAACATTCAAAATAAAGTAGTCTACTCTAAAATATAGTAGAAATGGAAGAACTGTTCCACGCCCACCATTTCCCCAAACACATCCAATCAAAATTTTGAGATAGCCATCTTGTTCAGCGTAGTTGATTTCCAGATAGAAATTATAATATTGAGGAGGACACTCCCCCGTAGCCCTCAGGGCACGGGTTGTAAGTTATGCTCTGGGGGTATATAATGTTTTTATAGAAAGCGTTGTCGTAGAAACTTCAAAAAAGGCTCATTCGATTGGAAATTCAAAGGTAGTGCCCTTTTTAATGGTCGAAAGCGATTGGAGGGCAACTAACCCCCCTCTCACGCCCACCTTTTCCCCAAACATATCCAATCAAACTTTTGACATAGCCATTTTGTTCAGCGTAGTTGATTTCCAGATAGAAATTATTTTTTTGGGGAGGACACTCCCCCAGAGCCCTAAGGGCAAGGGTTTTAGATTATGCCCTGGGGCATATAAGGTTTTTATGAAAAGCGTTGTCGTAGAAACTTCAAAAAAGGCTCATTCGATTGGAAATTCAAAGGTAGTGCCCTTTTTAATAGTCGAAAGTGATTGGAGGACAACTAACCCCCCTCTCACACCCACCTTTTCCCCAAACACATCCAATCCTAATTTTTAGATAGCCGTTTTGTTCAACGCAGTTCAAAGTTCTGGAAATTAGGTCCTTGAGGATGACATCCCCCCCACAGCCCTCCGGCCAAGGGTTGAAAGTTATGCCCTGGGGGCAAATACGGTTTTTATAGATAGTGTTGTCGTAGAAACTTCAAAAATGGCTCATTCAATTGGAAATTGAAATGGCTAGTGCCCTTTTTAATAGTCGAAAGTTATTGGAAGGCCACTAACACCCCTTTTAAGTCCACTATTTCCCCAAACACATTCAATCAAAATTTTGAAATAGGCATTTTATTCAACGCAGTTGAAAGTTCTGGAAATTATACCTTTGAGCAGGACACTCCCCCCACAGTCTTCAGGGTAAGGGTTATAAATTTCACCCTGGGGGCATATAAGGTTTTTATTGATTTCTTTGTCGTAGAAACTTGAAAAGGGCTCATTTGATTGGAAATTCAAAGGGCCAGTGCCCTTTTTAATATTCAAAAGTGATTTGAGGGCAACTATCCCCCCTCTCACGCCCACCTTTTCCCCAAACACATCCAATCCTAATTTTTAGATAGCCACTTTGTTCAACGTAGTTGAAAATTCTTGGAAATTAGGTCTTTGAAGATGACACCCCCCCCCCACCAGCCCTTAGGGCAAGGGTTGTAAAGTATGCCCTGGGGGCATTTAAGGTTAAAATAGAAAGTGTTGCCGTAGAAACTTCAAAAGGGCTCATTCGATTGGAAATTTAAATGGCTAGTGCCCTTTTTAATAGTCGAATGTGATTGGAAGGCAACTAACACCCCGTCCACGCCTACCATTCCCAAAACACGTCCAACCAAAATTGTGAAATAACCTTTTTGTTCAACGCAGTTCAAAGTTTTGGAAATTATACCTTTGAACAGGACAACTCCCTCACAGCCCTCAGGGCAAGGGTTGTAAGGTATGCCCTGGGACATATAAGGTTTTTATAGAAAGCGTTGTCATAGAAACTTCAAAAAGGGCTAATTCGATTGGAAATTAAAAGGGCTAGTGCACTTTTTAATAGTCGGAAGTGATTGGAGGCCAACTAACCCCCCTGTCACGCCCACCATTTCGCCAAGCACATCCAATCAAATATTTGGAAATAACAGTTTTGTTCAACGCAGTTGAAAGTTCTGGAAATTAGGTCTTTGAGGATGACAAGCCCTCCCCCATCATCCCTCAGGGAAAGGGTTATAAGTTATGCTCTGAGGACATATAAGGGTTTTATTGAAAGCGTTGTCGTAGAAACTTCCAAAGGGCTCATTCGATTGGAAATTGAAAGAGCTATTGTTTTTTTTTTTAATATTTGAAAGTTATTGGGGAGCAACTAACACCCCTCTCACGCCCACCATTTCCCCAAACGCATCCAATCAAAATTTTGAGATATCCATTTCAGGGCAAGGGTTGTAAGTTATGCACTGGGGGCATATAAGGTTTTTATAGAAAGCGTTGTCGTAGAATCTCAAAAAGGGCCCAATGGATTGGTTTTGGAAGGGCTAGTGCCTTTTTAATAGTTGAAAGTGATTGAAAACTTGTCATTTTTATAGTAAAGATCGATCTGGGTACAATGTATTATTATTATCTTTTTTTTTTTTTTTTTTTTTTTTTTTTTTTTTTTTTTTTTTTTAGACCTGGGCACTTGGTATCGAAGGATTTGTCGTATTAACTTCGAAAAGGGCTCATTCGATTGAAAATAGAAAAGGCTAATGCCATTTTTAATAGTTGAAAGTGATTGGAGGGCAACTAATCCCCCTCCCACGCCCATCCTCCCATTTGCCCATTATGTTTAAAGACTAAATCTTGCCTTAAGATTAAATCAAAATGCACTGTGTTAACGCTAATTCCAAAAAAGGCATCTCTGCAGTATCCCAAGAATGACTGAGGATATTATGTTTAAACTTTCTTTGCTACTTCTGCTCTTAAAATTTAACCAAATCAAAATAGCGTAAGTGTATCCAAGCTATCAAAGAAAGTAAACAGATTTTTTTGCGAATGGTTTCATCTTTTCTATTTCAGGTCAACTAGATGAGGGATGAAACTAAATTAAACACCACTATTTGGGTCCAGATTTTTAAAAGGGTGTATGTTGTTTAAAATTGCTGAAAATTATTCTCCAGCATACGAATAGCAGGCCAAACAATAAAGTCTTAAAAAAACGAAAAGATTTAAAGTATAATTATCTTTTTCCTTGAAAAGACTGTGTCAATATAAAACAAACAGAAATTATTTAAAAAAACTTGTTCCGCAAAATAAATTTTCAAAGAAAAGTAAAGAACTCCATTAAATCAAAAATCAGCGAAAATAAAATTGAATAATCTACCAAGCGTGAAACTACCGCAAATCTGTATGGATAAATAAATAAAACTCAAAACGAACAGAAATTGCAATAAATAACCGAATCAAACTCAAAACAAGCAGTAATTAACATGAGTAGGGCTCAAAAGCCTTGAGCCTTGAGGCAGATTACTTTGGCGGGATTTGCTATTCACCATTTTGGGAACGAGTATTTGGATGTACTTCCGACGAGCATTAAGGCTGCTGAACATGGACAAGAATTAAAAGAATTGTTTGAATAAATATTTTTGGGAGGGTAGGATGAGGAACTTGAAAAGAATTATAGTTTGTCTGGTCTTTTTTTGGATCAGTGAATTTTTTTTTTTTTTTTTTTTTTTTTTTTTTTTTTTTTTTTTTTTTTTTTTTTTTTTAGGCTTATTAGAGGGCATTTAGAGATGTGGATTGATGTGGCCGTCCGTCTTAAAGTTCTCTTTTTGGCTTGGACGGACACTTGCTGAAAGATTAAACGGCATTTTTCTTTCTTTTTTTTAGATAAAGCTCAGATAGAAAAAAATAGTAATACAATCAAAATGATTGCAAGAAAAGCTAGTTTCACGGCCTGTTTTATATTTATTAGTGAATAAAATTCAATATCCAAAAAGGAATTATATCAAAGAAAAGTAAAGAACGAATTTAAAACCTAAAAGAGTAAAAAAAAACATCTATTAAGCCAAAGTTAAAACGGACAGAAGTTACTATGTGATATATAAATCACGAGACCAAAAATTAACTGAGCAATGGAGCCAAACCTATAATGTACAGAAGTTACCACAAATAAAAGGGTAATTTTTGGAAAAACAATTTAAAGGGATTAAATTTTTGGAAAAACAATTAAAACGAATTCAATTAAAAGGGTTGCAAGAAAAAGTAGTTTAAAGGCCATTTTATATTAATAGAAAAAAATTTTCCAAAACTAGACTATTAAAAAGAAAAGTAAAGAATTAATTTAAAACTTAAAAGAAGTAGAAAAATCGTCTATTCAGCCAAAGTTAAAACAAACAGAAGTGCCTATGGATGGATAAGTGAATTAAAAACAATTAACTGAGCAATCGCACTAATCCTAAAATGAACAGAAATTGCCACAAATAAAAGGGGGCTATTACATCAACAAAACTATAAAAGACATAAAATCCCAATGTTAATCAAAGTTTATAAATAAAAGTTATCCCAAATAAGAATGGTTATACCGAACCCTCAGACCCTACACCTGCCAGTATCATTTTTACATTACTTAAAAATAGTTTTTTCTCATTTTGACTATGATCTGCGTTGTGCAGGTACCGATCTCTTGTTTCAGTGCCTTTGGCCAGGAGTGCAATGGGTGGTTGGAGGCAAATCATCTGACGCTTCCTCTGTTTTCCCGCCAGAATTCTCCAGGTACTCATTTAGAGCTGGGTCGACTCTGGCTGAGCTTACAGGGTCCTACCATTGACCACCCTCCCAAAGAAAAGAATCAGCCACACCAGGACTCGAACCCCTAACCTCAAGATGTCAATTCCAAACTCTAACCAATCGGCTAGGACTTCCTTTATTTTACTAAAAACTAAATGTGTTTCAAACATTCGTCCTTTTTTTATGAACAGAAAGAAGAATATCGTGATACTAACCAAGGCTACAAGAAAGAAAAGAAATGTTTCTTAGAATAAGTTAATTTGTGACCTTAATTTAAGTCTATGATTTTGAAATATTTTTTTTTGTAAAACTTCGTTTTGATTCTATTTATTAAAAAAGTATAGCAAGTGGACGCCTTAATAAACGTCTGAAATGGGCATTAGTAACTTTTGAACCGATGTGTTTTTAGTAAATCAACAAATGATTCGCCAACTGAATTCCTATACACTTGAAAAGAATGTAGATCATTTAAAAAGGAGAAAATATTAATAAAAAATTATTAATATTAATAAAAATTATAGCACGAAACCAAAACCAGCATCGATTGTTCAAAATATAATGACATATAAAAGAAAGAATTCCAGGAGATTTGAGCGATTGCTGCTTTTCTATGCTATAATAATAAAAAGTAAATAGCTCAAATATATAACTGTGTTGTTTCACTAAAATTGAAATGACACTCTAGCCTTTAGAGGGCTGAAGGATAGTAGTCAAGGATAGTAGCCTCACTTTTATTGTGCTAATTTTTGTTCTTTCAAAGTTTGACTTATTGCTAAAGTTTTCCAGGTTTTCAGGCCGTACCCCCCCCCGTGTTTAACCTCAGATGTGCACCCCTATCTTTAAAAATATTTTTAACAGTAGGCCTACCAATAAGTAAAAATATTTTTAACGTGTAAACAGTAGGCCTACCAATAAGCTAAAAAACAAACAACCAATATAGGCTTATATTCATATTCACATTACAAGTTTATTTTAAAATATAATGTATTTATTATAAAAGGTTTTACTCAATCGGTTACTTTAAATGTAAGGGGTGAGCTTTTTTTCATCACAAATTTTGTTGAAACGGGGAGAGATATTTCACAAAACCGCTATAAATTCTTTGATAACATCTAGGCTTCCACGGGACATAGACTTCGCTAATGCTAGGGCAGACCAAGAGCGGATCCAGGATTTTTTTTTTTGGGGGGGGGGGGTTACCCGATTTTTTTCCGTGGACTTTGTCTAACATCCTAAGGTTTTGTCTTTACAGGTATTTTTTAGACTAATTTTGGACTCGGTCAAAAATTTCAGGGGGGGGGGGTTCAAACTGGGTAACCCCCCTGGATACGACATAAATACGTAGTTGCAAATGGGCCTAGTATTCATGTGACTTTTTCAGACAATATGGGGTACTCTTCTTTTATACTTACCCAGAATCTTATTAATGAGTTTTCTTTTTTCCAATGTAGCTTTCAAAAAGTTACTACACTGAAGATCAATAAGTTGATCTTCTTCTGTTAAACTCAACGAACTACGTTCCTTCACAAATCATTTTCTGCACTACCAATACAATGTTTATTAAAAAAAATCGCCCCCGATAAAGCTTCCGTCCTCCTCCCGCGGAGGGTCACACTTTGAGAACCTCTGATTTATTTTATGACATAATTTCCTGATCGTTTTAGGATTAAATTTCACAATTTACTTCACTTTAAAATTTTTGTACACGTTATTATGTGTTACTTAATTATTAGTAGGCTATACACATTAAATTATTGATTTATCTAGCGTATTTGGGGTAAAGCAGTTCAATTTTCAAAATTTTATCCAAAAAATGAAAACAAATTAAGTAGAGATATCAAGATTTCTCTCTCCTCTGTTCCATTCACATTTAGATTGAACTTCTATAAATGAAAGGGTAGCAGCAGACTCATTCCACTGCATTTTTTTCTGATGTTTGACTTCTTCCTGATATTATTAAATGACCTAGAATATCATTAGACAAACAAATGTAGTTTTAAATGACAGAGTTACGGCAGAGTAGCTGTTAGATAGCAAGAGTAATCGATAGAGCAGAGTAGATGTCAATAGCAAGAGTAATCGACCGGATGTTGTGCAGTTAAGAAGAAAGCTTATTATGCTTGATGGAAATGGTCTAAATGGAGAACAATATGAAAGCCCATGGGGAAATTTCTTTTTTTTCATCTATATTACTTCGATTAAAAAGCAAGGAGGGAGATTGTAGAAATAAATAACAGCGCTACTGTAAATATTTTAGAAAGTATTGCATAATTACTAAAGGAAATAAAAAGTAGAAAGCTCATGTTGTTCTTATGCTTTCATTTACAGCAAAACTGTCTGATTAGGTAAATTATAATTCAAGTCAAACGAATCTCTCTTATCCCAATTTCAAAAAGTATCTTTATTGAGTCGATCAAGCCTTATTTGTTGAGTCGTTAGACGGTTGATGAAATTTTGAATAAAATCAGCGTCCCTTTCGGTGGCGTAATTTTGTCAAAATCCCGGCGCATAAAGTTGGAGCCAGTTTTCCCAAATCAAGTGAAAATGATAGTGAAAACTGAAAAATGAGCCATGTAGTACCATAAAGGTACTACATGTACCTTTATGGTACATTTGCCACGCCCTCCATTTTGGTGTGAATTCAGCTGTCCCTTTCAGCGAGTCCATAAAGGACACATTTTTGGATGGTTGTCAAGCCCAGAACTCGTTAATTTATTTAGCCAAGCAAAACTCTGGTTTTAAATATGGAAAGAGTCTGGACGTCCAAACTCCGTCTTGCAAATATGGACTTCCACGAAGCAAAATTTTTCCGAGATCTTAGCTCAGCATCGGAAAAATCTAATCAAACGCTATTCTGTTCTTGCTAAAGAAGATCAAGATGTTGTCCTTAGGTTTGTCTCTCGTTCGACAACTACATCTTCGTCTCCTTCTCCAGCTAACATCTCGCAAGATAGATGAATGGTATGCTTATTATGAATAAGTGTTCTTTGCCGGTTTACCAACTGCATACGTCTCCAGTGACTGCATATCATGGTCCAAAAGCAGGGATTATCACTCAAAAAGAGTGCAAGTCAAAACATTTGTGTTTCTGCGGCTGACGTCACGCGCACGCCACCTCTCACTTTTCTGATCCCTCTTACTTCATTTACAGATAATACTAAGTTACAGGTTCAGACCTCTTCATATATCTAGGCCAAGCCCTAGAAGTATGAGTAGGGTACACACAGTGGCTCAGCAATACCTTCCTAGGTTATATTTGTGGCCCTGGATTCATTCCTAAGAGTTTCATTACTCGACCCAAAGGCTTTCAAAGTTAGCAAAGAAAACCCTAAACTATAATTTAAGCAGATGAAATTTTAATTTCTGGAAAATGGCTATCATAAGCCATTTAGCTATCATAAGCCAAATGGCCCTCTTGGCTATCATAAGCCAAGAGGGACCGAATTCACACATTAAAGTGGTGCTTAAAGTCCTTGCAGTCCTTGCTTAAAGTCCTTGCAGAATATTAAAGTCCTTGCAGAATATTAGTGCAGAATATTCCTTGCAGAATATTGGTGCTTAAAGTCCTTGCAGAATATTATCAGTTTGAGAATAGACATAGAGAAGGTTGGTTTTGGCCGTTGCTTCTCCATCACTTTTCTGCATGCTCACTTTCCCATTTCTAAGAAGAATGATTGCACCAAACAGCTTTCCATTTCTTTTATTAAATCTCATTTTAGACTTTCCACTTGTTAATTTGACCTTGATCTATTAAATCTACTTCTTTTTGCAAGGTTAGCAATTCTGGAAAGACGACTGGAGGGCCGAGGCAAGGCACAGATTACAGAAATCCTAACGGCTAGCAGTTGTATCCTTTGCACTCAAATAATCTAATTAAAAAAAATTTTTTTCGCTACAAATTTTCTAGCATTACCTCGTAGAAGAGTGAAAAAAGAAATGATTTTTACTACAAGTTGACAAAAAGAGTAATTTTCCCTGTCCTTCGAGTGAAAGAATGCAATGAGGTAAAGAGACGAAAAACACACGAAAGATTGCAAGTTGGTAACACTGGTCCTCTGCCCCTGACCCTTCATCGAGCAATCTCACGAGGCCGCCTAGGATCATTTTCTGTCTGCTCATCCCGATGAAGCTTTTATCGGTAACACCAGTTCTGTCAAAGATGTCATCCGTAAACCCTAACGGGAAAGTTTATCTGGTGTTGTGACCAAGTGAATACGATCGATCTGAAACGAATGTAAATTTCTTATGGAACTCTCTTACGGTAAACTCTCTCTCTGCTTATCCAGATTATTTTCATTCATGGGATTGTGCCTTCCTCTTGTTGAATCGGAGATGTGACTCCTATTTTAAAATAAAGAAAAATACGAATTTCAGTGCACATCTTTCCGCCAAATACCTCTGGGCACCATGCAAGTTTTTCGAGTTACTGTTTTTAGAGGATCTCTACTTGATTGATGTCGAACCTTAATGGGAGAGCCTCGCTTTGATCAGAATCGACATAATACGAATATTTGACTCTCTAATCCCTGCAATGAACTTCTGAAGACTGATAAACGTGAATTAAATCTAGCTGTTATTTGTTCTCTCCAGAGACTGTATTCCAGATTACGGATCCGACTTAAGCTACCTCCTTACAAATATTTGTTCCTCTTCCTGTGAACACGACTTATTCCATTTAAAAAAGGAGCCCTTCATGGAACAATTACCTCCCCCGTTCTTTTTGAAAACTTAGGTCCTTGTTGCTCAAGATCTGTGCCTATCTTCACTGATTCTGTATTCTGTTAACTTGTCTTTGGTATGTTACGTAGACAGTATGCTGAAGTTTAGTCGAGTTCTTCTGTGAATGACCGAAATTATAGAAATCCTAGAAGCTGAGTATATGGAAGTTGGACTTCAATTCAACTCGTAAAGAAATCGGATAATGTCCTATTTAATAGGAAAACTGATTCCTGTGTTCCTACTATAACCCTCGGTTCTAGCTCTTTCTATCCCGTTGATCACCGTATTTATCTAGGTGTGCCCATAGGCTCGTCAATCCACCACACACGAAAACATCTCCTTGGCCAGCTTGAGCGACGAATTTCTGCGTCTTACACTTCTATCGTTTCGTGTTAAGTCCAATCCAACCGACTGCTTCTAGCAAGCCTACACAACACTGCCATAGCTTCTTACTTACTACATGCTACTCCCTTCTGGAGGGCTCCCACTTAAACTGATCAGATCAAAATTAAATCAACATGTTTTTATTTTGAGAAGTATTTGCTTCGCCTATGCGCAAGTCACTACAAAACTCAAATTCGCTAATCCTGGCGTCACCGTTGCTTGACGGATAGCGAAGCAAAATGGAGAAGTTGATTTACTCGACTCGTCCCATCTGCTCATTCAGTGATTTTACTTGCATTTTCTTTCGTATTTTTATATCCCTTTTTCGTTGTCTCTGTCAGTTTTGTTGTTGTAGTTTTGTTTCTTTTCTTCTTTTTTTTCTATGTGCTCCGTCTTGTTACGTGTTTAATTTGACGGATTTGTTAATAGATAAATATTTACTGTCAAACCAGTAAATATTTAATATTTTCTTCTTGACAAAAAAAATGAAAAGAAAGTATAGAGTAGCATTATACTTTTTTTTTATTATTATTTCCAAATTCGCAGCACGGGGTATAATAAAATATCTGATTTGCCGCTAGTCTTTTATCGAGGTTTTAGATGACTGTTGAATCTTTTTTTTGAAAGAATCAAGAAGGAACTTTTAGTGATAACTTCCCCAGGAATTTCGTTCCAGATTGAAGTGCAACACCAAATGGAGCTAAGCTTGTAATGAACAGAAATTATTCTGTATATTGAGGGACACCTATTCCCATTCTACCCCAAGCTCCGTACATAAAAGGTTGAGTTGTCCTAAACCGAAGGAATTTTAGAGTCTAGAGACATAATCAGTTGGTGACTGCGAGTGATTTTTGAACCTATGACATGTTAGGAACTTGAACCTGCGGAAAATAAGCTTAACTTCTTTTATTGGAAGCAGTTTAATATAATTCATCTAACAGGCGAAATATCAAAATCAGTTTTGGTTTACTTTTTGTTTGAATGAAACACTTTCACATTTGCAAAGAGCAAAACATTTGAATTGTTTATGTAATTATAACTCAAAAGATACGAGAATCAGAAAAGCGGGCTTTGCACAACAAAATTGAAAAAAAAATTGAAAAAAATTGCAACTTTATATGAAATTCATTTAATCTAATTATATTTCCAAAATAATTTGAGTGTCAAAGCTGACCTCTCTATATAAATAAAAATAAAAAAGAAGCAAAGCCAGTATGTCTGATATGACAAAAAAAGTGATTCTATAATTAGATTTTTTGCAAAAGCCAGCAAAACATATCAAATTTTGACACAAACATATCAAAACATGCATACAAAAATTAAAACTTACTGGTCTTGGTCATTTTTTTTCTTCCTGACATAGAAAACAGCAGTACTAAAAAGTACAAAAATAATGAAGACGCAGGCTGTAGCAACTGCCACAATCATACTATTGGATACATTAATGAGTGATTCAGATAATATTGATGAAGGCAATCTGGTATCTGTATCTGGAGGTAATGGAAGCTCTGTACCTGCAATATTCAATGTCATCAGCTATTTTATTGAAACCAATAACCGCAGAAAACCAGAGCAATCAGTTTCCAAGAAAAAATCGTTACAAAGTTTGCTCAAAATTTGCTATGCTTTTATTTCGATTATCCCCGCCTTGGAAATCCTTATTGGATTATCCGCGTTAGGTCTAAAACCAATCATTGAAAAAGATTTTAAACCAGGATTAAAATATTTTTGAGCCCCTAGTTATTTAAAAGTAATCTCTTAGGGCCTCAATTAGCTCTCTCTACTTTCTGCTACACTTGAACTACAAAATGTTACTTATCCTAAACTAAGCCGCAATTATAAATTATAATCGGAAACATTTCAAAACATTTCAAATAGAAGTTCATTTGTCCGTTCAAATGTTTTAGCAATGGTCTATTACTTAACTCTGCTTTGCTTTTACATAAAGGAGAGTAACTTTATTCACAAAATTCCAGGTTTTCCTAGGTTCAAGGAATTCATATCTGTTAAAATCTTGAGACGTCGTTGCTAGCCATTTACATGGGCATTCATTCTGTAGGGGGGGGGGCACTAAAAAAATACAACTATGGGGGATACACAGGTAATATAGAACCATGTGCGGAACAACTTCTAGGTTTGGGGGTTAGGCTTGGGACCCGAAATCTAGCTCCTCCTCATCGCACAAGTGTCTGACAGCAGCTTAATCAAGACTGTTCAACTTTTATTAAAGGCTTAGAAACTAGCAGTAACAAGTTCTAACTTAAATATTTTAGAATCCGTGCCTCTTATAATTAATATGCTCAGTGGCTTGAGCCTAATAATTTGCGCTAGAAATCTCTTCAGAATAGAAGAATTAAGAATTAAAGATACTTCGAACTAGTAAATGAAATGTAAGTCAACATAAGTCAATAGAAAGAGTTGTCGTAGAAAGTCCGGAAGGAGTTTCATTTGATTGGATATTGAAAGCTCTATTGCCCTTCTTAAGAGTCAAGAAAGATTGGAGGACAACTAGTCCCCATCCCACGCCCATCAATTCCCGAAACACATCCAAACAAAATTTTGAAACAGCCATTTTGTTCAGTATAGTCGAAAGTCTAGTAACACTGTCTCCTACGATGTCACCCCCCTCCCCAACAACCCTCAGGACAAGGGGCATAAGCTATGCAATTCAACCACTGTCTAAATCTAGTATTTGATATTGGGGAAGGTGGGCATTTTGACCTTTGATTGTATTAATTTTAATGTATTGATTTGGAACATCCAAAAAGAGGGATGATGAATGGACCAAAAAGGCAATATTTGCAAACTACTGCTACAACTACTACAACTACTTCCACTACTACCACTACTGCTACTACTACCACTATAAATATTGCTTCTGTAGCGAGTACCACCAAGGTTGAGGGTATTGAGGCGAAAATTTGAGGAAATGTTAAGGGAAAAGTTAACTAAATAAAAAAATACTATGTGCAAACAGATTGCTAAATGGGCGTATCAGGAATATCGTTGGAACGGCTTACCATATCAGACTGAAACTTCACTACTTATGCTACTATTACTATTACTACTGCTACTGCTACTACTATTACTCCTACTACTACTACTACTGCTACTAAAGCTAAAGCCAATACTAATTCTGCTGCTAGTGCTCTTACTGCTACTACTGCTACTAAAGCTAAAGTTACTAAGGTGAAAATTTGAGGGTATGTTGAAACAATGTTGAACTATGTCAAAACACACTACGCGCATACAGGTTGTCAAAAGGACGCATCAGCAATGCCTCAGGAACAGTAGTTGAAACTTTCAGCGTGTGTTGAGAGGCATGTTGAGATTTCAAGGATTGTTTTGGTAGATGTTAAACTAAATCGAAACAAACTATGAACATTTATTCTGGCAAAAGGGTGTAACGGCAATATCTCAGGATCGGCTTACATTATGAAGTTGCAACTTTCAGAGTATGCTGTGACGGATTTTAAACCAAAGGACATTATTTTTATACTATTAATTACTACGATTGGTGTAACTAATGAGGCTAAGGGTATCAAACGAAACTCTTGGAGAGAATTTCGGGGAGGGGGTTCAATTAAACAAAAAAAAATTACCTGCATGCAGGTTTTCAAAAGAGCATATAAGCACTATCATAGACGGTGCAGCGCTATCACAGAAACTTTTAAAGGAGCTCCACCGGTTGGAAATGAAAAGTTCTAGTCCCCTTTTTTATAATAAAAAGAAATTTGAGGGCAATCAGCCCCCCTATCAATCCCATTAATTCTCAAAACATATCCAATCAAAATTTTGAGATAGCCACGTTTTACACCATACTTAAAAAACTAGTAATTATAGCTTTGTTGATATTGGGGATTTCAATCCCCCAACTCTCAGAACAAGGGCTGTAAGCTATGCAATTTGCCCATTGTTTATGTATAGTATTTGTTATTGGAAAAGAGGTATTTTGGTCTTTTGAACATAAAAGGTCAATTATGCCCTCTTTCCAAAACAGTTCGTGGTAATGAACTGTAAGTAAGGAGCGACGTGGCTCAATAGTGACAGAAACTCAAAGAAACAGTCTTAATAACAAATGATACATAATAAGAATTGAATTTTGATGCTGATCCAAAATATATAAATTGTATTAAGTTTAATGCTACCCATAAAAAGTTACCAGCCTGAGAAAAATTGCTCAATTGATCGAATAAATTTGCTCAATTGCTCAATTGGGCTCATTTGATCGAAAATGAAAACTTCTAGTGCCCTTTTTAACAGACCAAAAAGATTGGAGGGCATATAGCTCCTCTTCCAAACCCCATTTTTCTCCAAAGTCGTCAGCATCTGTTCAGCATAGTTGAAAGACTTAACAACAATGCCTTTGGGGATAGTATGACTCAGACAGACCTATGCAAAGGGCGGTAACTTACAAAACCTACCCATTCTTTACGCATAATATTTTCCATCAAAGATGGAATTTTCCGGAGGAAATTTTACGGGGGAGAGGGGGTTATTTTACGGGTGAGGAACTTTCCACGCATAAGTTTCCCGTGAGCAAAGGCAATTTTTCATCAAGGGAGAGCCCGATTTACCGGTATTATTTGAAAAACGATCAGAAATTAAACAAAAAAAAGAGCTTTTTCAGCTCGCTAAAGTTTGACTGTTTGTCTCAATTTTTTAAGAACGACTCCTGAATCATAGGGACCGTTTATTTAGAACAAGAAGCTTTTCTAAATACGTTTTAATGATAAATGATAATTTGTTCGATTTTTTTTTCTTTTTATAATAAAGCATAAATGATACTCTGGGTTTTAGAAGGTTTAGGGGATGGCTTTCCTGCTCTGGTAATTTGTGTTAATTGTCTTTGTTTTAAGTTTAAATTGACTATTAATTTTAATTCCTGTTCGCCTTAAGATTTAAATTTTCATCCGCAGCAATATCTGACATTTTATATTTGTTATGATTATTTGTTTTAATTTCTGTTTGGTTTGTGTTTAATTCAATCACTTATATCTTTTCGGTTTCGGATTTATTTATTTATCCACGCATTAAGAAATGTTCATATTAGCTATATATATAACTTGTATATAACTTTATCTATATAGTCTGGGAAGGAACACGAGGCAGATGTCTAATGGTGGCTAAGTAAAATCATTGATAATTAGATGTAGATTAGGCATTTGGGTATTAGAAACTTACATTGATACATTGTTTATTGAAGTAATTTTACTCACAGTTAATGATTAGATCGTGTAGAAGATTCTAATACCCATTATATATATATTATATATATATATGTTTACCAGAAAATAAGTAAAATGCATTTCTTACTGCTGAGTCTGTATAATCTTAGACCTTTTACGGCACAATTTCTAAAATATTTCTAAAACTTTTATCTAAAGGGGAACTATAGGAAATAATACATTTTTAGCTATATATATATATATATATATATATATATATATATAATATATATATATATATATATATATATATATATATATATATATATATAATATATATATATATATATTATATATATATATATATATATATATATATATATATATATATATATATATATATATATATATATAATATATATATATATATATATATATATAACTTTACCCCACCGCTATATACCAATTCAGGGTATATATTTTCACATTGGGGGGGGGGGCGTTTAAACTTAACTCTATAGTCAAAATTGCATCCCGAATCCAAATTTTACATTCATCTACGGAAGAATGTTCTTCCTACTACTCAACAGAAAGAATTTATTCCCTGATGTTTCTAGTGTAGAAAATAATCGTTTTTCTTTACATAGGAAGAGAGCGTAAATAAGTATGTTATTCTTCTGACTTGCATGTTTTTTAGACTTGCATACTGATCATTGTGTGTCAGTTGTGTTTTAATTTTTATTGTTCTGTAGGGTGTTATGGAACTTATGATTCTGCAATTTATTATTTAAACACTATGCTTACAAGAGATTAAGATGTTCCATTTATTACATATTTTGTAACTCGTCTGATTGCTAGTTTTAATTATTAATTCATCTATATGAGTTAGAACCTGCACGGAATTGTATGTGCTCTTTTGGAGGATGATAAATGCGTTTTGATTCTACTTCCTTAGAGAAACTTCACTACTGATAGTTATAAGCAATCATGCACAGAGTGTGGGAGCACAGTATATTAATGACCGTCCTTCTTTTAAAATCGCACTAATTTCGTGATTTTTCCTATGGTTTCTCGTTGTCTGTGTTCTTTTTTTTCAATTTGTGCTCTATTTAAAATTTTCGACCGCTTCAAAATCAATTTCTGCGTCAATTCTGCGATCTATATATATATACCACGTGGTTTTTCAGGATCGACTGCGCCACCACACGGCATTACTTCCTCTGTAACTGGGAAGCCTAATCTATAGCTTTTGATGCTTTTAAATCAATTGACTTTCTAAAAATTTTCAGTAAATACCAACTTTGGTTTAAAATCGTAGTTTGGTGCCACAAAGTGGCGAAAAACACCACTTTTCCGTGGCACAATCTTATTGTTAACTTTAAAAAGACATTAGAACTTTTAATTTTTGTTGAAATGGGACCTTTTCCGATCTTCTAGGACCAATGGTCTGGTAAGATTACGCTTCGGTGAAAAAAAAATAAATAAATAAATAAACACGTAACTGTAATCTGTCTTCTGGGAAAACAAAATGCAAAATTCTAGTTTCTTAGATAAGAGCTTGAAATCTCTTCAGTATTTTTTTTCTTATATGCTGAGTCTAATGATGTTATTTTAATTAAGACCACTTGCCTGTTTGGGAGTGTTTCTTCGTTTTTTGAAAATACGGCAACATTTTTCAGGCTCGCTGCTTTTGATGGATAACATTAAACTTAATAAATTTTATATACTTAGAATCAGCATAAAAAGCTAATTCCTTTCGCTTGTTTATTGATTTCAAGTTTCCTTTTTTAGCCTCATTTACTCTTTTCTCGAGTCGCTTCTTACTTACAGTTCGTTACCACAAACTGTTTGACTTCACCATTCATGCATTCTAATCTCAACTGAGATGTTAGGGCAAAAACGTTTAGTTGGACAGGGACACACAAATTTTTGCTCCCTAGTCCCCAACCTTAAAAAAAAATTTGAAGCTCCCTTGTCCCCAACATTTTGAAAGTTTTGAACACCCCTCCCCCCCAGACTGTTCCTAAAACTTTGTAGATACATCATTATGAAAATATGAATACATATACTGTCTTTCGATTTACTTCTGCAAGCTCCCCACAAGTTGAATTCGAGGTCTATTTGGCCTTCCAGCACCCACTGGTAACTTCACTTACTAGAAATAATGAAGATAGCCTATTTTCATTGCCTGAGTAGACGTAGTGGTTTTCGATCTGTATCGCTACTTCACTGGGAATCGATTCTAGTCCCATAAGACCTAGTAATGCCAAAACTTTTAAGTAGGTTGCTCCCTTCCTCCATGTAAAAATTAATGACTAGCTTCTCCCCTTACCCGTCACGCCCTGAAATTTTAACTGATCCCCTAAGCCCTTCCTGAAATATGGGAGAAACGCTATTTTGATACACATGCTGTATTTTGCTTTACCATATTACTCAACCGTAAATATATCTAGGTCCTATAGGCTCTTATGTCTAAAAACACCAAGCAGATCGGACACAAAACATTCTCTACTCCATCCCCCCTCCCCTAGAGGAGATTCGAGGTTCGTTTGTTCCTTCTACCATTCCCTGGAAGTTTCAACTTGATTCTCCAATATTTGGCAATTTGATAACAATAGTAGTAACCAAGGTACTACTTCTGGACCTTGTATACGCCGTTTCAAAGAGATTCCTTTCTGTGCTATTCTGGACCTTGTATACGCCGTTTCAAAGAGATTCCTTTCTGTGCTATTCTGGACCTTGTATACACCCTTTCAAAGAGAGTGAGTATCCTCTCACATAGCCTTATGCTTCTACAATGCTCGCGTACAAACAGGTTCTTCTAGTAGTCCTATCTATTTTTGATCTGGTTAAGTGGGTATAATCTGGTTTGGTTTGCTATTGCGAGAGGACTCAAGCGATTTCTTTCTTTGTCATGAGATTTACGTAATTAATTAAACCTGTATTATAAAACCAGCGTGTCTTGTTTCGTTGTAATGCAATTATTTTTTGTATATACAAAAAGGGGTAATGAGATATGCGAGCATTTGCAAAAAAGGGGTAATTAATGTTGAAAAGGGTAATTACTTCTTTAGTTTACGAGATTTGCGAATTTTTTGCGAAAAGATCTCAGTTACATACGGATTCAGTTACACGGGGATTAGTTAAATGAGGTCAAGTTGCATGGGGGGTTCAATAGCACGAGGGGTTCAGTTGCATGGAGGAGTTCAGAAGCTTGGGATTCAGTTACATGGGGTCGGTGGTCGTTATAATACACAAGTTCTATTTGAACAGTGTTGTGAGATCCCCTACCACACCCCCAAAGGACTCCGATCCCTCCCATCCCAACCCGTGTATTAGCGAAGTTACTCTGTGGTCGTTTCATCTTTGGTATTATTTGATTAATTGACTGTTTGATCAATGACAATAACGTTTGATAGATTTTTTTTACGTGAAATACTCTAGTTTCTTTTCTTAGTTTTGAAAACATTTTGGAAGAAACTAAATTTCAGTTGGGGTGGGGGGGGGAGGAGGGGGCAAAATGAGGTCTGGGGTGAAAATTTGGTCTGAGAGAGGCAGTTGTCCCCTCTGTCCCATAGGAAATTACGCTCCTCAACCCAGCCCCTTGCCACTTACTGACAGGGGTGAATCCGGGGAGAGGGTTAAAAGTTCAAGTGCCCTGTTTAAGCGACCAAAAAACTGAAGGGGCAACTAAGCTCCATTCAATGCTCAATTTCCCCAAAGTTATAGGGGTCGTGTGTGTCTCTTTGGGCTATGTGTATCTCTTTGGGAGCGTTTGAATCTTTTGGTTACTAAAGTATTATATTTTTATCATGTTTTAGGATATTCGATTAGGATTAACTTAACTTCATTCCTTGAGTGTTGTCGGGAGTAACACGTAAGTACCAAATTTTGAGTTCACTGCAGGGGATTTTCCACAAGGAGAATTTTCCATGGGGAGGGAATTTTCCAGGAGGTGAATTGCTACAAGTTTCGTCCACTAGCCTGAACGATGGAAATTCAATAGCTCAGAATTGGGGTCTTAGTCCACCAGCCTGAACGGTGGAAATTCACTAGCTCAGAATTGGGGTCTTAGTCCACCAGCCTGAATGGTTGAAATTCACTAGCTCAGAATTGAGGTCTTAGTCAGTGTTCAGATTGGAGCGTTGGGGTCCGACTATCAGGGCTTTTATTTGTCAAGACCTGAATGCTAAGCGATGGACATGAACTCGATTGGGAACCCATTGTGAAAATGGAAAAAACAAAAATATATTGTTGGTATGTGTGTAGAGCATGGCATGGTTACCGCTAGGGCAACAGTCTAACCGTTAACGGTTTTAGATATCCGTGAATAAGTTCTAAAGCGAGAGTGGAAGTTGGGACAAAGTTCTAGTGCCCTGTTTAAGCGACCAAAAAACTGAAGGGGCAACTAAGCTCCATTCAATGCTCAATTTCCCCAAAGTTATAGGGGTCGTGTGTGTCTCTTTGGGCTATGTGTATCTCTTTGGGAGCGTTTGAATCTTTTGGTTACTAAAGTATTATATTTTTATCATGTTTTAGGATATTCGATTAGGATTAACTTAACTTCATTCCTTGAGTGTTGTCGAGGGTAACACGTAAGTACCAAATTTTGAGTTCACTGCAGGGGATTTTCCACAAGGAGAATTTTCCATGGGGAGGGAATTTTCCAGGAGGTGAATTGCTACAAGTTTCGTCCACTAGCCTGAACGGTGGAAATTCAATAGCTCAGAATTGGGGTCTTAGTCCACCAGCCTGAACGGTGGAAATTCACTAGCTCAGAATTGGGGTCTTAGTCCACCAGCCTGAATGGTTGAAATTCACTAGCTCAGGGAGCGTTTGAATCTTTTGGTTACTAAAGTATTATATTTTTATCATGTTTTAGGATATTCGATTAGGATTAACTTAACTTCATTCCTTGAGTGTTGTCGGGGGTAACACGTAAGTACCAAATTTTGAGTTCACTGCAGGGGATTTTCCACAAGGAGAATTTTCCATGGGGAGGGAATTTTCCAGGAGGTGAATTGCTACAAGTTTCGTCCACTAGCCTGAACGATGGAAATTCAATAGCTCAGAATTGGGGTCTTAGTCCACCAGCCTGAACGGTGGAAATTCACTAGCTCAGAATTGGGGTCTTAGTCCACCAGCCTGAATGGTTGAAATTCACTAGCTCAGAATTGAGGTCTTAGTCAGTGTTCAGATTGGAGCGTTAGGGTCCGACTATCAGGGCTTTTATTTGTCAAGACCTGAATGCTAAGCGATGGACATGAACTCGATTGGGAACCCATTGTGAAAATGGAAAACAAAACAAAAATATATTGTTGGTATGTGTGTAGAGCATGGCATGGTTACCGCTAGGGCAACAGTCTAACCGTTAACGGTTTTAGATATCCGTGAATAAGTTCTAAAGCGAGAGTGGAAGTTGGGACAAAGTTCTAGTGCCCTGTTTAAGCGACCAAAAAACTGAAGGGGCAACTAAGCTCCATTCAATGCTCAATTTTCCCAAAGTTATAGGGGTCGTGTGTGTCTCTTTGGGCTATGTGTATCTCTTTGGGAGCGTTTGAATCTTTTGGTTACTAAAGTATTATATTTTTATCATGTTTTAGGATATTCGATTAGGATTAACTTAACTTCATTCCTTGAGTGTTGTCGGGGGGTAACACGTAAGTACCAAATTTTGAGTTCACTGCAGGGGATTTTCCACAAGGAGAATTTTCCATGGGGAGGGAATTTTCCAGGAGGTGAATTGCTACAAGTTTCGTCCACTAGCCTGAACGATGGAAATTCAATAGCTCAGAATTGGGATCTTAGTCCACCAGCCTGAACGGTGGAAATTCACTAGCTCAGAATCGGGGTCTTAGTCCACCAGCCTGAACGGTGGAAATTCACTAGCTCAGAATTGGGGTCTTAGTCCACCAGCCTGAATGGTTGAAATTCACTAGCTCAGAATTGGGGTCTTAGTCAGTGTTCAGATTGGAGCGTTGGGGTCCAACTATCAGGGCTTTTATTTGTCAAGCCTGAATGGTTGAAATTCACTAGCTCAGAACTGGGGTCTTAGTCAGTGTTCAGATTGGAGCGTTGGGGTCCGACTATCAGGGCTTTTATTTGTCAAGACCTGAATGCTAAGCGATGGACATGAACTCGATTGGGAACCCATTGTGAAAATGGAAAAAACAAAAAAAACAAAAATATATTGTTGGTATGTGTGTAGAGCATGGCATGGTTACCGCTAGGGCAACAGTCTAACTGTTAACGGTTTTAGGTATCCATGAATAAGTTCTAAAGCGAGAGTGGAAGTTGGGACAAATTTTTTGGAAGTGCCCGCCTCACCTGCCCAGAGTCTCAGGCAAGTGACCCTAAATTTGAAAAAAGTGGAAATTGGCTCAGATTTTCTAAACTGAGCTGCGACAATGAATAGATACAATTGGGAAAGTGATTAGAGACGCTGGACATCCGTGAACAAGTGCTAAATTGAGAGAGGAATTTGGGACAGTATTTGGGGGCACCCACCTGCCCAGAGTCTCCGACAGGTGACTCAAAAATTTAAAAAACACACAGAGACGACAGACACAAAGAGACGAATCAAACACAGAGAGGACAAACACACAGAAACGACACATAAAGACGACACATGCACAGAGACGATACACACACACATTCAAGAAATTATGACAAAATTCTAAGTAAGTAACAAACTCTTTATTGTTTTCACGAGTTAGATAAACGATGTAGAAATTAATTTCAAGAAATTATGAAAAAATTCTCAGTAAGTAACTATTTCTTTCTTAAAGTCAACTCGTAAGTAACAATTTCTTTCTTGAAGTCAACTCTTGGATACACAATACGGGAATTTCATTCAAGAAATTATGAAAAAATTGTAACTAAGTAGCAAATTCTTTCTTGAATTCACTTGTTGAATAAACAAAAGACATTTCATTCAAGAAATTATGACAAAATTCTAAATAAGTAACAAACTCTTTATTGTTTTCACGAGTTAGATATACGATGTAGAAATTAAATTCAAGAAATTATGAAAAAATTCTCAGTCTAAGTAGCAAATTCTTTCTTGAATTCACCTGTTGGATAAACAAAAAGACATTTCGTTCAAGAAATTATGACAAAATTCTAAGTAAGTAACAAACTCTTTATTGTTTTCACGAGTTAGATAAACGATGTAGAAATTAATTTCAAGAAATTATGAAAAAATTCTCAGTAAGTAACCATTTCTTTCTTGAAGTCAACTCTTGGATACACAGTACGGACATTTCATTCAAGAAATTATGAAAATATCTGTAAGTAAGTAACAAACTCTTTATTGATTCCACCTCTTGGATATACAGTACAGATACTTCATTCAAGAAATTATGAAAAAATCGCAAGTAAGTAACTTTTTTTTCTCTTTATCACAAACAATTTTCACTTAGCTACATGATGTAGAAATTTAATTCAAGAAATTATGAAAAAATTCTGAGTAAGTAACAATTTCTTTCTTGAAGTCAACTCTTAGATACACAATACGGGAATTTCATTCAAGAAATTATGAAAAAATTGTAACTAAGTAGCAAATTCTTTCTTGAATTCACTTGTTGAATAAACAAAAAGACATTTCATTCAAGAAATTATGACAAAATTCTAAGTAAGTAACAAACTCTTTATTGTTTTCACGAGTTAGATATAAGATGTAGAAATTAAATTCAAGAAATTATGAAAAAATTCTCAGTCTAAGTAGCAAATTCTTTCTTGAATTCACCTGTTGGATAAACAAAAAAAACATTTCATTCAAGAAATTATGACAAAATTCTAAGTAAGTAACAAACTCTTTATTGTTTTCACGAGTTAGATAAACGATGTAGAAATTAATTTCAAGAAATTATGAAAAAATTCTCAGTAAGTAACCATTTCTTTCTTGAAGTCAACTCTTGGATACACAGTACGGAAATTTCATTCAAGAAATTATGAAAATATTTGTAAGTAACAAACTCTTTATTGATTCCACCTCTTGGATATACAGTACAGATACTTCATTCAAGAAATTATGAAAAATCGCAAGTAAGTAACTTTTTTTTCTCTTTATCACAAACAATTTTCACTTAGCTACATGATGTAGAAATTTAATTCAAGAAATTATGAAAAAATTCTCAGTAAGTAACAATTTCTTTCTTGAAGTCAACTCTTAGATACACAATTAGGAAATTTCATTCAAGAAATTATGAAAGTATTTGTAAGTAAGTAAGTAACAATCTCTTTATTGATTTCACCTCTTGAATATACAGTACAGATACTTCATTCAAGAAACGTGATTAAACACGTTTTGAAACTACATTGCATGCCTTTCCTTGGCACCTTTCCAAATGAGCGGGGATTCCCCACTGCTTCCTACACATTGCAAAAAGTGAGCAGTACGAAAACTCCACGTTTTCAACCAGACTGGTTTTTTTAGACAACACACCCACAGAGATGACACACACACATAGAGACGAGACAAGCACAGACACGACACACAAACAGAGTCATAGTGAGAGAGATATCCAAAAAGTTGGGTTGATCTAGGTTCACTTAGAGTGGTACTTCATTCAAGAAATTATGAAAAAATCGCAAGTAAGTAACTTTTTTTTCTCTTTATCACAAACAATTTTCACTTAGCTACATGATGTAGAAATTTAATTCAAGAAATTATGAAAAAATTCTCAGTAAGTAACCATTTCTTTCTTGAAGTCAACTCTTGGATACACAGTACGGATATTTCATTCAAGAAATTATGAAAAAATTGTAACTAAGTAGCAAATTCTTTCTTGAATTCACTTGTTGAATAAACAAAAAGACATTTCATTCAAGAAATTATGACAAAATTCTAAGTAAGTAACAAACTCTTTATTGTTTTCACGAGTTAGATATAAGATGTAGAAATTAAATTCAAGAAATTATGAAAAAATTCTCAGTCTAAGTAGCAAATTCTTTCTTGAATTCACCTGTTGGATAAACAAAAAAACATTTCATTCAAGAAATTATGACAAAATTCTAAGTAAGTAACAAACTCTTTATTGTTTTCACGAGTTAGATAAACGATGTAGAAATTAATTTCAAGAAATTATGAAAAAATTCTCAGTAAGTAACCATTTCTTTCTTGAAGTCAACTCTTGGATACACAGTACGGATATTTCATTCAAGAAATTATGAAAATATTTGTAAGTAACAAACTCTTTATTGATTCCACCTCTTGGATATACAGTACAGATACTTCATTCAAGAAATTATGAAAAATCGCAAGTAAGTAACTTTTTTTTCTCTTTATCACAAACAATTTTCACTTAGCTACATGATGTAGAAATTTAATTCAAGAAATTATGAAAAAATTCTCAGTAAGTAACAATTTCTTTCTTGAAGTCAACTCTTAGATACACAATTAGGAAATTTCATTCAAGAAATTATGAAAGTATTTGTAAGTAAGTAAGTAACAATCTCTTTATTGATTTCACCTCTTGAATATACAGTACAGATACTTCATTCAAGAAACGTGATTAAACACGTTTTGAAACTACATTGCATGCCTTTCCTTGGCACCTTTCCAAATGAGCGGGGATTCCCCACTGCTTCCTACACATTGCAAAAAGTGAGCAGTACGAAAACTCCACGTTTTCAACCAGACTGGTTTTTTAGACAACACACCCACAGAGATGACACACACACATAGAGACGAGACAAGCACAGACACGACACACAAAACAGAGTCATAGTGAGAGAGATATCCAAAAAGTTGGGTTGATCTAGGTTCACTTAGAGTGGCGCGCCACTCTAAGTGAACCTAGATCAACCCAACTTTTTGGATATCTCTCTCACTATGACTCTGTTTTGTGTGTCGTGTCTGTGCTTGTCTCGTCTCTATGTGTGTGTGTCATCTCTGTGGGTGTGTTGTCTAAAAAACCAGTCTGGTTGAAAACGTGGAGTTTTCGTACTGCTCACTTTTTGCAATGTGTAGGAAGCAGTGGGGAATCCCCGCTCATTTGGAAAGGTGCCAAGGAAAGGCATGCAATGTAGTTTCAAAACGTGTTTAATCACGTTTCTTGAATGAAGTATCTGTACTGTATATTCAAGAGGTGAAATCAATAAAGAGATTGTTACTTACTTACTTACAAATACTTTCATAATTTCTTGAATGAAATTTCCTAATTGTGTATCTAAGAGTTGACTTCAAGAAAGAAATTGTTACTTACTGAGAATTTTTTCATAATTTCTTGAATTAAATTTCTACATCATGTAGCTAAGTGAAAATTGTTTGTGATAAAGAGAAAAAAAAGTTACTTACTTGCGATTTTTCATAATTTCTTGAATGAAGTATCTGTACTGTATATCCAAGAGGTGGAATCAATAAAGAGTTTGTTACTTACAAATATTTTCATAATTTCTTGAATGAAATTTCCGTACTGTGTATCCAAGAGTTGACTTCAAGAAAGAAATGGTTACTTACTGAGAATTTTTTCATAATTTCTTGAAATTAATTTCTACATCGTTTATCTAACTCGTGAAAACAATAAAGAGTTTGTTACTTACTTAGAATTTTGTCATAATTTCTTGAATGAAATGTCTTTTTGTTTATTCAACAAGTGAATTCAAGAAAGAATTTGCTACTTAGTTACAATTTTTTCATAATTTCTTGAATGAAATTCCCGTATTGTGTGTCTAAGAGTTGACTTCAAGAAAGAAATTGTTACTTACTCAGAATTTTTTCATAATTTCTTGAATTAAATTTCTACATCGTGTAGCTAAGTGAAAATTGTTTGTGATAAAGAGAAAAAAAAGTTACTTACTTGCGATTTTTCATAATTTCTTGAATGAAGTACCACTCTAAGTGAACCTAGATCAACCCAACTTTTTGGATATCTCTCTCACTATGACTCTGTTTTGTGTGTCGTGTCTGTGCTTGTCTTGTCTCTATGTGTGTGTGTCATCTCTGTGGGTGTGTTGTCTAAAAAAACCAGTCTGGTTGAAAACGTGGAGTTTTCGTACTGCTCACTTTTTGCAATGTGTAGGAAGCAGTGGGGAATCCCCGCTCATTTGGAAAGGTGCCAAGGAAAGGCATGCAATGTAGTTTCAAAACGTGTTTAATCACGTTTCTTGAATGAAGTATCTGTACTGTATATTCAAGAGGTGAAATCAATAAAGAGATTGTTACTTACTTACTTACAAATACTTTCATAATTTCTTGAATGAAATTTCCTAATTGTGTATCTAAGAGTTGACTTCAAGAAAGAAATTGTTACTTACTGAGAATTTTTTCATAATTTCTTGAATTAAATTTCTACATCATGTAGCTAAGTGAAAATTGTTTGTGATAAAGAGAAAAAAAAAGTTACTTACTTGCGATTTTTCATAATTTCTTGAATGAAGTATCTGTACTGTATATCCAAGAGGTGGAATCAATAAAGAGTTTGTTACTTACAAATATTTTCATAATTTCTTGAATGAAATTTCCGTACTGTGTATCCAAGAGTTGACTTCAAGAAAGAAATGGTTACTTACTGAGAATTTTTTCATAATTTCTTGAAATTAATTTCTACATCGTTTATCTAACTCGTGAAAACAATAAAGAGTTTGTTACTTACTTAGAATTTTGTCATAATTTCTTGAATGAAATGTTTTTTTTGTTTATCCAACAGGTGAATTCAAGAAAGAATTTGCTACTTAGACTGAGAATTTTTTCATAATTTCTTGAATTTAATTTCTACATCTTATATCTAACTCGTGAAAACAATAAAGAGTTTGTTACTTACTTAGAATTTTGTCATAATTTCTTGAATGAAATGTCTTTTTGTTTATTCAACAAGTGAATTCAAGAAAGAATTTGCTACTTAGTTACAATTTTTTCATAATTTCTTGAATGAAATTCCCGTATTGTGTATCTAAGAGTTGACTTCAAGAAAGAAATTGTTACTTACTCAGAATTTTTTCATAATTTCTTGAATTAAATTTCTACATCATGTAGCTAAGTGAAAATTGTTTGTGATAAAGAGAAAAAAAAGTTACTTACTTGCGATTTTTTCATAATTTCTTGAATGAAGTATCTGTACTGTATATCCAAGAGGTGGAATCAATAAAGAGTTTGTTACTTACTTACAGATATTTTCATAATTTCTTGAATGAAATGTCCGTACTGTGTATCCAAGAGTTGACTTCAAGAAAGAAATGGTTACTTACTGAGAATTTTTTCATAATTTCTTGAAATTAATTTCTACATCGTTTATCTAACTCGTGAAAACAATAAAGAGTTTGTTACTTACTTAGAATTTTGTCATAATTTCTTGAACGAAATGTCTTTTTGTTTATCCAACAGGTGAATTCAAGAAAGAATTTGCTACTTAGACTGAGAATTTTTTCATAATTTCTTGAATTTAATTTCTACATCGTATATCTAACTCGTGAAAACAATAAAGAGTTTGTTACTTATTTAGAATTTTGTCATAATTTCTTGAATGAAATGTCTTTTTGTTTATTCAACAAGTGAATTCAAGAAAGAATTTGCTACTTAGTTACAATTTTTTCATAATTTCTTGAATGAAATTCCCGTATTGTGTATCCAAGAGTTGACTTCAAGAAAGAAATTGTTACTTACGAGTTGACTTTAAGAAAGAAATAGTTACTTACTGAGAATTTTTTCATAATTTCTTGAAATTAATTTCTACATCGTTTATCTAACTCGTGAAAACAATAAAGAGTTTGTTACTTACTTAGAATTTTGTCATAATTTCTTGAATGTGTGTGTGTATCGTCTCTGTGCATGTGTCGTCTTTATGTGTCGTTTCTGTGTGTTTGTCCTCTCTGTGTTTGATTCGTCTCTTTGTGTCTGTCGTCTCTGTGTGTTTTTTAAATTTTTGAGTCACCTGTCGGAGACTCTGGGCAGGTGGGTGCCCCCAAATACTGTCCCAAATTCCTCTCTCAATTTAGCACTTGTTCACGGATGTCCAGCGTCTCTAATCACTTTCCCAATTGTATCTATTCATTGTCGCAGCTCAGTTTAGAAAATCTGAGCCAATTTCCACTTTTCTCAAATTTAGGGTCACTTGCCTGAGACTCTGGGCAGGTGAGGCGGGCACTTCCAAAAAATTTGTCCCAGCTTCCACTCTCGCTTTAGAACTTATTCATGGATACCTAAAACCGTTAACAGTTAGACTGTTGCCCTAGCGGTAACCATGCCATGCTCTACACACATACCAACAATATATTTTTGTTTTTTTTGTTTTTTCCATTTTCACAATGGGTTCCCAATCGAGTTCATGTCCATCGCTTAGCATTCAGGTCTTGACAAATAAAAGCCCTGATAGTCGGACCCCAACGCTCCAATCTGAACACTGACTAAGACCCCAGTTCTGAGCTAGTGAATTTCAACCATTCAGGCTTGACAAATAAAAGCCCTGATAGTTGGACCCCAACGCTCCAATCTGAACACTGACTAAGACCCCAATTCTGAGCTAGTGAATTTCAACCATTCAGGCTGGTGGACTAAGACCCCAATTCTGAGCTAGTGAATTTCCACCGTTCAGGCTGGTGGACTAAGACCCCGATTCTGAGCTAGTGAATTTCCACCGTTCAGGCTGGTGGACTAAGATCCCAATTCTGAGCTATTGAATTTCCATCGTTCAGGCTAGTGGACGAAACTTGTAGCAATTCACCTCCTGGAAAATTCCCTCCCCATGGAAAATTCTCCTTGTGGAAAATCCCCTGCAGTGAACTCAAAATTTGGTACTTACGTGTTACCCCCCGACAACACTCAAGGAATGAAGTTAAGTTAATCCTAATCGAATATCCTAAAACATGATAAAAATATAATACTTTAGTAACCAAAAGATTCAAACGCTCCCAAAGAGATACACATAGCCCAAAGAGACACACACGACCCCTATAACTTTGGGAAAATTGAGCATTGAATGGAGCTTAGTTGCCCCTTCAGTTTTTTGGTCGCTTAAACAGGGCACTAGAACTTTGTCCCAACTTCCACTCTCGCTTTAGAACTTATTCACGGATATCTAAAACCGTTAACGGTTAGACTGTTGCCCTAGCGGTAACCATGCCATGCTCTACACACATACCAACAATATATTTTTGTTTTTTCCATTTTCACAATGGGTTCCCAATCGAGTTCATGTCCATCGCTTAGCATTCAGGTCTTGACAAATAAAAGCCCTGATAGTCGGACCCCAACGCTCCAATCTGAACACTGACTAAGACCTCAATTCTGAGCTAGTGAATTTCAACCATTCAGGCTGGTGGACTAAGACCCCAATTCTGAGCTAGTGAATTTCCACCGTTCAGGCTGGTGGACTAAGACCCCAATTCTGAGCTATTGAATTTCCATCGTTCAGGCTAGTGGACGAAACTTGTAGCAATTCACCTCCTGGAAAATTCCCTCCCCATGGAAAATTCTCCTTGTGGAAAATCCCCTGCAGTGAACTCAAAATTTGGTACTTACGTGTTACTCCCCGACAACACTCAAGGAATGAAGTTAAGTTAATCCTAATCGAATATCCTAAAACATGATAAAAATATAATACTTTAGTAACCAAAAGATTCAAACGCTCCCTGAGCTAGTGAATTTCAACCATTCAGGCTGGTGGACTAAGACCCCAATTCTGAGCTAGTGAATTTCCACCGTTCAGGCTGGTGGACTAAGACCCCAATTCTGAGCTATTGAATTTCCACCGTTCAGGCTAGTGGACGAAACTTGTAGCAATTCACCTCCTGGAAAATTCCCTCCCCATGGAAAATTCTCCTTGTGGAAAATCCCCTGCAGTGAACTCAAATTTGGTACTTACGTGTTACCCTCGACAACACTCAAGGAATGAAGTTAAGTTAATCCTAATCGAATATCCTAAAACATGATAAAAATATAATACTTTAGTAACCAAAAGATTCAAACGCTCCCAAAGAGATACACATAGCCCAAAGAGACACACACGACCCCTATAACTTTGGGGAAATTGAGCATTGATTGGAGCTTAGTTGCCCCTTCAGTTTTTTGGTCGCTTAAACAGGGCACTAGAACTTTGTCCCAACTTCCACTCTCGCTTTAGAACTTATTCACGGATATCTAAAACCGTTAACGGTTAGACTGTTGCCCTAGCGGTAACCATGCCATGCTCTACACACATACCAACAATATATTTTTGTTTTTTCCATTTTCACAATGGGTTCCCAATCGAGTTCATGTCCATCGCTTAGCATTCAGGTCTTGACAAATAAAAGCCCTGATAGTCGGACCCCAACGCTCCAATCTGAACACTGACTAAGATCTCAATTCTGAGCTAGTGAATTTCAACCATTCAGGCTGGTGGACTAAGACCCCAATTCTGAGCTAGTGAATTTCCACCGTTCAGGCTGGTGGACTAAGACCCCAATTCTGAGCTATTGAATTTCCATCGTTCAGGCTAGTGGACGAAACTTGTAGCAATTCACCTCCTGGAAAATTCCCTCCCCATGGAAAATTCTCCTTGTGGAAAATCCCCTGCAGTGAACTCAAAATTTGGTACTTACGTGTTACTCCCGACAACACTCAAGGAATGAAGTTAAGTTAATCCTAATCGAATATCCTAAAACATGATAAAAATATAATACTTTAGTAACCAAAAGATTCAAACGCTCCCAAAGAGATACACATAGCCCAAAGAGACACACACGACCCCTATAACTTTGGGGAAATTGAGCATTGAATGGAGCTTAGTTGCCCCTTCAGTTTTTTGGTCGCTTAAACAGGGCACTAGAACTTTTAACCCTCTCCCCGGATTCACCCCTGTCAGTAAGTGGCAAGGGGCTGGGTTGAGGAGCGTAATTTCCTATGGGACAGAGGGGACAACTGCCTCTCTCAGACCAAATTTTCACCCCAGACCTCATTTTGCCCCCTCCTCCCCCCCCCCACCCCAACTGAAATTTAGTTTCTTCCAAAATGTTTTCAAAACTAAGAAAAGAAACTAGAGTATTTCACGTAAAAAAAATCTATCAAACGTTATTGTCATTGATCAAACAGTCAATTAATCAAATAATACCAAAGATGAAACGACCACAGAGTAACTTCGCTAATACACGGGTTGGGATGGGAGGGATCGGAGTCCTTTGGGGGTGTGGTAGGGGATCTCACAACACTGTTCAAATAGAACTTGTGTATTATAACGACCACCGACCCCATGTAACTAAATCCCAAGCTTCTGAACTCCTCCATGCAACTGAACCCCTCGTGCTATTGAACCCCCCATGCAACTTGACCCCATTTAACTAATCCCCGTGTAACTGAATCCGTATGTAACTGAGATCTTTTCGCAAAAAATTCGCAAATCTCGTAAACTAAAGAAGTAATTACCCTTTTCAACATTAATTACCCCTTTTTTGCAAATGCTCGCATATCTCATTACCCCTTTTTGTATATACAAAAAATAATTGCATTACAACGAAACAAGACACGCTGGTTTTATAATACAGGTTTAATTAATTACGTAAATCTCATGACAAAGAAAGAAATCGCTTGAGTCCTCTCGCAATAGCAAACCAAACCAGATTATACCCACTTAACCAGATCAAAAATAGATAGGACTACTAGAAGAACCTGTTTGTACGCGAGCATTGTAGAAGCATAAGGCTATGTGAGAGGATACTCACTCTCTTTGAAAGGGTGTATACAAGGTCCAGAATAGCACAGAAAGGAATCTCTTTGAAACGGCGTATACAAGGTCCAGAATAGCACAGAAAGGAATCTCTTTGAAACGGCGTATACAAGGTCCAGAAGTAGTACCTTGGTTACTACTAACAATAGGCAATCCGCTTCATTTTGGGTCCTTGCCTCTTGGGCATCTGAGTATGATTGACATCCCACATAGCGCATTTTTTCTTAAAACTAAATTCTGTATCTATTGCTTACTATATTGCTTATTTGAGTAGTTAGCACCTAGGACCAGGATTCAGCAATAAGTTCAGTTATCCACCGTTAGTAAATTTGAATTACTGCGGCTTGAACTTACATTAGTTTTGCACCCGTGATGAATTTTATAGCGTTTATCAAACAGTTCGTGATAACGAACTGTAAGTAAGGAGCGACGCGGCTCAATAGTAACCGAAACTCTAAAAACAGATTTTTGGTAAAAACAGATATATAAAAAAAATCGGCCTATTTTGCTGATTCCAAATATATAAGATTCATTAAGTTTAGCGTTACCCATCAAAGACTATGAGCCTGAGTAAAGTTGCCTGATTTTCAAAAAAGAGGGTACAACGCCCCCTAAAAATAAGAAAAATAATGATAATCATACCATCAGGTTCAGCGTATTAAAAAAACTTACTGTAGGCGTTTCAAGCTCCTATCTGAAAAGATGTGGAATTTTGTTGTTACCAGAAGAAAGATCACGGATGCGTATTTATTTGTTCGTTTGTTTTAATTTTTTTTCTTGGGGTGATTGTATCAAAACAATGGTCGTAGAACATCGGGAGAGCGCCCAATTGAACGGGAATTAAAAGTTCTAGTGCCCTTTTTAAGTGACCAAAACGATTGTAGGGCAACTAGCTCCCCTCCCACGCCCCTTTTCTTCCAAAATCGTTCTATCAAAATTTTGAGATAGTCAGTTTGTTCAGCATAGCTGAAAGTTCCAATAACTAAATCTTTGGAGAGAGCATGACCCCCACATTCCCTGGGGAAAGGTCTTTAAGTTACAAAATTTATCAATTGTTTACGGAAGTGTGCATACTTTGTTCGGGCTGGGAGGGGGGGATTTTCTGCTGGGGGATTTTTCCACAGAGAACATTTCCCAAGGGGAGTGAAGTTTCTGGGGGTTTAACTATTCAGGAGAAATTTTACACTGGGGGAATTTGCCAGAATCCCTATACGAAGGTCTTTATATTTGTCGTTCTTTCTTTTTGCCGAATCAATTTTACGTGTGGAGATGTTAAGGGTAATTGTCCGGTGTAAATGTCACTGGGATCGAATTTTCTTGAGGATCTTTCTGCGTAGAGGGGGGATTTTTCCGTGGAGGTTGAGGCAGATTTCCCCGCATTAATTTAAAACATGAAAAATTAAATTAAAAAAAAAGCTTTTTACAACTGAAGGCAAGGAGCCACATTGAAACTTAAAACGAACAGAAATCATTACATATGTAAAGGGGGTTGCCCCCTCCTCAACACCTCGGTCTTTACAACTTTAAATTTTGTCCCAATTCCTTAATAACGCCTACTGAAACACAAAGGTCGTTTAATTAGAGAAATAAGAAGCTTTTTTTAAGTACTAAAAAACTTTAGTGTGAAGAGCGAGGTGTTGAGGATATTTTTATTTTATTATTATTTATTTTTTCAAGAGAGTTCCCCTGACAAGGAGCGTACACGTGTAAGTTTCCGTGTCCCATAACACGCACCCTATAGTGAACTAAAGGTTAGTTTTTCTTGGCCCAGGAAATGATGCTTTAGTTTTTTTAGCCAATCAGACACCCAAGATTATACATAGTCCTCTTTTCCCACTATGAAACCCATCGGCCAACAATTAGCAGTTTATGTAATTTACAGTCCTTACACCAGGGGCTGTGGGGTTCTTGTGATCCACAAACCTGTTTTGATTGGACTTATCGATTATACTAAACAAAATGGCTATTTCAGAATTTAATTCGTTATCATGGAGTTGCATAGAGGCTGAGCGGCAAAAAAGGTCTGAGAGGGGGCTGGTTTCCTTCCAACGTCTTTTGAATCCTAAAAGGGACACTCGAAATTTCGTTTTAAAATCAAATCGGCCTTCTTCGAAGTTTCTACAACCACCCCTTCCATACAAATTAGCCGGGGAGAAAAAAAATAACACACGAAAGGCATAAGGCTCTTTACTATAGACAACCTTTGATAGTTTATGCATGCATTAAAAGTATTAATTTGTTATTTTTCTATAAATCAATACATTAAAATATAATTTCTTTCTTAAAAAGTAACAGTTGTAACTGGTTAGTAATATACAAGATCTCAAGTCGAACTGCCCTATCAAGACTAGACAAAAAAAGCAATATTGAAAACAGCGGGTCTATAGACATATCATTTATTTATTTTTGCTTTTCATCTTTAATTTTAGATTTTTACTTTTCTTTTTTAAGCGTTCAATTATTAGAATATTTCTCAATGCTGAAGACGCCCAGTTTAATACAGGCAAATTATTCATGTGATGATTTTGCTACTTAATCTTTCTTCTTGCCAAAAACCTCTTTTTTTCTCAAGATTTCGTCCATTGGCTTTGGTTACTGGTAGTTGTGGTGAGAATAGTCGAGGTAGACTTGGTAAGATTAGTCATTTTGAAACCAATAGTGGCGAGAAGAGTTGCAGTAGTTGTTGGGTAAAATAGTCTCGGGTGTCTACCAAGGCCGTGCCCAGGATTTATTTCCGGAGGGGGTTTTACTCAAGAAAAAATTTTAAGGGGGGTTTTGCACAAAAATCCCTCAAAAAACACATACAAAATTTGTTTATATCCATTTTTTTTGTTTTTACAAGTCAGACAAACATTTGGGGGGAGGGGATTCAAACCTCTTAACCCCCCTGGATGCGGCCTTGGTGTCTATTCAGGGGTAATAGTAATTGAAGTAATCATGGAAGAAGCTGTGGTAGCAGCATTGATAATGCTTTTTGAGTCGGAGAGTTGTGGTTGGACTATTGGTGGTAGTCATATGGTACCACAGATAGATGTTGTCTTTAAAGCCACTATTTCTATTCGGGGGCTAAATACTTCATGTAAAGCTAAATTTCATTACATTCTTAGTCGTGACTTAGAGGTAATATATTGAGGTAATATATTTCTCATTAATATTGAATTATAGGAAGCGGACTCTTTCTTATCTACTGTGAGAATTTAGTCCAAAAATATGCACTCCAAGTTCATTACCAATTATACCAAGTTATAAAGATTCAGTATTTTTAAGGCCACTAAGTATAATTAATATCTCATTATAATTAATATCTAAGTATAATTAATATCTCAGTTCTACGTTGTAGAACCTTTCACACCAGTATAAGTTAAGTATTTACGATACGTTACGTTATCTTACAGAGTAAATTTTGTCTGTAACGTAAAATGTGCGAAGTAGACTAAGGCTCTACTTAGAACTTTACGCTACGCAAATTTATGCTACGCAATGGAAAAGTCAACATAGCAGCAAAAAAATAGAATTTAATTCTAACTTGTTTAAGCATGAAAGGTTATACTTAACGTAATGCATGTTAACCACTTGTCATAAAAAATACGAAGGTAGTGTGAAACCTGCTTCTTAACTCTGTTGATATTTTGCTAAAAAGAAATTATATTAATCAGGGACTCAGAATAGTGACGGTTTTTTTCTTGTCTCATGCCTTTAATAATCTGCTTTCAAAAAAAATGTCAGGATTCACAAGTCAGCAACAAATGAAATAGATATCAAGTTAGACATTCGTCAAAGATCAGAGATTATTTCCAATGGCACTTGTCTTTATCGACATGATGGTCTTGAATAGCTGTCAATCTGCCTCTCACAGCGGAAATAATTTATCTCATAGAAACCAAAGGCCAAATCATCAGAAACATGAGTTCTACTTCTAAAAGACGCAGGTGGACTCAACAACTTTGTTATAGGCCTAGTATTTAAATAATTAAAATTTATAAAATTTTCAATAATGAAATAACTACTTAAAACTAAAAAATAATAACTTTTAAGATGAAATATTTAAAACTTATAAGAGTGGAAACTGACACCAGTGTGAAAAAATAAATCACAACGCCATCTAGTATTTGGTGACTTTGTTTGACCAACAACGATTGGATACTTGTCTTTTCAAGTGCTTCAAAATACAGGGAGGTTCAAGAAAGGGCAATTTTGTCCCCATCAGGTTCATCAACTTTAAGTTGACTATCAAACAGTTCGTGGTAACGAACTGTAAGTAAGGAGCGACCCGGCTCAATGGTAACCGAAACTCTAAAAAACGGAATTTTGATACCAATAGATACATCAAAAGAATCAGATTTTAATTCTGATTTCAAATATATAAGTTTCATCAAGTTTAATTATACCTATCAAAAGTTACGCGCCTGAGAAAATTTGGCTGATTTTCGAAAAAAAGGGAGAAGACCCTCTAAAAGTTATAGAACCTTAATGAAAATCACACCATCATATTCAGCGTATCAGAGAACCCTACTGTAGAGGGTTCAAGCTCCTGTCTACAAAAATGTGGAATTTTCCATTTTTTGCCAGAAGAAAGATCAGGGATGCGTGTTTATTTTATTTTTGTTTTTTTTGTTTGTTTTTCTTTTCCCCAGGGGTGATCGTGTCGACCCAGTGGTCCTAGAATATCGTGGGAGGGCTCATTGGAACGTAAATTAAAAGTTCTAGTGCCCTGTTTAAGTGACCAAAAAAATGGAGGGCAACTAGGCCCCCTCCTGCGCTCATTTATTTCCCAATGTCACCTGATCAAAATTTTGAGATAGCCATTTTGTTCAGCATGTTCGAAAATATTATTAGTATGTCTTTTAGGATGACTTAATCCCTCGAAGCCCCCAGAGGGAGGGCTGAAAGTTATGAACTTTACCCAATGTTAACATATAGTATTGGTTATTGGGACCCGGCTCAATGGTAACCGAAACTCTAGAAAACGGTATTTTGATACAAATAGATACATCAAAAGAATCGGATTTTAATGCTGATTTCAAATATATAAGTCTCGTCAAGTTTAATCCTACCCATCAAAAGTTACGCGCCTGAGAAAATTTGGCTGATTTTCGAAAAAAGGGCGAAAGACCCCCTTAAAAGTTATAGAACCTTAATGAAAATCACACCACCATATTCCGCGTATCAGAGAACCCTACTGCAGAGGTTTCAAGCTCCTATCTACAAAAATGTGGAATTTTGCATTTTTTGCCAGAAGAAAGATCACGGGTGCGTGTTTATTTGTTTTTTTCCCCAGGGGTGATCGTATCGACCCAGTGGTCCTAGAATATCTTGGGAGGGCTCATTGGAATGAAAATTAAAAGTTCTAGTGCCCTTTTTAAGTGACCAAAAAAATGGAGGGCAACTAGGCCCCCTCCCACGCTCAATTATTTCCCAATGTCACCTGATCAAAATTTTGAGATAGCCATTTTGTTCAGCATGTTCGAAAATATTATTAGTATGTCTTTTAGGATGACTTAATCCCCCGAAGTTCTCGGGAGGAGGGCTGAAAGTTATGAACTTTACCCAATGTTAGCATATAGTATTGGTTATTGGGAAGTATACAGTACAGACGTTTTCAGGGGAGATTTTTCCTGGTAGTGGGGGGGGGGGGTTGGGGGTTTTGTGGGAGGATCTTTCCATGAAGGAAGTTTTCATGGGGGAAGGGACATTGCTATGAAGGGGACGCCGGACTTCCCAGCATTATTTAAAAAAAGATCAGAAATTAAATATAAAAAAAACAGGTTTTTTAACTGCAACAGCAGCAACATCAAAACTTTAAACGAACATAAAATATTACATATATGATTGGGTTCACCCCCTAGTCAATACCTCACTTTTTAAGCCAGAGATTTTTGAGTACTTTCATAAGAGCTATTTATTCTAATTAACGGCCTTTGTGATTAAGCGGTCATTTTTAAAGAATTGGAACAAAATTTGAACTTTCGATTAAAGAGCAAGGTATTGACTAGGGGGTGAACCCCCTTATATACGTACTAAAAATACATGAATATAGGAGTTCGTTACGTAAGTTAATTCGTAAGTTACGTATATTTATTACTAATTAAAACGTTCGTAAATAAAATGAAACAAGTTTCGAGAAAGCCATTTAACCAAACAAAAGTAAATTAATATGACAATTTTTGTTTTAATTATTCATGTACTGTGAGCCAAGATCAAAACCTGCATTTATTCAAAAACGTTCAAAAATTAAATAAAAAAACAAGTTTTTTTAACTGAAAGTAAGGAGCGACATTAAAACTTAAAACGAACAGAAATTATTCCGTATATGAAAGGGGCTGTTCCCTCCTCAACGCCTTGGTCATTACGATAAAGTTTGACTTTCTCACAACTCTATTTTTTTAAATAATAAAAAAATTTAGCGTAAAGAGCAAGCCGTTGAGGAGGGGACAGCCCCTTTCATATACGGAATAATTTCTGTTCGTTTTAAGTTTTAATGTCGCTCCTTACTTTCAGTTAAGAAAAAAACATGTTTTTTTTATTTAATCCTACTTAGCCTGCCAAGAGTTTCCCAAGCCAACCTAGGTCTACTAGTAAATGCTGATTACATATCACTTAAAGACAATTGTCCGTTTTAATCCTGTTGCATTATAGATTAGTCAAGTCAAACATCCAATTTTCTGTGAAAGTTCCAATTTTTTTAATTAAGTCGCCTGATAGTGCACTGTAACTGGAGCAAGTAGTTCTAATCCAAAATGAAAAAAGTTAAATCCAAGATAAGGGTTTTCGTTACTTTTAAAAAGCTTCTTATTATTCAAATCAAACGGCCGTTGTGTTAAAGGATAAGGATAAAGATCCGCCTGAGACATTTCTAAGGCATAGGGCGTCGAGCCGACGTTTCAGTTGCTGAGTGTTGTTACAGGGACAAGTAGCAAGCTTGTCGCCCAACCTTGCTGCAGCGGGGATCGAACCCTAGTGCTCCGTATTGGCAAGCAGAACATCAATCCAGTGTGCTATAACAGGTTAAGGAATACAACGAATGTTGTGTTAAAGGAGTCGTTCTTAAAGAATTGTGACAAAAAGTCAAACTTAAGCGGAAAAAGGAAGGTATTAAGGAGAGAGGAAACCCCCTTATATACAGAATAATTTCTGTTCGTTAGAAGTTATAATGTTGCTCCTTACTTTCAGCTGAAAAAACTCGTTTTTTTCATTCAATTATTATCCATAATCACGTGATTCATCTTTTCTATTTGAATGTGTCATTTATCGTTGTGCATTGTTATTCGTTAAGTATTATTATTTTTTAATTATTAATTATTATATTTTTTAATTAAATATTGTTATTATTAAGCATTATTATTTATAATTAACTATAGAAGTTGCTGCCCTAATGATAACAATACAAACTGGAGCCCGAAAACTTATAAATTAATAAAGAAGCTTATTTAATATGAAAATATTTAATATAAAGGCTGTTTAATAGATTTTTAAATTAGCTTTATCATTCATAATGAAAAATAATGCTAAGAAAATAATGTATTTGAATAGAAAAGGTAGTTAGAATCAATCTTCGTCTATATACATTTAATAGGGAAACATTTTTACCTTTCAAACATATTTTCTTTCTTTTCAAGTTCAGTGTAAGTCCATCTCCTTTCTTGGCAACACTGCTAACATTAACTTGAATTGTAACATCAACCTCAACACTTACTTTTCCAGTGCATGGTATGCTGATTCTGAAAAAAGAAGAAAACTAATGTAAAAAACTGCTGAAAAGAGTTCAAGTTGTCACAGGGAATATCTCCCCTTTTTAGTTAATGAAAGTTGCAATAATCTCCTGAGAGAGAGACAAAGAGATTTATAGGAAATGGATATATTTTCTGCTTGACAACGCTGACCAAAACAAAATACCAATAGGACTTACGTTTTAATCATGCTGCAGCAGATTCATGGCATGAAGATTAGTTCTCTTTTTTATTCTTTTAGAAGGACAAGACATATTGATAGTGAGAAAATATGTGAAAGAAAGATAATCTAAGTGAAATAAAGACAAATTATGTAAGTGAGAAAAAAAGAAAGCTTGAGAGTAAATTAATATTTTATTTTCTGTACACTGTTGAATCCCAAAACGGACAGGAGCAGATACAGAGTTGATGGGGCAATGGACCTTAATGAATTGTGCTCCCCCACTGGTATTTTCAACCTCTCTACCCCTATGACTAATGCAACTTGACCATTTGGAGGAGTGTACATGCCTCAGAACCACCCCCTGGACATGCCCCTCAAACGAGTTTAATCAGATTTCGATTAAAATCCTTCACTAGTAAACAGATCAAAAATTAAACATGCATCAAACGGTCTTAAATCTTTCAAGTTCAAACTTGCATGAAACTTATATATTTAAATTCATTAAAAATAAGCTTATGGAAAATATTTTAACTTAAAATAAATATAAATTGCCTAACCGACGCAGATATAACACTTAGCAGCAGCATTACAGGAGAGACACGAGAAGGGATACAAAAATGAATCATCCCGGAAAGAAAATACAAATAAGATGAAAGTAATAAAACAAAAAAAAAATATAGAACGTTATTTGAAAATCAGATCTATGGTTAGAATACTTCTATTTATTTAGTTGTTTACGTATTGCGTTTTAATGATTATTTTTTGTTATTAATATTATTGTACATGCATGTTAAGTCTAGTTTAATCGTGATGAAAATTCAAAATATTGTTTATTATGGTTATTGACTGCATATTAGTTTATGTCCTATTGTTCGAACGATGGGTACTGTTCTATTAACCGGGCTCTTTTGAATATGGCAATGCATAGCAGTCACGAAATAGATCGAGACGGGTGATGAAAACAGGTTTACAATGCCTTCTGGGATATAAACAAGGGCAAGAACTGTATTTAAATTGTTGTTTTTGGGGGAGGGGGAAAAGGTACCTAGGATAAGTTAGGTTACGTATTTAATATATGGTATGCTTTGCCCCCCCCCCTAATGTGCAAATATATAGCCCAAATTTGTTTCTAAACTATTATATATTCATCCTATTTTATTTTATTTCATTAGCATTAACCAAACTAGCACTATGTAAAAGAGCCCAAACGCCGCTTTGCCTCATGGCAGAATCTTTTGATATTAAATAAAAAACACAAAGTTTTTATTAAACTGAACGTAAGGAACAGACGTTAAAAACTGAAAACGATCCCTAATTATTTCCGTATATGAATAATGCTGGTCCCATCCTCACGGCCTCGCTCTTTACGCTAATAGTTTTTTTTATTGGTTTAAGAAAAAATGAGTTTTGTAAGACACAGTCAAACTTCAGCGTAAAGAGCGAGCGTTGAGGAGGGGACAGCCCCCTTCATATACGGAATAATTTCTGTTCGTTTTTAAGTTTTAACGTCGTTCCTTACTTTCAGTTTTAAAAAACTTGTTTTTTTTATTTTAATTTTTGAACGTTTTTGAATTAAATGCAGGTTTTGATTTTGGCTCACCGTACATGAATAATTAAAACAAAATTTGCATATTATATTTGGTTAAATGGCTTCCCCTCTCGAAACTTGTTTAATTTTTATTTACGAACGTTTTTATTAGTAATAAATATACGTAACCTAGAATTAAACTTACGTAACGAATCTTCTATATTCATAAATTTTTAACAACGTTATATTAGGGGGTTCGCCCCCTAGTCAATACCCTGCTCTTTAAACTATAGTTCGAATTTTTTTTCCAGTTCTTTAAAAAATAACCTCTTAATCACAATCAGTTGATCAGTTGAAAAACTTGTTTTTTTTTATTTAATTCCTGATCTTTTTCTTTAATAATGCTGGGAAATCCGGCGCCCCCTTCATAGCAATGTCCTTCCCCCATGAAAACTTCCTTCATGGAAAGATCCTTCCATATAGCCCCGCGCCCTCTCCTTCCCCACCTACCAGAAAAAAATCTCCTCTGAAAAGTCTGTATACTTCCCAATAACCAATACTATATGTTAACATTGAGTAAAGTTCATAACTTTCAGCCCTCCCCCTGGGGACTTTGAAGATCAAGTCATCCTAAAAGACATTTTTATCATATTTTCGACCATGCTGAACAAAATGGCTATCTCAAAATTTTGATTGGGTGACTTTGGGAAAAAAATTAGCGTGGGAGGGGGGGGCCTAGTTGCCCTCCATTTTTTTTTTGTCACTTAAAAAGGGCACTAGAACTTTTAATTTCCGTTCCAATGAGCCCTCCCACGATATTCTAGGCACCACTGGGTCGATTACGATCACCCCTGGGAAAAAAAAAACAAAAAAACAAACAAACAAAACAAACAAATAAACACGCATCCGTGATCTTTCCTTCTGGCAAAAAAAATGGAAAATTCCACATTTTTGTAGATAGGAGCTTGAAAACCACTACAGTAGGGTTCTCTGATACGCTGAATATGATGGTGTGATTTTCATTAAGGTTCTATAACTTTTAGGGGTCTTTCCCCCTTTTTCGAAAATCAGCCAAATTTTCTCAGGCACGTAACTTTTGATGGGTAAGATTAAACTTAATGAAACTTATATATTTGAAATCAGAATTAAAATCTGATTCTTTTGATGTATCTATTGGTATCAAAATCCCGTTTTTTTGTGTGTAGAGTTTCGGTTACCATTGAGCCGGGTCGCTCCTTACTTACAGTTCGTTACCACGAACTGTTTGAACTTAAAAGGGTTTAATAAGACTTTCAAGTTCCATTTGAATGAGCATTCTTGCAGATTTTCTAGGACACTTGGTTCGATAAGATCATCCCTAAGGGAGCAAACAACAGAAATAAAACATAGCTCCATGATAATTCTTCTCGGATAAAATGCAAAATTTTGCAGGTTTCTAGATAGATACTTCTGCATCAGGGTTGTTTGATTTAGCGCTGGATTAAACGGTGCAATTTCTATCAATATCACTCACTCTTTAATAGGGGTTTTACCGCTCTTTAAAAAAATGAGGCAGGTTTTCTCTCGCTCATAGCTTTGATGGGTAACCTTAAACTTGCATGCTTTAAATCATAGCTAAAATATTTTGAATGAAACAGTTCGTGGTAACGAACTGTAAGTAAGGAGCGACCCGGCTCAATAGTAACCAAAACTCTAAAAAACGAAATTTTGATACCAATAGATACATCAGAAGAATCAAGTTTAAGTTTCATCAAGTTTAGTCTTACTCATCAAAAGTACACGCCTGAGAATATTTGCATTATTTTCGAAAAAAGGGGGATACAACCCCCTAAGAATCATAGAACTTTAATGAAAATCACACCATCAATATCAGCAGCGTATCAGAGCTGATACAGCGTATCAGCGTATCAGAGCGTATCAGGAATTTTGTATTTTTTTGCCAGAAGAAAGATCACGGATGCGTATTTATTTTTTATTTATTTTATTTTTTTTTTTTCATTTTTCCAGGGGTGTTCGTATTGATCCAGTAGTCCTAAAATATCGTGAGAGGGCTTATTCGAACAGAAATTAATAGTTCTAGTGCCCTTTTTAAATAACCAAAAAAAAACTTGGAGGGCAACTTGGCCCCCTCCCACGCTCACGTTTTTCCTGAAGTCACCCAGTCAAAATTTTTAGATAGCCATTTTGTTCGGCATAGTCGAAAATTTAATTAATATGTCTTTGAGTATGACTTAATCCCCCAATGTTCCCAGGGGAAGGGCTGCAAGTTAGAAACTTTGCCCATTGTTTACATATCGTATTGGTTATTGGGAAGTATTAAATAAAAAAAAAACAAGTAATTTTAACTGAAAGTAAGGAAAACGTTAAAACTTAAAACGAACAGAAATTATTCCGTATATCAAGGGGCTGTCCCCTCCTAAACGCCTCGCTCTTTACGCTAAAGTTTTTTTATTGTTTAAAAAAAATGGAGTTGTGAGAAAGCCAAACTTTAGCGTAAAGAGCGAGGTGTTGAGGAGGGGACAGCCCCCTCCATATACGGAATAATTTCTGTTCGTTTTAAGTTTTAACGTCGTTCCTTACTTCAGTTAAAAAAACTTGTTTTTTTTTTTATTTAATTTTTGAACGTTTTTTGAATTAATGCAGGTTCTGATTTTGGCTCACCGTACATGAATAATTAAAACACAATTTGAATAATAATTTTACTTTTATTTGGTTAAATGGCTTTCTCTAAACTTGTGTTAATTTTATTTCCGAACGTTTTTATTAGTAATAAATATATGTAACTTACGAATTAACTTACGTAACGAACTTCTATATTCATAAATTTTTAACACGTATATTTAGGGGGTTCGCCCCCTAGTCAATACCTTGCTCTTTAAGCTAAAGATCGAATTTTTTTCAATTCTTTAAAAATGACCCTTAATCACAATCAGTTGATCAGTTGAAATCAGTTGAAAAACTTGTTTTTTTATTTTATTTTGTTGTGAAGTGTATTTTATGGTATTTGAGTGGTGTAGTCGTAGATGCCTTTATTCTCCCTTTATAGAAGAGATAAACTCTGGCCCTAAGGTAATTAAACTTGGTAGCGTGCCTTAGGCTATGACCAAACTAATGAGGCGTACCAACTGGGTATGTTCGAGGGACTAAAGATAGATTGTAGAGAGGTTGTCAATAACACAATACTTTAATTCAGTTAACATATAATAATAACAGATATATATTTTCTACTGGGACTGGCTGTCCCAAGTAGATCACAAGTCTCGGAAAAACTACAATAATATATAATAAGATATAGACACTTACATTGATCCGACAAGATTCCAAGGTATTTCTAAAAACAACGGACCAGAGGTCTGTCCGGCATAAAATTAGTATCAGTCTACATCTGCCCCTTCCCATAAAATGTATCTTTTATACATTTTTATCAACCACACCTTCCTTTACCTAACCCACGTAATAGCTAGGAAGTGGTGATTTCTCAATTTCCCGTTAAACAGAAACTTGGCAGGATATGTTCCTTATCTTAATAAAAAGTGGTATTTCTAAACTTCGTATTCGCGTCTTATATATGTTTACTAAATTAAATAATTAACTAAATTAGAAAGCTTTACCCACAAAACTACTCCCCATTTAAAGAAGAATTGTCCAATTCTCAATATTTTTTAGCTTTTAAAACAACTTAATTTTGTTTACAGCTATTATGCTGCCATCTTTGGTCATTATGTGCATATACCCTCAATGCGTTTCCTTAGGGTCATGTTTATGTTCCAATATAGGCCATGTTCTTTTTTTTGAAGGATTTCTGTTTGAAATTTTCATCCTTGTTTCTCTATTTCTCTGTCTCTAGGACTGAAAAATACTCTTTTTACCCTTCTTCATATTTGCATCTTCTGTTTTAACTTGACCCCAAGCGGCTTTAGCATTATATTAGTGGTTCTGCCTAAATGAGATTTCAAGTTATATTAGAAAAGTTATGAATTATTTGAGTTTAAATTTAATTCCCAGTTTAATAATTTAATTTATCTGTGTGATGTGGTTGATATACCGTTTATTTTTTTCGTTTTAGAATGCCTTGGATAAATTACACATAATATTTTTGATTTTTAAACTTTCACATATTTTTCCAGCACAAAGAATTTTCACATATTTCAATAACATAAGCCATTTGGGCTATGTAGTACATTCTCTAGGCCTAAATTAAGTTCTGATTTTTCTCACTTTCTGATGAACTTGTAGTAAAGTCTATAATACTGTTATAGTTTTCCCAAAATATCAGTTGATCAAGTATGGCTTGGTTTCTGATGGTATGAGATGATAGTATCAGGATACATATTTGAAGTGGCTTCAAAATTTTTGTTATTTCCAAAAATGTGTCAAAATATGATGAAAATAAATGGATCCGAAAGGGATGTTACGAAAAATTTGATTTCCAAAAAAGCTAAGGCTGTATCTAAAATAAATATTCCCATTAGTATACACATAAAGCATAATTTGTGTTACCTATATATAGTAAAAAGAAACCCTCAAAATTTGTACATATCACTGCATTCTTTTTTTTTAACGAAAGTTAATTACTTTTAATTACTTTCTCCTCTTTTTACTCTTGATATATAATTATTAATCAAATGAACAGATTGTTTCACAATAAAATATATTTATACGTTGACTCCATGTCAAACATTTATAAATTGCATTAAATCACTAGTTAATACTTAAAGAAATAAAAATATAGTATATATATACAAGCATTGTGTAATAACTTACACAAGTATTTAAGTCGCAAATTTAGATATGTTATTATACTACTGGTTAAAACTTAAAGCATTTAAAAAAAAATAAAACACGGTATAAACTAGCATTGAAATCAATTTCAATTATTTTTGTTAATTGCTTATGAAGTATTAATCTAGAATACTTCTTGAATGATATAAAAAATAAAAAACACAAATGCTCAACATTTAATTCACTATATTTACATGGATAGTTTAGGTTATATACCTATAAATATTATATATATACTATATATATATTAACAGAAGTTATGTGATATACATAACTTAATTGTTAAAACAAATAATAATTATTGTACTCTAATAATTTATTTAATCACTGCAATATTTATTTCTTTGTACAACTTTTAAATAAGTCCGTCAAGAAGACGGTTTATATGATAAGTCCTAAAACTGCAATTAAAATATTTACAAAACAAAAGCAACTCCAACAAATAGATTTATGCACCATAACTGATAACTGTGATTAGCCTCAATATAAGGGCTTGGCATAATAGTTCATATAACATAACTTTGCTATTTACATTTCTATATTTACAATTTTTTTTACGATAACAATTCCCTTTTTATAAAAGGTTTTCCAAAATACATTTATAAACTGTAGATATCTTCTCAATTACAATGGTTACAACTATATAACTTTTCCCATATACGACTATATACATTTTCTTATCTTTGTTTTACATCTTTGGTTCTATTTCAAACCAACTTGTGTCATTAACTGTCATTAGCTTTACTATATGCTGTTTGTTTATTCAGACTTTGAGCTTTTTAATTCTTTTCGAATTTTAGGTACTTGAGACAGTTTTATAACGTTTTTGCCTGTAATCTCTCTTTTTTTTCAGCTTTAGGGTTAAGGTTTCATTTACAGCTTGGATCTGATATAAGTTAAAATTTTAGCTGTTCACCTCAGTATACCTCTTATGCCATTATCAAATGACCTCTTGCCTGTATTCTGTAGGTTTGCTTACCAGGACTGCCTTTTGGTAGCTCCTTATAGCGTTTCCAGGTCCTCTTGTCATGGGCTACAGCTAAAAGGACTATTCTGAACCTGCACACACAATAATTAATTATCTATAGTATTGCCAGACTTTTTTTTTTGTGGCCACAGTTACCTCTTGGGCTATTATTTTTATCAGAAAAGTGGCCCTTCTGTAGAAAAATACCGTGCCTTCATGGCACACAGTAATTTATTTTTAGACATACAAGTGACAATGACTATTTTCACTTTAACTTCCCAAACTTTTAGTGGTCTTGTCTTAGGTTTCGACTTCAACTTAGGTTCTTAAGGCTTTTATGTAACTTACTTTTTAATTTTCTATGCCATGCCTGGTCATTTTTTTTTAAAACGACTCCCACATAAAAGAGCAAAATTTTTTTCCTGTTCACTTAGAGCATTTCTCCAATATTTCGATTAATCTCGGCCCGCGTTAACAACTGTAACGGTGGCTCCGTAGAATTATTGCTACTTATTTTGTACTTATTTAGTACAATTTTCATACTAGTTTCGTTCGGCAAGTTCAATAAGTGCGCATCACAGAGTTTAACTGACTCCGTTCAGTTCTTTGCCTTTTAATTTCCTCTGGCTATATTTTCAACTTGAACCCTTTTTCTTTTTTTTTTATTCTTTATTTCAATGAAGCCTAAAGTTTTTTCAAGTCTTTTTCCGCTTTTTCAGTAAAATAGTTTTTTTTTTATAAGCCTATATTTATATGTCTATATTTATGTGTCTTTTTTCAATAACCTTAACAAGTTTTTATACTGGTTGCCCTTTTATGGTCAAATTCATTATATCATTATTTTTTAAAGGTGGGGGGTGTCTAATTTTTGCAACCTGTATTTTTTTTTACATTATTCAAATTTTTCTGTCCCAAACTGTTAGAAAAGTTCTGTATTTATTTCCCAGCTGATTTTTAGAACATTTTAATCAAGTTTTGCCCCGCATTTGCTAGTTCTCATTCATAAAAATGTACGTTTTTACGATGTCCTGATTTCCACAAAATTGTGTGGTTTTCATCGAAGACACATATTCCTTGTCTGTGGTATTTCACCAAAAATTAGTGCCTTTTTCGTGCCAAAAGTTGTTTAAAGATAGGGGTTATGTGGTTTTCCCCATAATCTTTTATATTATTTGCGTCTGGTATTATCCTCATTTAATTTGCGCTTTATTTATATATAGTCATTGAGTGTAATTTGTCCCTTTCGTGATATTTTGACTATTAACCTGTTCTACAAGTTTATGGGTTTAGTGCCCCGTGTAAAACCTTTTCTCATGCTATTTATTTTAGCATTAGGATTTTAAACAAACATTCAGCCCAAACCTTCTCCAGTTTGACCGATATTCCTAATATCAATTTGGTTAGCTTGGTGGATCCCCCCAATGACAAGACGTTTAGCAGTTTCGTTTTTAAATGCCAATTGTCCTGTCATTGGTGTCTTTCACCTGCAATGTCCTCGCCCTGGTTATTTCTGTAAATGGTGTGTTGTGAATTTATTTTAATATGTGAAATTAATTATACCCGAGGGAAAACTTTGTTTTACACTGTTTTATACTTTTTAAATTGTGACCCATTTTATCTACGGCTTCTTGTTTATATATATCGTCCTTATTGGTAAGTGTTTAATTTATTATATCTTCTACTATTATAACAAGATTGCAGCTAGCTTATACATGTTGCGTGCACTTAATGTAAACCCTTGCTGCCTTTCCCATTATAATTATTTTTAAATTTCTTCAAAACAATTTTTTCAAATTCGACTGAAAGTGTCACCTCAGAGAGTCAAAGGTTAGTAGATGCTTCGCATATACTTAACAACGAGAGACCAGCAGTGATTGAGCTCACTCCAAATTGCTAGCTTCAATGATCCTATTTCAGTAAACTAACCTCCTTCGTTTTTTTTTTTAATTATCCCCAAAAATAAATTTGTTTTCAATATACATATCAAAAGGATTGCCTTTTAATGCTGATTCTAAATATGTATAATTTAATAGTTTCACCACACCTATTTAAAGTTACGTGGCCTTATTAATTTCTTTTATGAAAACGAAGCCTAATTCGTTTGACAAGTCTTGTCATTACACCGTTCGCGAAGTTTTATCTCGTCTCGGAAACAAAATTTTTGCAGGAAGCTATGATGTCACTTCAGATCGGAGCTAATTTCTTTTCTCTGGGAACTACGAGTATTTAGGCTACAAAAAAAAATTTTGAATTTCTTTTCTACTTGACGGTAATAATTTTTACTGGCGATATATATTTGAAGGAAAACTTTGATGTTATTTACATAGCGATTAAAAAAAGAAAATATAGATATTTCTTTAGAGGCTTTTTACTCGTTTATTTTTATTTATTTTTTTTCCGTTATAATTGTTTTATTCAAATATTAATCTGCTGGGGGATACGCTTGTTCTGCCTTTTTCCTGTTTCCTGGTCCGAATTTTGGACTCCAAATTTTTGCTTTTATTCTTTATAATATTTGCAATTTTTTGTGGTCTCTATAGTGTGATTACAAGGCTATGAATTCAAGCGTGGTTTTGTTGGCCTCGTCAAATATCTTTAATCTTGTTTCTCTTGATGTTTGGCCTTTTTCATAAGTAATTTAGCTACTGTGCTGCTCACAAAGGAACTTGTTGCTGTCCCTCTGGTTTCTTCACTTTTCTCCATAATTTCTCTCTTAAAGAGGGTTTTCTTATCGATGGCCCCAGGTTTAGTGATATCGGTTTCTATAGAAGAATTATCGGTGTCGCATTCTGTTAGCTCGCGTTCTGGTGGATGGCGTTTGTTCCAAAAAGCCATTTTTGCGTTAAGACCGTAGGTGAGTCTAATGTATGAAAATCAGACAATTCATTGGTTCCTTCCAATTTTTCTTCCTCTGTGGATTTTACCTTTGGTTTATCACGTTTTAAACCTTATGTTGTGTTTGATGTTCTTCATCGCTATTATCCGATGAGCATCGAATATTTCCCCTTTTCTCTTGTTTGTTGTGGAGAGTTTGTAGCCAAGACGGGGCTAAATACTCCTTCCACTCCTCCCAACTTTGTGGTCATTAAAAAGGTCATAAAATTCATATGGTCTTCTGATATGTACTGGGTGAAATTGTTTCCTCTATTTCTTCGTCTGAAATGAATAGGCTCTGTTTTCCACAGTTTTGAAAAATATCCCTTTTTCATTCTATTATGGTGTACTACTCTTCCTTTTCCTTATGTACTGATGCTTTAGAACATATGTTAAGTTATTTGGTAGAATTTTTAAAATCCTGTAGGGCCCATCCCGTTTCGATTTTAACTTTTTTTTCCCTTCCAGGTTAGTTTTGTACACATAAACCAAGTCTCCTAAACAGTAATTTGTTTATTTTTGCTTGTTCGGTCATAATTTTCTTTTGTTCTGTTTTCGCATCTTCCAGATTGTCTTTAACTTGTTCCATAGCTTTTTTCATTCGCCCACATCACCATTTCTTGCTCATATTGGTCTAGGTTGTAATATATTCTATCATTTTGTATTTCATCTAAACAAATTCTGGGATCTCTTAGATGTTGCAAAAAAAATGGCGTTTCTTTAAGGAACGTGAAAAAGCCGTATTTATTGCAAAAAGACTACAAATGGTAAATTGTCATCCTAATTTTCATTTTCCTCTCTCTTGCATGCATTTCCAGCATGTAAGCTAATTCCCTATGTTTACGTTCAACCTTTCCATTAGCTGCGGCCATATAAGACGATGTAAACCATCGTCTCACACACCCAGATATTCTGTAATGTCGTCTAATGATTTGGCTTTAAAGCATGGCCCATTGTAGCTAAGTAAAACTCTAGGAAAAATTCCGTGTTCCAAAAATAGGCGACTGACCAAAACTTTCGCAATGGTTTTTGTCTTTTCATCTTAAATTGGAAAAGCGTATATAAATATGAAGTTAAAGTGGTCGACTACGGTTAGTACGCACCTGTTTCCTTTTTCCTGGAAACTGGTAAACTTCCTCCTGTTCCCCAAATGTCTATTGACATTAATTCTCTTACCCTGAAGGGGTGGGGTAGAGACTTAATTCAGCCCTAGGGGTCCTTGGTGGGGACTTTTGTTTGGCACACTCTTGGCAGCTTTGTATGAAAGCTTTTACTTTTGAGTACATTTTTGGAAAATAAAAATTTCCTTTCAGCCTCCCATAGTTTTTGCTTCTCCCATGTGACAGCCAATCGTTGCATGTGCCATCTGTAAAATTTCTCCTTCCAGAGATTTTGGAATTACTGGAATAATTTTTAAGTCATTTTTTCTCTATTCTTGCGATGGTCTATGATATCTTACCAAAAGATTTTTACTTTCGTCCAGATCAAAATTATCTAAGTCCTTTAAAAAATGTTTTAAAGTGCTCTGGCAGTTTCCGTTCCGTTTGATAAAAAGAATTTCATCGCTAAACAAAAATCATCTTTAACTTGATGATTCGAAATATTTTCATTAGACAGTATTTCATCTAGCCCTTCCAGTTCGTTCTGGATGGTTGTTATAAATTTACTTCCGTATCTGTATTTCGTGACAAATAGTCTGGTAAAATGTTTGTACGGCCCTTTATATATATTGGGGTATATGAATATGCTTGCAGACGTAGTATCCACCGTTTCAGCCGGGCTGAAATATTTGCATCGTATGTAGCCAAATTAATGATTTTTGGTCTACGCGTAAAATGAATTTTTTTCCAAGTAAAAATTGTCGAAAATATTCTGTAAAAAGTAAAACTGCCAAACATTCCCTCTCAACTGTCGAATATTTTCTTTCTTCATACCTGCCTCCGACAGTGACCTGCAGGCGTATTGAACTATTGATTTAACTCCTTCAGAATTTATGTTTAATAATATGGCTCCTAATACCGTACCCGAAGCATCTGTTTGCAAACAGAAGTCTTGTGACAAATCTGGTATTTTTAAGTATTGGTGCCAGTAATAATTGCCTTTTTATTTCATTTAGCGCTTGTTTTGCGTCCGCTGGACATTCGAAATTACCTGATTTTTTCAAAAGGTTTGTCAAAGGTTGCGCTATTGTTGCATAATTTTTAATATATCGTCTGAAATAGCTTAACAAACTACAAACTGATCTGCAGCTTTTTTGATCTTTGGAGGCTGTGAATTTTCTATAATGACTGTAAATTTTTTCTGGATTTGGTGAAATAGTACTTCGGTTTATCAGGTGTCCAAGAAAAACTAATTTTGGTACTACTATTTTTAACTTTTCTGGTTTTAATTTTAATCCCTTCTTTTTCAAACTTTTCCAGTATTTTTCTAAGCTCGACCAAGTGGTCTTCCAAGTTTTCATTAAACAAAATTACATCATCTAAATAAGGCAAGGTATCTTTTTTCCTTCCTGGTTCGTTATCTTTTAACACCAAATTCATTAGTCGACTAAAATAATTTGGACTAAATGATAAGCCAAAAGGCATACGTTCAAATGTGAACGTTTTTCCATCGTCTAAGATTACTGTAGCTTTATGCTTTGTTTCTGCATCTAAAGCAATTTGCCAATATCCTGCTATTAAGTCAAAACTAGTGTAATATTTTTTACCTGCTAGCAAATCTAAAATTGTATCAATTCTTGGTAACTCATAACGTCTTTAACCGTGACGGCATTTAGTGCTCTAAAATCTATACATAATCTCCAGGTGTTATCTTTTTTCCTGACTATTACTAGTGGAAAACACCAATCGCTAACAAACTTTCTTTAATTATTCCTTGATCTTTCATTTCCCTTATTTGGCTTTCTAGCCACGGTTTTAAATGATAAGGTGTTTTATACGGTAATTTTTTGATTGGAGGGCCCTCTGTTGATATCTTGTGCGTGATTAAGTGAAATCCGTAATCCGCTTTGTGTCTTGCAAAAGTCCATTTGAAATCCCAAAGAATATTTTCCACTCGAGTTTTTACGTTTTCTGGTAAATGTTTTAAATCAAATTGTTGCAAAAAATCCGTTTTTTGACATTCCATACTCTTCTTGTGGTTGCGGTCTTAATGAGGATAATTGTTCGTGGCTAGTGAAATTTACGCCTAATTCTGGACTGTTTAGAGATTTTATTTCTGAATTTGAAATCTTTTCCATTGATCCAAGTTCTATCTGGTTCAGTTTTTACTTTATTATTACTTAGATTTGATAATTTTAAGTATGTTATACCATTTTCAATTTTTATAACTTGATTTCCACGAAAATCATGGGGTATTCTTTTATGGTGTATCCTCCTATCATGGCGTCCATTGTTTTAACCTTTCCTTCTTTTGTATTTTATGTCGCTAGAACTTGAGCTGCCGTTCCCCCTTCTATGGTGATTTTTTTCCCCGCTTATTTTTAGGTTATAATTCGAATCGTCACTTTCGTTATCTGTTGTTACGCAATTTTGCCTATTATTTTCATTTTCCTGGTTTATGGTTATTGTATCAGATATGGGTTCCCATACGATTCCATATTTTCTGATGGTATCTACTCCTAGAATACAAGGAAATGGTAGCTGCTTGCATATTATTGCTGTTATTGTTATTTCTTTATCCCCTGTGCTAAATTCTAATGGACATTCTCCCAAAATTGTCAGCCTGTGGCCTGTCACTGATGTCAGGGTATTCTGGCATCTGCTTACGCGATTTTGACACTAGGAGAAAACCTCTTAAAAACTTCCTCTCGAATTAATGATTTAGATGCGCCTGTATCTAGTAAACATGGTAAATTTTGAAAACACTCAATTTTAAAACAACGCAAAATCGGTAATTATTATTATTTGCATTTGTATCGCAACATTCTAAACTATATAGGGGTCTCTGTAAGGAAACAGCTCTGTCGACCCTTACAGGCTGGTTTCTCCGTTTAAATGCCCACTGTTTTGGCCAAAAGTTTCTGGGGTTATCCTAGTTTTCTTCAGAGTTGCTACTTTGACCCTGGGTATTGTTAACCGTTTGCCAACTAGGCCTAAATTCAGGAATATTATTAGGTGTTTGCCCAAGTATTATTTGTTCCCTGCCTTCCTAAATTTCTGCCCTCCCCTGCGTTCTGAAACTGGTGTCTTGTCTTGTACGTCTGGCCTTCTTTGCGTATTCTATGCCACAATCTGCTGCATAGTGGTTTGGTTTGCTACAATAATAGCAATAAAATTTTCTCTTAATTGTTTGTTTGTTTCCTGGTTACTTCTAAATATTTTTGATCCGTCATTGTTGGTTCCCCAACTATCGGCCTTTGGTGGGGGAGGGTGCCCATATTTTCTATTGTTATTAGCAGCTAATCTCTCAAGATCGTGGAATCTGTCAGCTATTTCCTAGACGACGACCCCTCGGCCTCCGTCGCGCCTTTTTGGTTCACGATTTGGCTCCTCAAAGTTTCACCCGTTTCTGTCCCCTTTCATATTTTATACTTTCTTGGGCTCCTGTGTTATTTATTGACATCTGATCAAACTTTTTCATAGCCTCGTCAATTTTTACCTCTGTTTCGACTAGTATTATAGTTTGCTCTAAATTTTCAGGTTTCCGTGATAATATTAGTCTTAATAACTTTTTTTGGTAACCCTTGGGTAAAAGTATGTAGTTGTACTTTCTGTACCGTCTCGTCATTTCTGCCTTTCTCTAATTGTAAGCATACGGATCTACAAATTTTGTCTGCATTCAAATTTGTTGCAGGAAATTTTGTCATATTCCCTGATACTAGTTGAGGTATTGAATGTCACTACCTCTGTTCTTAGCCTCTCGGAGATGCTTGTCTCTATGAATCTTGTTTTAAAAGATTCAATTAGAGTATTGATGTCCTTGGGCTCTTTTTCCTTAATTGCCTCAAAATGTTTAAGGGCGCTTCCTTTAATCTGGCTGCCAAGCATTGCTCTTTGACCTTATCCTCAAACACTTCAGTTAGTTCGTCGAAAATTTCTAATTTTTTGATAAACTCATCTACGTCTGAATTTCCCGCGTTATTCTGGTATAATTTTTGCAATTTCAAGTACTGTTGATAGGGAAGTGATTTTTTCCTCTGGTAAAGCCATTTTTATTTCAATCTACTATTTTTATCTAGTCCTCTTGACCCAGTTTTTTCAAACGGCCACCAGTTGTTGTGAAGTGTATTTTATGGTATTTTGATTGGTGTATCGTAGATGCCTTTATTCTCCCTTTATAGGAGAGATAAACTCTGGCCCTAAGGTAATTAAACTTTGGTAGCGTGCCTTAGGCTATGACCGAACTAATGAGGCGTACAACTGGGTATATTCGAGGGACTAAAGGTAGATTGTATAGAGGTTGGTCCATAACACAATACTTTTATTCAGTTAACATATAATAATAACAGATATATATTTTCTACTGGGGACTGGCTGTCCCAAGTAGACCACAAGTCTTGGAAAAAACTACAGTAATATATAATATACTAATAAGATACAGACACTTACAATGATCCGACAAGATTCCAAGGTATTTCAAAAAACAACGGACCAGAGGTCAGTCCGGCATAAAATTAGTATCAGTCTAAATCTGCCCTTCCCATAAAATGTATCTTTTATACATTTTTATCAACCACACCTTCCTTTAGCCAACCCACGTAATAGCTAAGAAGTGGTGATTTCTCAATTTCCCGTTAAACAGAAACTTGGCCGGATATGTTCCTTATCTTAATAAAAAGTGGTTTTTCTAAACTTCGTATTTGCGTCTTATATATTTTTACTAAATTAATAATTAACTAAATTAGAAAGCTTACCACAATTTAATTTTTGATCTTTTTCTTTAAAAATGCTGGGAAATCCGGCGCCCCTTCATAGCAATGTCCCTTTCCCCATGAAAACTTCCTTCATGGAAAGATCCTCCCATATAACCCCCGACCCCCCCCCCACCTACAGAAAAAATCCCCTCTGAAAACGTCTGAATACTTCCCAATAACCAATTCTATATGTTAATTATTTGAAAAAAACTACGTTTTCTAAAGAGTTTAAAGAGGCTGAGTCACAAGTTCAAACATTAAAACGTACAGGGATTAGGAGGTACAGTTGGGGGGGGGGGGCTGCCCCCCAAAAAACCCCGATTTTGCAGCCT
>CM051271.1:47202240-47299740 GCA_027921565.1 Artemia sinica
TCGGAATGAGTTTTTTTTGAAATTTTAGACAACGATTTTCTATTAAGATACCTCATTGCCACAGGGCATAACTTTACAACCCTTGCTCTGAGGGCTCTGAGGGGTTGCATCCTCAAAATTATCATTTCCAGACACTTTCAAATACGTGCAAAAAAATTAGCTATCTCAAAAAATTTTACTGTATGTGCTTTGGTAAAATGGTGGTGCGTGAGAGGGGAAATAGCCCTTGAATTTGCTATCGAATGAACCCTTTTTCAAGTTTATTACGACAAAGCTTTCAATAAAAACTATATTCCCCCAGGGATGTAATCTATAACTCTTGCTGAGGGCTCTGAGGAGGGATTATATCCTCAAAGACCTTAATTTTCCAGAACTTTAACTAAGGTTGAACAAACTGGCTAGCTCAAAACTTGATGGATGTGTTTGAATAAATGGGGGCGTGAAGGGGTGCTAGTTGCCTCAATTCACTTTGGACATTAAGAAGGAACTAGCCATCAATTTTCCAAGCGAATGAGCCCTTTTTGAAGTTTCTTGACAACGAACCTGACGTGACCCCTATGAAAACCTGACATGCCCCCAGAGCATAACTTATAACCCTGCCCTGAGTTGCTGCGGGGGGGGGGGGGGGGCCTGCATCCTCAAAGACCTAACTTTCAGAACTTGCAATACGTTGAACGAAATGTGCTGTCTCAAATTTTGATTGGATGTGTTGTGGAAAAAGGTGGGCGTGAGAGGGGGGTTACGTTGCCCTCAATCACGTTCGACTATTCAAAAAGGGCACTAGCCCTTTTAATTGCCAATCGAAAAGCCTTTATGAACGTTTCTACGACAACGCTTTCTATAAAAATCTTATATGCCCCCCCGGGCATAACTTACATCCCTTCCCGAGGGCTGTGGGGGAGTGTTCCTTCTGAAAAAACATAATTTTTTCTAGAAATCACTACGACTGAACAAAGTGGCTATCTTCAAAATTTGATTGATTGTTTGGGGAAGGTGGGCGTGGTGAGGGATTTAGTTGCCTTCCAATTACTTTCGACTATTAAAGAGGCACTAGCCACCCAATGTCCAATCGAATGAGTCTTTTCTAAGTTCTACGACAACCTCCTTCGATATGAAGTGCCTGGTCTAAACAAAAAAAAAATAATAAAAACATAAATACATTGTACCGCAACGCTCTATACTATAAAAATGTCAAGCCTTACATATCACTGTTCGACTATTAAAAAGGGCAGTAGCCCTTTCAATTTTCAATCGAATAGCCTTCTTTGGCGTTTCCTACGTCAAACGCTTTCCATAAACCCTCATATGCTCCCAGGGCACAATTAAAACCTTGCCCTGAGGGCTGTGACGGGGTTGTCATCCTCAAAGACCTAATTCCCGAAAACTTTCAACTACGTTGAAAAAAATAGCTATCTCAAAATTTGATTGGATGTGTTTGGGGAAAGGAAATGGTGGAGCCGTGAGAGGGGCATTTTGCTCTCCATTCACTTTCAAATATAAAAGGCACTAGCCTTCAATTCATCGAATGAGCCCTTTTCTACGACAATGCTTTCTATAACTATCTTATATGCTCCCACAGGGCATAACATTACAACCCCTCCCTGAGGGGTGGAGGGAAGTTACCAGCCTCAAAGACCTATTTCACAACTTCAACTACGTTGAACAAACTTGCTATCTCAAAATTGTGATTTGGATGTGTTTGGAGAAAAATGGTGGGCGTGTGAGAGGGGGTTAATTGTCCTTCCAATCACTTACAACTATTTTAACAGGGCCACTAGCCCTTTCAACTTCAATCAAATGAGCCCTTTTGAAAATTTCTACGACAACGCTTTCAATACAAACCTTATATGCCCACAGGGCATAACTTATAACTCCTTGCCCCGAGGGCTGTGAGGGGTTTGTATCTCAAGACCTAAATTTCCACAGAACTTTCAACTACGTTGAACAAAATATCTATCTAAAAATTTGATTCGATCGTGTTGGGGAAATGCAGGGCGTGAGAGGGGGGTTAGCTGCCGCCAATCATTCGACTTATTATAAAGGGTGCTAGCCCTTAGCAATTTCCAACTGAATGAGCCCTTTTTTGAATTTTCTACGAGAACGCTTTTATATAATCTATATGCCCCCCAGGGACAAAACTTAGAACCGTGCCTGAGGGTTGTGGGGAGAGTCATCCTCAAAGAAATAATTTCGGACCTTTCAACTACGTTGAACTAAATGCTATCTTTTTATGGATGTGTTTAGGGAAATAGTGGGCGTGAGGGGGGGGGGTGAACTTGCCCCGCCAATCCACTTTTGACCTATTAAAAAAGGGCAATAGCCCTTTCAATTTCCATCGAGTTAGCCCTTTTGAAGTTCTACGACACCGCTTATAAAAAAAACTTTATGCCCCCAGGGTATAATTTCCAACTTTGCTTTTGAGGGGCTCTGTGCGTGAGAATGTCATCCTCAAAAACATATTTCCGGACTTTTTAATTTTTCGACAAAATGGCTATCTTAAAAGTTGTAGTGGATGTGTTTGGGGAAAGTGGTGGGTATGAGAGGAATGTTAGTTCTCCTCCATCCACTTTCGGCCCTTTTCCAAAGGGCACAACCCTTCTAATTACAATCAAATGAGCCTTTTTGAAGTTTCTAAACATCGCTATCTATAAAAACCTAATATGCCCACAGGGCATAAACTTACAACCCTTGCCCTGAGGGGCTCTGAGGAGGTTATCATCCTCAAAGACATAATCTCTAAAACTTTAACCTACGTTGAACAAAATGGCTATCAAAAAATTTTGATTGGGTGTGTTTGGGGAAAAGGTCGGCGTGAGAGGGGGGGGTTAGTTGCCCCTCCAATATTTTGTCGACTTTTAAAAAAGGCCACTAGCCTTTGAATTTCCAATCAAAATGACCCCTCTTCAAGTTTACGGAAAAACTTTCAATAAGAACCTTTTTAAGCCCCCCAGGGCATAAACTGTACAACCTTATCACTGAAAGGATGTGGGGGTGCGTGCATAGTGTCATCCTCAAGTATATAATTTCCGGACCTTTAAAGTACTTTGAAACAAAGTGTGACTTTCTCAAAATTCTGATTGGATGTGTTTGGCTTAAATGGTATAGCGTGGGAAGGGCGTGTTATTTGCTTTCCAATCACTTTCGACTATGAAAAAGGGCACTATCCTTTCAATTTTCAATAAATGAGCCCTTTTCGAAACTTTCTCCGGACTACGATTTCTATAAAAAACCTTATATTGTCACCAGGGCAAAACTGTACAAACCCTTACTCTGAGGGCTTGGGGGGGGGAGAGGGGGGTTATCCTCCTCAAAGAACCTATTTTCAGAAACTTCAAACTACGTGTTGACACAAATGGCTATCTTATTAAAATGTTGGGTGGCGAGAGTGGGGTTGATGCCCTCCAATCACTTTTGACTGTTAAAAAGGGCCACCAGCCTTTCAATTTTCAATCGAATAAGCCCTTTTAAAGTTTCTACGACAAAACTTTCTATAAAAACCTTTTATGCCCCCAGGGCATAGCTTACAACCCTTGCCCTGAGGGCTATGTCCTCCTCGAAAAAATAATTTCTACCTGGAAAATCAATTACGCTGAACACAAAGTGACTATCTAAAAATTTGGTTAGATGTGTTTGGGAAATGGTGGGCGTTGAAGGAGTGTTAGTTGCCTTCCAATTACTTTCGGACTATTAAAAAGGTCACTAGCCATTCCAATTTCCAATCGAATGACCCTTTTCGAAGTTTCTACGCGACAAACTCCTTCGATGCGAAGTGCCCTGGTATGAAAAAAAAAATAATAAAGAATTCGCTACGAAGTCCTCCAAAATATTTGGGGGAAGTTTTGGGTGTGGAGAGGGGGGGTTAGTTGCCTTACAATTACTTCAAACTATTAAAAAGGGTTACTAGCCCTTTGAATTTCCAATCGAATGAGTCCTTTTTCAAGCTTTTTACGACAAAACCTTCTATAAAAACTTATATGCCCCCCATGGCGTAACTTATAACCCTTGCGCTGAAGACTGTGGGGGAGTGTCCAGCTCAAGGATATAATTTACGGACCTTTCAACTGCGTTGAACAAAATGGCTATCTCAAAATTTTGAACTGGATGTGTTTGGGGAAAAGGTGAGCGTTGGAAGGGGTGTTAGTTGCCCTTCAATCACTTTCAACTGTTAAAAAGGGGACTAGTCATTTCAATTAGCAATGGAATGAGCCTTTTTGAAGTTTCTTACGACCTCGCTCTGAGAGCGTTGTGGGGGAGGGCATTCTCAAAGACCCAGTTTCCGGAACTTTCAATTACGTGAAGAAAATGCTATCTCAAAATTTTGATTGGATGTGTTTGGGGGAAAAGGTGGCGTGAGAGGGGGGTTAGTTGCCCTCCAATCACTATCGACTATTAAAAAGGGCACTAGCCCATTTGAATTTCTATCGAATGAGCCTTTTTGAAGTTTCTACGGCAAACGCTTTCTAGGAAAATCTTACATGCCCCCAGGGCCATATCTTATAACCCTTGCCCTGAGGGCTCTGGGGGAGTGTCTTCCTCGAAAACATAATTTGTATTTGGAAATCAACTTCGCTGAACAAAATGGCTATCTCAAAATTTTGATTGGATGTGTTTGGTGAAATGGTGGGCGGGGAAGGGGTGTTAGTTTGCCTTCTAATCACACTTCGACTGTGAAAAAAGGGCACTAGTCAATCCAACTTCCAATCGAATGAGTCCTTTTCGAAGTTTCTACGACAACTCCTTCGATGCGAAGTGCCCTGGTACGAAAAAAAAAAAAAATAATACATTGTGATAACATCGTTCTTTACTTAGGCAGCGCGATTTCGCTGCCTATTATGTGTGTAAAACCCCACTTCTAGCGTCCCCCCCCCCGCCGGGGGTTACCCCCCTGGGTTATTACCCCCCTGGGGTTTACCCCCCCCCCCCCATCCTCCTCGGAATATTACCCCACCCCCGTGGCAATTAAGGCTTTCTAAATTGGAAAATTTTATTTGATTTTTTTTGTTCCGAAGGGGGAACGAATTTTGGTACTTGTGTATTATGCGCCATTTCACTCAAGTTTACGCCGTGTAAAACCTGAAGCTATTTGTCTTTTGAAACACTCTGTTCTTCCAAATAATTAATCAAAAAAACCTTTCTGCAAAAAATTTCAAAAAAGTTTTTCAAAAAAAAGTAAAGAACTCTATTAAACCAAAAATTAACAAAAAATAGAATCAAATAATTTACCAAGCATACAACTACCACAAATCAGTATCAGTAAATAAATGAAACCCAAAAAACACTTTACTGACAAAATTCAAATGAATTTACTGGAAAAAATGTGCATTTTCAGTTAATATACATAATCTCAATTAAAATCTAAAATCTAATAATTTTGGATGTCTTAAAGCTATAAAAGTGAAAACATTAAAAGAATTTTTTATAATTTGTATATAATTTGTATATAGTGTATTATTTGTACTTTAATGAAAAAAACCTTTTAAATGTTTTCACCTTTAATAACTTTAAGAAATCAAAAATTAATTAAGATTATAAGGAATAAATATCAGCATATGTATATTAAACTGACAATGTACATTTTTTTCCAGTAAATTAAAACGAATTTTTTTCAGCAAAGTACAAATTATATTCTGGCTTTTAGAATGCAAGGGGTTTACAGCCCTGCTCATATTAATTTTGCTCGTTTAGAGTGTGTCTCTGTTGTTTATTTTAATTTTTGCTTGTTTTGGGTTTCATTTATTTATTGATACTTATTTGTGGTAGTTGTATGATTGCTAGATTATTTGATTCTATTTTTTGTTCATTTTTGGTTTAATGGAGTTCTTTACTTTTTTTAAAAAACTTATTTGGTGGAAAAAGTTTTTTTTTATAATTAATTATACAAAATAAGTGTGGGAATAAATACAGCATGTGTGGAAGTGTGACACAGAAGGGTGTGAAGTGAAATGTGTGAAGAGAATAGTGAATGTATAGCCCCAGCGTCGTGCTACAAATAGTTAAGAGTGATGAATGTTGATCAGATCAGGAATTATCAGGAGACAAACTTTTTCTAATATCGATGTTGGAATGATTTATGCCCAGAGTTTTTTTACTTTTGCAAAAGCAGTAGTTTCTTATAGTGAGTATAATGCTAGAAGTGTGGATTTCAATGTGAATAAAGCTGATTGTATGGTTTATAGTAAATTGGAATCATGGTTGATCTTGCTGGAAAAGTTTTATTGAGAAGAAAGCCATTAAATCAGATGAAATATGTTTACCTAAATGATTCAATGCCTTGTTTGTTGATTTGATAGGTTATGAAAAAATAATAGGTTATGAAAAAGAATGGTTAAAGCCTCTTATGTATCTTTGGATGGTTTAGGTTATCATGCATGTTATTCGCGGATGACATAGCTCTAGTGTCGGAATAGCAGAGATAATTTTCAGAAGCAATTAGATATAATAAAAAATTGTTTAGAAAAAAGGATTTAGAGTTGAACGCTAAGAAAAATCAGTAGTATTAGTATTTAGGAGTAAAAGGAGATTTTGATTCAGAGGTTCATTTTAATTTTGGAGGAAAGGTTTTAGAGGTTAAAGAAGGAATTTGTTTGTTTGGGTGTTAAGTTTAGTGCATTAAGGGGGATGTCTAGGCAGGTAGAAGATTGTAATTTAAGGGTGGTAATAGGCTAATAAATATGTTTTTGAGAAGTAATTTAAATCAGGCTAGCTGAAACGAGGATCCAGAAAGGAGTTTTCCAGACAAAAGTAGCTTCTAGTCTACACTGGGCTCTGAGGTTTGGTGTTTTGCTAAAGCAGCTAAGCTAGAAAAGTAGTTCAGCTAAGATATTTTAAGAGAATTTTAGGCCTTGAAGGATTCATTTAGTTCAGTGGTACTGAAAGGAGATTTGGGGCTTTTTTCTTTAAGGAGTGTTAGATTGGTTAGAATGGTAAAATTCTGGGAGAAGATAATTAGGCCTACCTAGAGTTCGGCTTCTCAAGTCAGCTTATTTGGAGAGCTTGAAGAACGGTAGACGTGATTTATGGCCAAATCAGGTCAAGAAAATACTGGACCTTTGTGGACTTTCAGAGATGTGGAATGAAGGAAAAGGCACTATGGATGAAACCGTGTCAGTATGAAAAAGAAAGTCCAGCGAACCCTAAATGATCAGAAAAACCCAAAGATTGGTAAGCTCATAAGGACCAATCTATGTCTTTTAGGTTTTACTCCCAAGCCAAAGACTGTTGGGAGGAGGAGGTTTATTTTAAATTTGGGTTGAATAAAGAGGATTGGAGGAAGAATTTTTGTTGGTAAGAGGGGATAGTTTGGATTTAGGTGAGAGAAGGAAATTTTTGGGAAAGCTTAGGCTGGCCCTTATTTTTGCCCAATGTGTGGATGTGTGAAGGAATGAGAACTTATTTCATTTTCGTATCGAGAGTGAAGAGCTGTCTGAGTTGGGGAATGAATGTTTTGGACGAGTGTTTGGGAGTGAATGCTGGTTAATAGAGCGGATGGCTGAGAGGGAACGCATGTGCTGTTAAACAGTTGTGTAAGTTTCTTCGTTTAGGGATTAAACATAGGGAATCATGTTTAAGGGGATAGCTTGTTAAAGATTCTTAGGATTTCAGTTTTATCATGATTAGCGTTTGTTGGTTAACATGCTGAACCTTGGTGCTGCTTTTTTGTCGTGTTGTTGTCTTTTTTCTTTTTTGATTTTATTATCTAAAGTTGTATTTTGTTCCTAAGCTTTGTTTGTAGACTGTATTATGAGTTTGCTATGGCCCACAGGCTTTTTGCAATAAATCTTTATCTTATCTTATGGGCTTGTTGTTTTTTTTTGTTGAATACAATCTATCTTAGAAACGGTACAGTGATTTAGTCGCTTTCAAAATGGCAAAGGAGTTTAAGTCATTCGTCACTTGAACATGGAAATCAAAATAATATTTCACTTCTTCAGATCATTCAGTACTTAGTCCTTATAATTTATACGGTTTATGGGCTGGTAATTTATGCTTTATTTATAACGTATCACAATAAACGTGTTTATTTACAAACTTGTACCCGTATTATAGGCAGCCCAATCGCGCTGCCTAAGTAAAGAACGATGTTGGCACAATGTATTATTCATTATATTTTCCTTTAGACCAGGGCACTTCGTATCGAAGGAGTTGTCGAGAGAAACTTCGAAAAGGGCTCATTCGATTGGAAATTGGAGTACTTTCCCCTTTTTAATAGCCGTAAGTGATTGGAAGGCAATTAGCAATCCTGCCACGCCAGTGTTTCCATTCCACTAATGCGGGAATAAAGTATTTAAGTTGCGAAAAAAAGAGTAGAATTAAAGTAGGACACAATCCGGAAGTAAGTATGTTATTGTGCTTACTATTTGAACAGGAAACGTTAACAAAATTGATTCTTACGCTATATTGCAAGTGTTTCTACTTAAAAGTTTTTCAATCCCTTAAAGGCTGGTGGAAAATCCCTAAAAATCCCTATTTTCAATACCGAAAACCCTCAGAGTTTCCCCATTTTCTGACTTTTCTTTCCAAGTTACAAGTAAAGACCAATTAGGCTGACTTTTAATAGCGTTTGTTCAAAACGACTTATTTTGCAACTCAAGACCTTTTACGTGTACCTTTACGTGGCCTTTTATGTGGATCTTTTTTTGACGTTTAAACAATGCTTTGTATTTATCGATTACGTTAAGTTAAGTTTTGATTTATAGATCCGGGTCCAGATCTCAAATTCTGGGCCATATGAATATAGCTTATTTTTTTTTTCCATTTTTTTTCCTTCTCTATTGCTACTTTGCAAAAACCCTCGTTTTTATTTGAATTGGTACGAAGGATTAACATGAATGATATCCAACTGGTCGCTTTTCCACGCATTATTTTTATTTTGTGCTTTTTTAAATTGAGTGTTAATTTGAAGCAGAGTATAGGAGCAAAAATGAATCATATAAAGCTTGATTTAAGGACAGCGCCTGCAATTTGATCTTTTGAAGTATTCGGTTTAACTAGTGTAGACTGCTACCTGCTCCCAGTTTTCCAGAAAATTCTGGATGTAGACGCACTTGAATTTGTATTCAGGAAAATTTTAATGAGAATTACCAATAATAAGATGTAAGAGAGAAAACACTAAATGCTAAGATTAATACCCCAAGTCAGCGTTGTCGTCGCCATCCCCATCGTCATTTTCAAATGCCTAAAAAAGCGACGCATTCGGACGCAGTCGCGCAACGGATTTCACGAGACTTCATTTTTTCTTTAAACTCTCGGTGAACATAGGGGGGCCTTTACGCTTCATCCCATACTTGACAGAAATCGTCGCAGCCAAAGTTACGTTTTTGAGCCCATTTCTCTTTTCATTTCTTACTGTTTTTCAGAATGCTGAAAAGTCTTTCCACAACGACATTTGAGCAGATAAGTCCAAAAAATAAACCGAATGACATGAAGAACGCTATTGAACTTCAGCACTCCACTTGGCGTCTTGATTAATGCCACCCAATTCCAAAAAAATCAAACCTTCAGTCCTTCCCATTGGTTATTTGTTTCTAATTTCGTGGATCTATCCGCGAGTCCCACAAAAAACTAGAACGTTTGTCAATCGCTTTTGCCAAAATCCCGCCGTTGCACCCAAAATTCCTATTTCCGTAACAAAAATCCATAAGCTCGGCAAGGAAAATTGCCAATTTTTTAAAAGTGGTAAATCCAAATTTAAAGTAGAAATAAAGTATTAAAGTAGGTCTAAAAATTTTAGAGGAGAAACATTCAAAATAAAGTAGTCTACTCTAAAATATAGTAGAAATGGAAGAACTGTTCCACGCCCACCATTTCCCCAAACACATCCAATCAAAATTTTGAGATAGCCATCTTGTTCAGCGTAGCTGATTTCCAGATAGAAATTATAATACTGAGGAGGACACCCCCGTAGCCCTCAGGGCACGGGTTGTAAGTTATGCTCTGGGGGTATATAATGTTTTTATAGAAAGCGTTGTCGTAGAAACTTCAAAAAAAGGCTCATTCGATTGGAAATTCAAAGGGCTAGTGCCCTTTTTAATGGTCGAAAGCGATTGGAGGGCAAACTAACCCCCCTCTCACGCCCACCTTTTCCCCAAACATATCCAATCAAACTTTTGACATAGCCATTTTGTTCAGCGTAGTTGATTTCCAGATAGAAATTATTTTTTTGGGGAGGACACTCCCCCAGAGCCCTAAGGGCAAGGGTTTTAGATTTGCCCTGGGGCATATAAGGTTTTTATGAAAAGCGTTGTCGTAGAAACTTCAAAAAAGGCTCATTCGATTGGAAATTCAAAGGTAGTGCCCTTTTTAATAGTCGAAAAGTGATTGGAGGACAACTAACCCCCCTCTCACACCCACCTTTTCCCCAAACACATCCAATCAAAATTTTGAGATAGCCGTTTTGTTCAACGCAGTTGAAAGTTCTGGAAATTAGGTCCTTGAGGATGACATCCCCCCCACAGCCCTCCGGCCAAGGGTTGAAAGTTATGCCCTGGGGGCAAAATACGGTTTTTATAGATAGTGTTGTCGTAGAAACTTCAAAAAATGGCTCATTCAATTGGAAATTGAAAGGCTAGTGCCCTTTTAATAGTCGAAAGTTATTGGAAGGCCACTAACACCCTTTTAAGTCACTATATTTCCCCAAACACATTCAATCAAATTTTGAAATAGGCATTTTATTCAACGCAGTTGAAAGTTCTGGAAATTATACCTTGAGCAGGACACTCATCCCCCCACAGTCTTCAGGGTAAGGGTTATAAATTTCACCCTGGGGGCATATAAGGTTTTTATTGATTTCTTTGTCGTAGAAACTTTGAAAAGGGCTCATTTGATTGAAATTCAAAGGGCCAGTGCCCTTTTTAATATTCAAAAGTGATTTGAGGGCAACTATCCCCCCTCTCACGCCCCACCTTTTCCCCAAACACATCCAATCCTAATTTTTAGATAGCCACTTGTTCAACGTAGTTGAAAATTCTTGGAAATTAGGTCTTTGAGATGACACCCCCCTCCCCACCAGCCCTTAGGGCAAGGGTTGTAAAATATGCCCCTGGGGGCATTTAAGGTTAAAATAGAAAGTGTTGCCGTAGAAACTTCAAAAGGGCTCATTCGATTGGAAATTTAATGGCTAGTGCCCTTTTAATAGTCGAATGTGATGGAAGGCAACTAACACCCCGTTCACGCCTACCATTCCCAAAACACGCCAATCAAAATTGTGAAATAACCTTTTTGTTCAACGCAGTTCAAAGTTTTGGAAATTTATACCTTTGAGCGGACAACCTCCCTCACAGCCCTCAGGGCAAGGGTTGTAAGATATGCCCTGGGACATATAAGGTTTTTATAGAAAGCGTTGTCGTAGAAACTTCAAAAAGGGCTAATTCGATTGGAAATTAAAAGGGCTAGTGCACTTTTTAATAGTCGGAAGTGATTGGAGGCCAACTAACCCCCCTGTCACGCCACCATTTCGCCAAGCACATCCAATCAAATATTTGGAAATAACAATTTTGTTCAACGCAGTTGAAAGTTCTGGAAAATAGGTCTTTGAGGATGACAAGCCCTCCCCCATCATCCCTCAGGGAAAGGTTGTAAGTTATGCTCTGAGGACATATAGGGTTTTTATTGAAAGCGTTGTCGTAGAAACTTCCAAAGGGCTCATTCGATTGGAAATTGAAAGAGCTATTGTTTTTTTTTAATATTGAAAGTTATTGGGGAGCAGCAACTAACACCCCTCTCAACGCCCACCATTTCCCCAAACGCATCCAATCAAAATTTTGAGATATCCATTTCAGGGCAAGGGTTGTAAGTTATGCACTGGGGGCATATAAGGTTTTTATAGAAAGCGTTGTCGTAGAATCTCAAAAAAAAGGGCCAATGGATGGTTTTGGAAGGGCTAGTGCCTTTTTAATAGTTGAAAGTGATTGAAACTTGTCATTTTTATAGTAAAGATCGATCTGGGTACAACGTATTATTATTATCTTTTTTTTTTTTTTTTTTTTTTTTTTTTTTTTTTTTAGACTGGGCACTTGGTATCGAAGGAGTTGTCGTATTAACTTCGAAAAGGGCTCATTCGATTGAAAATAGAAAAGGATAATGCCATTTTTAATAGTTGAAAGTGATTGGAGGGCAACTAATCCCCCCTACCACGCCCATCCTCCCATTTGCCCATTATGTTTAAAGACTAAATCTTGCCTTAAGATTAAATCAAAATGCACTGTGTTAACGCTAATTCCAAAAAAGGCATCTCTGCAGTATCCCAAGAATGACTGAGGATATTATGTTTAAACTTTCTTTGCTACTTCTGCTCTTAAAATTTAACCAAATCAAAATAGCGTAAGTGTATCCAAGCTATCAAAGAAAGTAAACAGATGTTTTTTTTTTGCGAATGGTTTCATCTTTTCTATTTCAGGTCAACTAGATGAGGGATGAAACTAGATTAAACACCACTATTTGGGTCCAGATTTTTAAAAGGGTGTATGTTGTTTAAAATTGCTGAAAATTATTCTCCAGCATACGAATAGCAGGCCAAACAAATAAAGTCTTAAAAAAAACGAAAAGATTTAAAGTATAATTATATTTTTCCTTGAAAAAGACTGTGTCAATATAAAACAAACAGAAATTATTTAAAAAAACTTGTTCCGCAAAATAAATTTTCAAAGAAAAGTAAAGAAATCCATTAAATCAAAAATCCAGCGAAAATAAAATTGAATAATCTACCAAGCGTGAAACTACCGCAAATCAGTATCGATAAATAAATAAAACTCAAAACGAACAGAAATTGCAATAAATCAACCGAATCAAACTCAAAACAAGCAGTAATTAACATGAGTAGGGCTCAAAAGCCTTGAGCCTTGAGGCAGATACTTTGGCGGGATTTGCTATTCACCATTTTGGGAACGAGTATTTGGATGTACTTCCGACGAGCATTAAGGTGCTGCTGAACATGGACAAGAATTAAAAGAATTGTTTGAATAAATATTTTTTGGGAGGGTAGGATGAGGAACTTGAAAAGAATTATAGTTTGTCTGGTTCTTTTTTGGATCAGTGAATTTTTTTTTTTTTTTTTTTTTTTTTTTTTTTTTTTTTTGTTTTTTTTTTTTTTTTTTTTTTTTTTTTTTTTTTAGGCTTATTAGAGGGCATTTAGAGATGTGGATTGATGTGGCCGTCCGTCTTAAAGTTCTCTTTTTGGCTTGGACGGACACTTGCTGAAAGATTTTAAACGGCATTTTTCTTTCTTTTTTTTAGATAAAGCTCCAGATAGAAAAAAATAGTAATACATCAAAATGATTGCAAGAAAAGCTAGTTTCACGGCCTGTTTTATATTTATTAGTGAATAAAATTCAATATCCAAAAAGGAATTATATCAAAGAAAAGTAAAGAACGAATTTAAAACCTAAAAGAGTAAAAAAAAACATCTATTAAGCCAAAGTTAAAAAACGGACAGAAGTTACTATGTGATATATAAATTCACGAGACCAAAAATTAACTGAGCAATGGGAGCCAAAACCTATAATGTACAGAAGTTTACCACAAATAAAAGGGTAATTTTTGGAAAAAAAACAATTTAAAGGGATTAAATTTTGGAAAAAACAATAAAAACGAATTCAATTAAAAGGGTTGCAAGAAAAGTAGTTTAAAGGCCATTTTATATTTAATAGAAAAAAAAAAAATTTCCAAAACTAGACTATTAAAAAAGAAAAGTAAAGAATTAATTAAAACTTAAAAGAAGTAGGAAAAATCGTCTATTCAGCCAAAGTTAAAACAAACAGAAGTGCCTATGGATGGATAAATGAATTAAAAACAATTAACTGAGCAATGCACTAGTCCTAAAATGAACAGAAATTGCCACATATAAAAGGGGGGCTATTATACATCAACAAAACTATAAAAGACATAAAATCCCAATGTTAATCAAAGCCAGAATTCTCCCAGGTACTCATTTAGAGCTGGGTCGACTCTGGCTGAGCTACAGGGTCCTACCATTGACCACCCTCCCAAAGAAAAGAATCAGCACACCAGGACTCGAACCCTAACCTCAGATGTCAATTCCAAACTCTAACCAAATCGGCTAGGACTTCCTTTATTTTACTAAAAACTAAATGTGTTTCAAACATTCGTCCTTTTTTTATGAACAGAAAGAAGAATATCGTGATACTAACCAAGGCTACAAGAAAGAAAAGAAATGTTTCTTAGAATAAGTTAATTGTGACCTTAATTTAAGTCTATGATTTTGAAATATTTTTTTTTTTGTAAAACTTCGTTTTGATTCTATTTATAAAAAAGTATAGCAAGTGGACGCCTTATAAACGTTTGAAATGGGCATTAGTAACTTTTGAACCGATGTGTTTTAGTAAATCAAAAAATGATTCGCCAACTGACTTCCTATACACTTGAAAAGAATGTAGATCATTTAAAAAGGCGAAAATATTAATAAAAAATTATTTAATATTAATAAAAATTATAGCACGAAACCAAAACCAGCATCGATTGTTCAAAATATAATGACATATAAAGAAAGAATTCCAGGAGATTTGAGCGATTGCTGCTTTTCTATGCTATAATAATAAAAAGTAAATAGCTCAAATATATAACTGTGTTGTTTCACTAAAATTGAAATGACACTCTAGCCTTTAGAGGGCTGAAGGATAGTAGTCAAGGATAGTAGCCTCACTTTTATTGTGCTAATTTTTGTTCTTTCAAAGTTTTGGACTATTGCTAAAGTTTTTCCAGGTTTTCAGGCCCCCCCCCCCCCGCCGTACCCCCCCCCCCCCCCGTGTTTAACCTCAGATGTGCACCCCTATCTTTAAAAATATTTTTAACAGTAGGCCTACCAATAAGTAAAAATATTTTTAACGTGTAAACAGTAGGCCTACCAATAAGCTAAAAAACAAACAACAATATAGGCTTATATTCATATTCACATTACAAGTTTATTTTAAAATATAATGTATTTATTATAAAAGGTTTTACTCAATCGGTTACTTTAAATGTAAGGGTGAGCTTTTTTTCATCACAAATTTTTGTTGAAACGGGGAGAGATATTTCACAAAACCGCTATAAATTCTTTGATAACATCTAGGCTTCCACGGGACATAGACTTCGCTAATGCTATTGGGGGCAGACCAAGAGCGGATCCAGGATTTTTTTTTTTGGGGGGGGGGGGTTACCCGATTTTTTCCGTGGACTTTGTCTAACATCCTAAGGTTTTGTCTTTACAGGTATTTTTTAGACTAATTTTCGACTCGGTCAAAAATTTCAGGGGGGGGGGGGTTCAAACCGGGTAAGCCCCCTGGATACGACATAAATACGTAGTTGCAAATGGGCCTAGTATTCACGTGACTTTTCAGACAATATGGGGTACTCTTCTTTTATACTTACCCAGAATCTTATTAATGAGTTTTCTTTTTTCCAAGTAGCTTTCAAAAAGTTACTACACTGAAGATCAATAAGTTTGATCTTCTTCTGTTAAACTCAACGAACTACGTTCCTTCACAAATCATTTCTGCACTACCAATACAATGTTTATTAAAAAAATCGCCCCCGATAAAGCTTCCGTCCTCCTCCCGCGGAGGGTCACACTTTGAGAACCTGACTGACATTATTTTTTTTTTTTTATGACATAATTTCCTGATCGTTTTAGGATTAACTTCACAATTTACTTCACTTTAAAATTTTGTACACGTTATTATGTGTTACTTAATTATTAGTAGGCTATACACATTAAATTATTGATTTATCTAGCGTATTTGGGGTAAGCAGTTCAATTTTCAAAATTTTATCCAAAAAATGAAAACAAATTAAGTAGAGATATCAAGATTTCTCTCTCCTCTGTTCCATTCACATTTAGATTGAACTTCTATAAAATGAAAGGGTAGCAGCAGACTACATTCCACTGCATTTTTTTCTGATGTTTGACTTCTTCCTGATATTATTAAATGACCTAGAATATCATTAGACAAACAAATGTAGTTTTAAATGACAGAGTTACGGCAGAGTAGCTGTTAGATAGCAAGAGTAATCGATAGAGCAGAGTAGATGTCAATAGCAAGAGTAATCGACCGGATGTTGTGCAGATAAGAAGAAAGCTTATTATGCTTGATGGAAATGGTCTAAATGGAGAACAATATGAAAGCCCATGGGGAAATTTCTTTTTTTTTTCATCTATATTACTTCGATTAAAAAGCAAGGAGGGAGATTGTAGAAATAAATAACAGCGCTACTGTAAATAATTTAGAAAAGTATTGCATACTTACTAAAGGAAATAAAAAGTAGAAAGCTCATGTTGTTCTTATGCTTTCATTTACAGCAAAACTGTCTGATTAGGTAAATTATAATTCAAGTCAAACGAATCTCTCTTATCCCAATTTCAAAAAGTATCTTTATTGAGTCGATCAAGCCTTATTTGTTGAGTCGTTAGACGGTTGATGAAATTTTGAAATAAAATCAGCGTCCCTTTCGGTGGCGTAATTTTGTCAAAATCCCGGCGCATAAAGTTGGAGCCAGTTTTCCCAAATCAAGTGAAAAATGATAGTGAAAACTGAAAAATGAGCCATGTAGTACCATAAAGGTACTACATGTACCTTTATGGTACATTTGCCACGCCCTCCATTTTGGTGTGAATTCAGCTGTCCCTTTCAGCGAGTCCATAAAGGACACATTTTTGGATGGTTGTCAAGCCAGAACTCGTTAATTTATTTAGCCAAGCAAAACTCTGGTTTTAAATATGGAAAGAGTCTGGACGTCCAAACTCCGTCTTGCAAATATGGACTTCCACGAAGCAAAATTTTTCCGAGATCTTAGCTCAGCATCGGAAAAATCTAATCAAACGCTATTCTGTTCTTGCTAAAGAAGATCAAGATGTTGTCTTAGGTTTGTCTCTCGTTCGACAACTACATCTTCGTCTCCTTCTCCAGCTAACATCTCGCAAGATAGATGAATGGTATGCTTATTATGAATAAGTGTTCTTTGCCGGTTTACCAACTGCATACTCTCCAGTGACTGCATATCATGGTCCAAAAGCAGGGATTATCACTCAAAAGAGTGCAAGTCAAAACATTTGTGTTTCTGCGGCTGACGTCACGCGCACGCCACCTCTCACTTTTCTGATCCCTCTTACTTCATTACAGATAATACTAAGTTACAGGTTCAGACCTCTTCATATATCTAGGTCAAGCCCTAGAAGTATGAGTAGGGTACACACAGTGGCTCAGCAATACCTTCCTAGGTTATATTTGTGGCCCTGGATTCATTCCTAAGAGTTTCATTACTCGACCCAAAGGCTTTCAAAGTTAGCAAAGAAAACCCTAAACTATAATTTAAGCAGATGAATTTAATTTCTGGAAATGGCTATCATAAGCCATTTAGCTATCATAAGCCAAATGGCCCTCTTGGCTATCATAAGCCAAGAGGGACCGAATTCACACATTAAAGTGGTGCTTAAAGTCCTTGCAGTCCTTGCTTAAAGTCCTTGCAGAATATTAAAGTCCTTGCGAATATTAGTGCAGAATATTCCTTGCAGATATTGGTGCTTAAAGTCCTTGCAGAATATTATCAGTTTGAGAATAGACATAGAGAAGGTTGGTTTTGGCCGTTGCTTCTCCATCACTTTTCTGCATGCTCACTTTCCCATTTCTAAGAAGAATGATTGCACCAAACAGCTTTCCATTTCTTTTATTAAATCTCATTTTAGACTTTCCACTTGTTAATTTGACCTTGATCTATTAAAATCTACTTCTTTTTGCAAGGTTAGCAATTCTGGAAAGACGACTGGAGGGCCGAGGCAAGGCACAGATTACGAGAAATCCTAACGGCTAGCAGTTGTATCCTTTGCACTCAAATAATCTAATTCAAAAAAAAATTTTTTCGCTACAAATTTTCTAGCATTACCTCGTAGAAGAGTGAAAAAGGAAATGATTTTTACTACAAGTTTACAAAAAGAGTAATTTTCCCTGTCCTTCGAGTGAAAGAATGCAATGAGGTAAAGAGACGAAAAAAACACGAAAGATTGCAAGTTGGTAACACTGGTCCTCTGCCCCTGACCCTTCATCGAGCAATCTCACGAGGCCGCCTAGGATCATTTTCTGTCTGCTCATCCCGATGAAGCTTTATCGGTAACACCATTTCTGTCAAAGATGTCATCCGTAAACCATAACGGGAAAGTTTATCTGGTGTTGTGACCAAGTGAATACGATCGATCTGAAACGAATGTAAATTTCTTATGGAACTCTCTTACGGTAAACTCTCTCTCTGCTTATCCAGATTATTTTCATTCATGGGATTGTGCCTTCCTCTTGTTGAATCGGAGATGTGACTCCTATTTTAAAATAAAGAAAAAAATACGAATTTCAGTGCACATCTTTCCGCCAAATACCTCTGGGCACCATGCAAGTTTTTCGAGTTACTGTTTTTAGAGGATCTCTACTTGATTGATGTCGAACCTTAATGGGAGAGCCTCGCTTTGATCAGAATCGACATAATACGAATATTTGACTCTCTAATCCCTGCAATGAACTTCTGAAGACTGATAAACGTGAATTAAATCTAGCTGTTATTTGTTCTCTCCAGAGGACTGTATTCCAGATTACGGATCGACTTAAGCTACCTCCTTACAAATATTTGTTCCTCTTCCTGTGAACACGACTTATTCCATTTAAAAAGGAGCCCTTCATGGAACAATTACCTCCCCGTTCTTTTTGAAAACTTAGGTCCTTGTTGCTCAAGATCTGTGCCTATCTTCACTGATTCTGTATTCTGTTAACTTGTCTTTGGTATGTTACGTAGACAGTATGCTGAAGTTTAGTCGAGTTCTTCTGTGAATGACCGAAATTATAGAAATCCTAGAAGCTGAGTATATGGAAGTTGGACTTCAATTCAACTCGTAAAGAAATCGGATAATGTCCTATTTAATAGGAAAACTGATTCCTGTGTTCCTACTATAACCCTCGGTTCTAGCTCTTTCTATCCCGTTGATCACCGTATTTATCTAGGTGTGCCCATAGGCTCGTCAATCCACCACACACGAAAACATCTCCTTGGCCAGCTTGAGCGACGAATTTCTGCGTCTTACACTTCTATCGTTTCGTGTTAAGTCCAATCCAACCGACTGCTTCTAGCAAGCCTACACAACACTGCCATACCTTCTTACTTACTACATGCTACTCCCTTCTGGAGGGCTCCCACTTAAACTGATCAGATCAAAATTAAATCAACATGTTTTTATTTTGAGAAGTATTTGCTTCGCCTATGCGCAAGTCACTACAAAACTCAAATTCGCTAATCCTGGCGTCACCGTTGCTTGACGGATAGCGAAGCAAAATGGAGAAGTTGATTTACTCGACTCGTCCCATCTGCTCATTCAGTGATTTTACTTGCATTTTCTTTCGTATTTTTATATCCCTTTTTCGTTGTCTCTGTCAGTTTTGTTGTTGTAGTTTTGTTTCTTTCTTCTTTTTTTTTTCTATGTGCTCCGTCTTGTTACGTGTTTAATTTGACGATTTGTTAATAGATAAATATTTACTGTCAAACCAGTAAATATTTAATATTTTCTTCTTGACAAAAAAATGAAAAGAAAGTATAGAGTAGCATTATACTTTTTTTTTTATTATTATTTCCAAATTCGCAGCACGGGGTATAATAAAATATCTGATTTGCCGCTAGTCTTTTATCGAGGTTTTAGATGACTGTGAATCTTTTTTTGAAAGAATCAAGAAGAACTTTTAGTGATAACTTCCCCAGGAATTTCGTTCCAGATTGAAGTGCAACACCAAATTGAGCTAAGCTTGTAATGAACAGAAATTATTCTGTATATTGAGGACACCTATTCCCATTCTACCCAAGCTCCGTATATAAAAGGTTGAGTTGTCCTAAACCGAAGGAATTTTAGAGTCTAGAGACATAATCAGTTGGTGACTGCGAGTGATTTTTTGAACCTATGACATGTTAGGAACTTGAACCTGCGGAAAATAAGCTTAACTTCTTTTATTGGAAGCAGTTTAATATAATTCATCTAACAGGCGAAATATCAAAATCAGTTTTGGTTTACTTTTTGTTTGAATGAAACACTTTCACATTTGCAAAGAGCAAAACATTTGAATTGTTTATGTAAGTATAACTCAAAAGATACGAGAATCAGAAAAGCGGGCTTTGCACAACAAATTGAAAAAAAATTGAAAAAATTGCAACTTTATATGAAATTCATTTAATCTAATTATATTTCCAAATAATTTGAGTGTCAAAGCTGACCTCTCTATATAAATAAAAATAAAAAAGAAGCAAAGCCAGTATGTCTGATATTGACAAAAAAAGTGATTCTATAATTAGATTTTTTGCAAAAGCCAGCAAAACATATCAAATTTTGACACAAACATATCAAAACATGCATACAAAAATTAAAACTTACTGGTCTTTGGTCATTTTTTTCTTCCTGACATAGAAAACAGCAGTACTAAAAAGTACAAAAATAATGAAGACGCAGGCTGTAGCAACTGCCACAATCATACTATTGGATACATAATGAGTGATTCAGATAATATTGATGAAGGCAATCTGGTATCTGTATCTGGAGGTAATGGAAGCTCTGTACCTGCAATATTCAATGTCATCAGCTATTTTATTGAAACCAATAACCGCAGAAAACCAGAGCAATCAGTTTCCAAGAAAAAATCGTTACAAAGTTTGCTCAAAATTTGCTATGCTTTTATTTCGATTATCCCCGCCTTGGAAATCCTTATTGGATTATCCGCGTTAGGTCTAAAACCAATCATTGAAAAGATTTTAAACCAGGATTAAAATATTTTTGAGCCCCTAGTTATTTAAAAGTAATCTCTTAGGGCCTCAATTAGCTCTCTCTACTTTCTGCTACACTTGAACTACAAAATGTTACTTATCCTAAACTAAGCCGCAATTATAAATTATAATCGGAAACATTTCAAAACATTTCAAATAGAAGTTCATTTGTCCGTTCAAATGTTTTAGCAATGGTCTATTACTTAACTCTGCTTGCTTTTACATAAAGGAGAGTAACTTTATTCACAAAATTCCAGGTTTTCCTAGGTTCAAGGAATTCATATCTGTTAAAATCTTGAGACGTCGTTGCTAGCCATTTACATGGGCATTCATTCTGTAGGGGGGGGGGGGGCACTAAAAAAATACAACTATGGGGGGATACACAGGTAATATAGAACCATGTGCGGAACAACTTCTAGGTTTGGGGGTTAGGCTTGGGACCCGAAATCTAGCTCCTCCTCATCGCACAAGTGTCTGACAGCAGCTTAATCAAGACTGTTCAACTTTTATTAAAGGCTTAGAAACTAGCAGTAACAATTTCTAACTTAAATATTTTAGAAGTCCGTGCCTCTTATAATTAATATGCTCAGTGGCTTGAGCCTAATAATTTGCGCTAGAAATCTCTTCAGAATAGAAGAATTAAGAATTAAAGATACTTCGAACTAGTAAATGAATGTAGTCAACATAAGTCAATAGAAAGAGTTGTCGTAGAAAGTCCGGAAGGAGTTTCATTTGATTGGATATTGAAAGCTCTATTGCCCTTCTTAAGAGTCAAGAAAGATTGGAGGACAACTAGTCCCCATCCCACGCCCATCAATTCCCGAAACACATCCAAACAAAATTTTGAAACAGCCATTTTGTTCAGTATAGTCGAAAGTCTAGTAACAATGTCTCCTACGATGTCACCCCCCTCCCCAACAACCCTCAGGACAAGGGGCATAAGCTATGCAATTCAACCACTGTCTAAATCTAGTATTTGATATTGGGGAAGGTGGGCATTTTGACCTTTGATTGTATTAATTTTAATGTATTGATTTGGAACATCCAAAAGAGGATGATGAATTAACCAAAAAGGCAATATTTGCAAACTACTGCTACAACTACTACAACTACTTCCACTACTACCACTACTACTACTACTACCACTATAAATATTGCTTCTGTAGCGAGTACCACCAAGTTGAGGGTATTGAGGTGAAAATTTGAGGAAATGTTAGGGAAAAGTTAAACTAAATAAAAAAATACTATGTGGCAAACAGATTGCTAAATGGGCGTATCAGGAATATCGTTGGAACGGCTTACCATATCAGACTGAAACTTCACTACTTATGCTACTATTACTATTACTACTGCTACTGCTACTGCTACTACTATTACTCCTACTACTACTACTACTGCTACTAAAGCTAAAGCCAATACTAATTCTGCTGCTAGTGCTCTTACTGCTACTACTGCTACTAAAGCTAAAGTTACTAAGGTGAAAATTTGAGGGTATGTTGAAACAATGTTGAACTATGTCAAAACACACTACGCGCATACAGGTTGTCAAAAGGACGCATCAGCAATGCCTCAGGAACAGTAGTTTGAAACTTTCAGCGTGTGTTGAGAGGCATGTTGAGATTTCAAGGATTGTTTTTGGTAGATGTTAAACTAAATCGAAACAAACTATGAACATTTATTCTGGCAAAAGGGTGTAACGGCAATATCTCAGGATCGGCTTACATTATGAAGTTGCAACTTTCAGAGTATGCTGTGACGGATTTTAAACCAAAGGACATTATTTTTATACTATTATTACTACGATTGGTGTAACTAATGAGGCTAAGGGTATCAAACGAAACTCTTGGAGAGAATTTCGGGGAGGGGTTTCAATTAACAAAAAAAAATTACCTGCATGCAGGTTTTCAAAAGAGCATATAAGCACTATCATAGACGGTGCAGCGCTATCACAGAAACTTTTAAAGGAGCTCCACCGGTTGGAAATGAAAAGTTCTAGTCCCCTTTTTTTTTATAATAAAAAGAAATTTGAGGGCAATCAGCCCCCCTATCAATCCCATTAATTCTCAAAAACATATCCAATCAAAATTTTGAGATAGCCACGTTTTACACCATACTTAAAAACTAGTAATTATAGCTTTGTTGATATTGGGGATTTCAATCCCCCAACTCTCAGAACAAGGGCTGTAAGCTATGCAATTTGCCCATTGTTTATGTATAGTATTTGTTATTGGAAAAGAGGTATTTTGGTCTTTTGAACATAAAAGGTCAATTATGCCCTCTTTCCAAAACAGTTCGTGGTAATGAACTGTAAGTAAGGAGCGACGTGGCTCAATAGTAACAGAAACTCAAAGAAACAGTCTTAATAAACAAATGATACATAATAAGAATTGAATTTTGATGCTGATCCAAAATATATAAATTGTATTAAGTTTAATGCTACCCATAAAAAGTTACCAGCCTGAGAAAAATTGTTCAATTGATCGAATAAATTTGCTCAATTGCTCAATTGGGCTCATTTGATCGAAAATGAAAACTTCTAGTGCCCTTTTTAACAGACCAAAAAGATTGGAGGGCATATAGCTCCTCTTCCAAACCCCATTTTTCTCCAAAGTCGTCAGCATCTGTTCAGCATAGTTGAAAGACTTAACAACAATGCCTTTGGGGATAGTATGACTCAGACAGACCTATGCAAAGGGCGGTAACTTACAAAACCTACCCCTTCTTTACGCATAATATTTTTCATCAAAGATGAATTTTCCGAGGAAATTTTACGGGGGAGAGGGGGTTATTTTACGGGTGAGGAACTTTCCACGCATAAGTTTCCCGTGAGCAAAGGCAATTTTTCATCAAGGGAGAGCCCGATTTACCGGTATTATTTGAAAAACGATCAGAAATTAAACAAAAAAAAGAGCTTTTTTCAGCTCGCTAAAGTTTGACTGTTTGTCTCAATTTTTTAAGAACGACTCCTGAATCATAGGGACCGTTTATTTAGAACAAGAAGCTTTTCTAAATACGTTTTAATGATAAATGATAATTTGTTCGATTTTTTTTTTCTTTTTTATAATAAAGCATAAATGATACTCTGGTTTTAGAAGGTTTAGGGGATGGCTTTCCTGCTCTGGTAATTTGTGTTAATTGTCTTTGTTTTAAGTTTAAATTGACTATTAATTTTAATTCCTGTTCGCCTTAAGATTTAAATTTTCATTCGCAGCAATATCTGACATTTTATATTTGTTATGATTATTTGTTTTAATTTCTGTTTGGTTCGTGTTTAATTCAATCACTTATATCTTTTCGGTTTCGGATTTATTTATTTATCCACGCATTAAGAAATGTTCATATTAGCTATATATATAACTTGTATATAACTTTATCTATATAGCCTGGAAGGAACACGAGGCAGATGTCTAATGGTGGCTAAGTAAAATCATTGATAATTAGATGTAGATTAGGCATTTGGGTATTAGAAACTTACATTGATACATTGTTTATTGAAGTAATTTTACTCACAGTTAATGATTAGATCGTGTAGAAGATTCTAATACCCATTATATATATATTATATATATATATATGTTTTACCAGAAAATAAGTAAAATGCATTTCTTACTGCTGAGTCTGTATAATCTTAGACCTTTTACGGCACAATTTCTAAAATATTTCTAAAACTTTTATCTAAAGGGGAACTATAGGAAAATAATACATTTTTAGCTATATATATATATATATATATATATATATATATATATATATAGATATATATATATATATATAATATATATATATATATATATATCTATATATATATATATATATATATATATATATATATATATATATCTATATATATATATATATATATATATATATATATATATATATATATATATATATATATATATATATATATATATATATATATATATGTAATATATTATATATATATATATATATATATATATATATATATATATTATAATATATATATATATATATATATTATATATATATATATATATATATATATATATATATATATATATATATATATAATATATATATTATATATATATATATATATATATATAATATATATATATATATATATATATATATATATATATATCTATATATATATATATATATATATATATATATATAACTTTACCCCACCGCTATATACCAATTCAGGGTATATATTTTCACATTGGGGGGGGGCGTTTAAACTTAACTCTATAGTCAAAATTGCATCCCGAATCCAAATTTTACATTCATCTACGGAAGAATGTTCTTCCTACTACTCAACAGAAAGAATTTATTCCCTGATGTTTCTAGTGTAGAAAATAATCGTTTTTCTTTACATAGGAAGAGAGCGTAAATAAGTATGTTATTCTTCTGACTTGCATGTTTTTTAGACTTGCATACTGATCATTGTGTGTCAGTTGTGTTTTAATTTTTATTGTTCTGTAGGGTGTTATGGAACTTATGATTCTGCAATTTATTATTTAAACACTATGCTTACAAGAGATTAAGATGTTCCATTTATTACATATTTTGTAACTCGTCTGATTGCTAGTTTTAATTATTAATTCATCTATATGAGTTAGAACCTGCACGGAATTGTATGTGCTCTTTTGGAGGATGATAAATGCGTTTTGCTTCTACTTCCTTAGAGAAACTTCACTACTGATAGTTATAAGCAATCATGCACAGAGTGTGGGAGCACAGTATATTAATGACCGTCCTTCTTTTAAAATCGCACTAATTTCGTGATTTTTCCTATGGTTTCTCGTTGTCTGTGTTCTTTTTTTCAATTTGTGCTCTATTTAAATTTTCGACCGCTTCAAAATCAATTTCTGCGTCAATTCTGCGATCTATATATATATACCACGTGGTTTTTCAGGATCGACTGCGCCACCACACGGCATTACTTCCTCTGTAACTGGGAAGCATAATCTATAGCTTTTGATGCTTTTAAATCAAATTGACTTTCTAAAAATTTTCAGTAAATACCAACTTTGGTTTAAAATCGTAGTTTGGTGCCACAAAGTGGCGAAAAACACCACTTTTCCGTGGCACAATCTTATTGTTAACTTTAAAAAGACATTAGAACTTTAATTTTTTTGTTGAAATGGGACCTTTTCCGATCTTCTAGGACCAATGGTCTGGTAAGATTACGCTTCGGTGAAAAAAAAAATAAATAAATAAATAAACACGTAACTGTAATCTGTCTTCTGGGAAAACAAAATGCAAAATTCTAGTTTCTTAGATAAGAGCTTGAATCTCTTCAGTATTTTTTTTCTTATATGCTGAGTCTAATGATGTTATTTTAATTAAGACCACTTGCCTGTTTGGGAGTGTTTCTTCGTTTTTTGAAAATACGGCAACATTTTTCAGGCTCGCTGCTTTTGATGGATAACATTAAACTTAATAAATTTTATATACTTAGAATCAGCATAAAAGCTAATTCCTTTCGCTTGTTTATTGATTTCAAGTTTCCTTTTTTAGCCTCATTTACTCTTTTCTCGAGTCGCTTCTTACTTACAGTTCGTTACCACAAACTGTTTGACTTCACCATTCATGCATTCTAATCTCAACTGAGATGTTAGGGCAAAAACGTTTAGTTGGACAGGGACACACAAATTTTTGCTCCCTAGTCCCCAACCTTAAAAAAAAATTTGAAGCTCCCTTGTCCCCAACATTTTGAAAGTTTTGAACACCCCTCCCCCCCAGACTGTTCCTAAAACTTTGTAGATACATCATTATGAAAATATGAATACATATACTGTCTTTCGATTTACTTCTGCAAGCTCCCCACAAGTTGAATTCGAGGTCTATTTGGCCTTCCAGCACCCACTGGTAACTTCACTTACTAGAAATAATGAAGATAGCCTATTTTCATTGCCTGAGTAGACGTAGTGGTTTTCGATCTGTATCGCTACTTCACTGGGAATCGATTCTAGTCCCATAAGACCTAGTAATGCCAAAACTTTTAAGTAGGTTGCTCCCTTCCTCCATGTAAAAATTAATGACTAGCTAAAGCCCCTTACCCGTCACGCCCTGAAATTTTAACTGATCCCCTAAGCCCTTCCTGAAATATGGGAGAAACGCTATTTTGATACACAACATGCTGTATTTTGCTTTACCATATTACTCAACCGTAAATATATCTAGGTCCCATAGGCTCTTATGTCTAAAAACACCAAGCAGATCGGACACAAAACATTCTCTACTCCATCCCCCCTCCCCTAGAGGAGATTCGAGGTTCGTTTGTTCCTTCTACCATTCCCTGGAAGTTTCAACTTGATTCTCCAATATTTGGCAATTTGATAACAATAGGCAATCCGCTTCATTTTGGGTCCTTGCCTCTTGGGCATCTGAGTATGATTGACATTCCACATAGCGCATTTTTTTCTTAAAACTAAATTCTGTATCTATTGCTTACTATATTGCTTATTTGAGTAGTTAGCACCTAGGACCAGGATTCAGCAATAAGTTCAGTTATCCACCGTTAGTAAATTTGAATTACTGCGGCTTGAACTTACATTAGTTTTGCACCCGTGATGAATTTTATAGCGTTTATCAAACAGTTCGTGATAACGAACTGTAAGTAAGGAGCGACGCGGCTCAATAGTAACCGAAACTCTAAAAACAGATTTTGGTAAAAACAGATATATAAAAAAAAATCGGCCTATTTTGCTGATTCCAAATATATAAGATTCATTAAGTTTAGCGTTACCCATCAAAGACTATGAGCCTGAGTAAAGTTGCCTGATTTTCAAAAAGAGGGTACAACGCCCCCTAAAAATAAGAAAAATAATGATAATCATACCATCAGGTTCAGCGTATTAAAAAAACTTACTGTAGGCGTTTCAAGCTCCTATCTGAAAAAATGTGGAATTTTGTTGTTACCAGAAGAAAGATCACGGATGCGTATTTATTTGTTCGTTTGTTTTAATTTTTTTTTCTTGGGGTGATTGTATCAAAACAATGGTCGTAGAACATCGGGAGAGCGCCAAATTGAACGGGAATTAAAAGTTCTAGTGCCCTTTTTAAGTGACCAAAACGATTGTAGGGTAACTAGCTCCCCTCCCACGCCCCTTTTCTTCCAAAATCGTTCTATCAAAATTTTGAGATAGTCAGTTTGTTCAGCATAGCTGAAAGTTCCAATAACTAAATCTTTGGAGAGAGCATGACCCCCACATTCCCTGGGGAAAGGTCTTTAAGTTACAAAATTTATCATTGTTTACGGAAGTGTGCATACTTTGTTCGGGCTGGGAGGGGGGATTTTCTGCTGGGGGATTTTTCCACAGAGAATATTTCCAAGGGAGTGAAGTTTCTGGGGGTTTAACTATTCAGGAGAAATTTTACACTGGGGGAATTTGCCAGAATCCCTATACGAAGGTCTTTATATTTGTCGTTCTTTCTTTTTGCCGAATCAATTTTACGTGTGGAGATGTTAAGGGTAATTGTCCGGTGTAAATGTCACTGGGATCGAATTTTCTTGAGGATCTTTCTGCGTAGAGGGGGGATTTTTCCGTGGAGGTTGAGGCAGAGATTCCCCGCATTAATTTAAAACATGAAAAATTAAATTAAAAAAAAAGCTTTTTTACAACTGAAGGCAAGGAGCCACATTGAAACTTAAAACGAACAGAAATCATTACATATGTAAAGGGGGTTGCCCCCTCCTCAACACCTCGGTCTTTACAACTTTAAATTTTGTCCCAATTCCTTAATAACGACTACTGAAACACAAGGGTCGTTTAATTAGAGAAATAAGAAGCTTTTTTTAAGTACTAAAAAACTTTAGTGTGAAGAGCGAGGTGTTGAGGATATTTTTATTTTATTATTATTTATTTTTTCAAGAGAGTTCCCCTGACAAGGAGCGTACACGTGTAAGTTTCCGTGTCCCATAACACGCACCCTATAGTGAACTAAATGTTAGTTTTTCTTGGCCCAGGAAATGATGCTTTAGTTTTTTTTTAGCCAATCAGACACCCAAGATTATACATAGTCCTCTTTTCCCACTATGAAAGCCATCGGCCAACAATTAGCAGTTTATGTAATTTACAGTCCTTACACCAGGGGCTGTGGGGTTCTTGTGATCCACAAACCTGTTTTTGATTGGACTTATCGATTATACTAAACAAAATGGCTATTTCAGAATTTAATTCGTTATCATGGAGTTGCATAGAGGCTGAGCGGCAAAAAAGGTCTGAGAGGGGGCTGGTTTCCTTCCAACGTCTTTTGAATCCTAAAAGGGACACTCGAAATTTCGTTTTAAAATCAAATCGGCCTTCTTCGAAGTTTCTACAACCACCCCTTCCATACAAATTAGCCGGGGGAGAAAAAAAATAACACACGAAAGGCATAAGGCTCTTTACTATAGACAACCTTTGATAGTTTATGCATGCATTAAAAGTATTAATTTGTTATTTTTCTATAAATCAATACATTAAAATATAATTTCTTTCTTAAAAAGTAACAGTTGTAACTGGTTAGTAATATACAAGATCTCAAGTCGAACTGCCCTATCAAGACTAGACAAAAAAAGCAATATTGAAAACAGCGGGTCTATAGACATATCATTTATTTATTTTTGCTTTTCATCTTTAATTTTAGATTTTTACTTTTCTTTTTTAAGCGTTCAATTATTAGAATATTTCTCAATGCTGAAGACGCCCAGTTTAATACAGGCAAATTATTCATGTGATGATTTTGCTACTTAATCTTTCTTCTTGCCAAAAACCTCTTTTTTCTCAAGATTTTGTCCATTGGCTTTGGTTACTGGTAGTTGTGGTGAGAATAGTCGAGGTAGACTTGGTAAGATTAGTCATTTTGAAACCAATAGTGGCGAGAAGAGTTGCAGTAGTTGTTGGGTAAAATAGTCTCGGGTGTCTACCAAGGCCGTGCCCAGGATTTATTTCCGGAGGGGGTTTTACTCAAGAAAAAATTTTAAGGGGGTTTTGCACAAAAATCCCTCAAAAAACACATACAAAATTTGTTTATATCCATTTTTTTTTTGTTTTTACAAGTCAGACAAACATTTGGGGGGAGGGATTCAAACCTCTTAACCCCCCTGGATGCGGCCTTTGGTGTCTATTCAGGGGTAATAGTAATTGAAGTAATCATGGAAGAAGCTGTGGTAGCAGCATTGATAATGCTTTTTGAGTCGGAGAGTTGTGGTTGGACTATTGGTGGTAGTCATATGCTACCACAGATAGATGTTGTCTTTTAAAGCCACTATTTCTATTCGGGGGCTAAATACTTCATGTAAAGCTAAATTTCATTACATTCTTAGTCGTGACTTAGAGGTAATATATTGAGGTAATATATTTCTCATTAATATTGAATTATAGGAAGCGGACTCTTTCTTATCTACTGTGAAAATTTAGTCCAAAAATATGCACTCCAAGTTCATTACCAATTATACCAAGTTATAAAGATTCAGTATTTTTAAGGCCACTAAGTATAATTAATATCTCATTATAATTAATATCTAAGTATAATTAATATCTCAGTTCTACGTTGTAGAACCTTTCACACCAGTATAAGTTAAGTATTTACGATACGTTACGTTATCTTACAGAGTAAATTTTGTCTGTAACGTAAAATGTGCGAAGTAGACTAAGGCTCTACTTAGAACTTTACGCTACGCAAATTTATGCTACGCAATGGAAAAGTCAACATAGCAGCAACAAAATAGAATTTAATTCTAACTTGTTTAAGCATGAAAGGTTATACTTAACGTAATGCATGTTAACCACTTGTCATAAAAAATACGAAGGTAGTGTGAAACCTGCTTCTTAACTCTGTTGATATTTTGCTAAAAAGAAATTATATTAATCAGGGACTCAGAATAGTGACGGTTTTTTTCTTGTCTCATGCCTTTAATAATCTGCTTTCAAAAAAAATTTCAGGATTCACAAGTCAGCAACAAATGAAATAGATATCAAGTTAGACATTCGTCAAAGATCAGAGATTATTTCCAATGGCACTTGTCTTTATCGACATGATGGTCTTGAATAGCTGTCAATCTGCCTCTCACAGCGGAAATAATTTATCTCATAGAAACCAAAGGCCAAATCATCAGAAACATGAGTTCTACTTCTAAAAGACGCAGGTGGACTCAACAACTTTGTTATAGGCCTAGTATTTAAATAATTAAAAATTTATAAAATTTTCAATAATGAAATAACTACTTAAAACTAAAAAATAATAACTTTTAAGATGAAATATTTAAAACTTAAAAGAGTGGAAACTGACACCAGTGTGAAAAAATAAATCACAACGCCATCTAGTATTTGGTGACTTTGTTTGACCAACAACGATTGGATACTTGTCTTTTCAAGTGCTTCAAAATACAGGGAGGTTCAAGAAAGGGCAATTTTGTCCCATCAGGTTCATCAACTTTAAGTTGACTATCAAACAGTTTGTGGTAACAAACTGTAAGTAAGGAGCGACCCGGCTCAATGGTAACCGAAACTCTAAAAAACGGAATTTTGATACCAATAGATACATCAAAGAATCAGATTTTAATTCTGATTTCACAAATATATAAGTTTCATCAAGTTTAATCTTACCTATCAAAAGTTACGCGCCTGAGAAAATTTGGCTGATTTTCGAAAAAAAGGGAGAAAGACCCTCTAAAAGTTATAGAACCTTAATGAAAATCACACCATCATATTCAGCGTATCAGAGAACCCTACTGTAGAGGGTTCAAGCTCCTGTCTACAAAAATGTGGAATTTTCCATTTTTTGCCAGAAGAAAGATCAGGGATGCGTGTTTATTTTATTTTTGTTTTTTTTGTTTGTTTTTCTTTTCCCCCAGGGGTGATCGTGTCGACCCAGTGGTCCTAGAATATCGTGGGAGGGCTCATTGGAACGGAAATTAAAAGTTCTAGTGCCCTGTTTAAGTGACCAAAAAAAAATGGAGGGCAACTAGGCCCCCTCCTGCGCTCATTTTTTTCCCAAAGTCACCCGATCAAAATTTTGAGATAGCCATTTTGTTCAGCATGGTCGAAAATATTATAACTATGTCTTTTAGGATGACTTAATCCCTCGATGCCCCCAGGGGGAGGGCTGAAAGTTATGAACTTTACCCAATGTTAACATATAGTATTGGTTATTGGGACCCGGCTCAATGGTAACCGAAACTCTAGAAAACGGTATTTTGATACAAATAGATACATCAAAAGAATCGGATTTTAATGCTGATTTCAAATATATAAGTTTCGTCAAGTTTAATCCTACCCATCAAAAGTTACGCGCCTGAGAAAATTTGGCTGATTTTCGAAAAAAGGGCGAAAGACCCCCTTAAAAGTTATAGAACCTTAATGAAAATCACACCACCATATTCCGCGTATCAGAGAACCCTACTGCAGAGGTTTCAAGCTCCTATCTACAAAAATGTGGAATTTTGCATTTTTTGCCAGAAGAAAGATCACGGGTGCGTGTTTATTTGTTTTTTTCCCCAGGGGTGATCGTATCGACCCAGTGGTCCTAGAATATCTTGGGAGGGCTCATTGGAATGAAAATTAAAAGTTCTAGTGCCCTTTTTAAGTGACCAAAAAAAGGAGGGCAACTAGGCCCCCTCCCACGCTCATTTATTTCCCAATGTCACCTGATCAAAATTTTGAGATAGCCATTTTGTTCAGCATGTTCGAAAATATTATTAGTATGTCTTTTAGGATGACTTAATCCCCCGAAGTTCTCGGGAGGAGGGCTGAAAGTTATGAACTTTACCCAATGTTAGCATATAGTATTGGTTATTGGGAAGTATACAGTACAGACGTTTTCAGGGAGATTTTTTCCTGGTAGTGGGGGGGGGGGTTGGGGGTTTTTGTGGGAGGATCTTTCCATGAAGGAAGTTTTCATGGGGAAGGGACATTGCTATGAAGGGGGACGCCGGACTTCCCAGCATTATTTAAAAAAAGATCAGAAATTAAATATAAAAAAACAGGTTTTTTTTAACTGCAACAGCAGCAACATCAAAACTTTAAACAAACATAAAATATTACATATATGATTGGGTTCACCCCCTAGTCAATACCTCACTTTTTAAGCCAGAGATTTTTGAGTACTTTCATAAGAGCTATTTATTCTAATTAACGGCCTTTGTGATTAAGCGGTCATTTTTAAAGAATTGGAACAAAATTTGAACTTTCGATTAAAGAGCAAGGTATTGACTAGGGGGTGAACCCCCTAATATACGTACTAAAAATACATGAATATAGAAGTTCGTTACGTAAGTTAATTCGTAAGTTACGTATATTTATTACTAATTAAAACGTTCGTAAATAAAATGAAACAAGTTTCGAGAAAGCCATTTAACCAAACAAAAGTAAATTAATATGACAATTTTTGTTTTAATTATTCATGTACTGTGAGCCAAGATCAAAACCTGCATTTATTCAAAAACGTTTCAAAAATTAAATAAAAAAACAAGTTTTTTTAACTGAAAGTAAGGAGCGACATTAAAACTTAAAACGAACAGAAATTATTCCGTATATGAAAGGGGCTGTTCCCTCCTCAACGCCTTGGTCATTACGATAAAGTTTGACTTTCTCACAACTCTATTTTTTTAAATAATAAAAAACTTTAGCGTAAAGAGCAAGCCGTTGAGGAGGGGACAGCCCCTTTCATATACGGAATAATTTCTGTTCGTTTTAAGTTTTAATGTCGCTCCTTACTTTCAGTTAAGAAAAAAACATGTTTTTTTTATTTAATCCTACTTAGCCTGCCAAGAGTTTCCCAAGCCAACCTAGGTCTACTAGTAAATGCTGATTACTTATCACTTAAAGACAATTGTCCGTTTTAATCCTATTGCATTATAGATTAGTCAAGTCAAACATCCAATTTTCTGTGAAAGTTCCAATTTTTTTAATTAAGTCGCCTGATAGTGCACTGTAACTGGAGCAAGTAGTTCTAATCCAAAATGAAAAAAAGTTAAATCCAAGATAAGGGTTTTCGTTACTTTTAAAAAGCTTCTTATTATTCAAATCAAACGGCCGTTTGTGTTAAAGGATAGGATAAAGATCCGCCTGAGACATTTCTAAGGCATAGGGCGTCGAGCCGACGTTTCAGTTGCTGAGTGTTGTTACAGGGACAAGTAGCAAGCTTGTCGCCCAACCTTGCTGCAGCGGGGATCGAACCCTAGTGCTCCGTATTGGCAAGCAGAACATCAATCCAGTGTGCTATAACAGGTTAAGGAATACAACGATTGTTGTGTTAAAGGAGTCGTTCTTAAAGAATTGTGACAAAAAGTCAAACTTAAGCGTAAAAAGGAAGGTATTAAGGAGAGAGGAAACCCCCTTATATACAGAATAATTTCTGTTCGTTAGAAGTTATAATGTTGCTCCTTACTTTCAGCTGAAAAAAACTCGTTTTTTTCATTCAATTATTATCCATAATCACGTGATTCATCTTTTCTATTTGAATGAGTCATTTATCGTTGTGCATTGTTATTCGTTAAGTATTATTATTTTTTAATTATTAATTATTATATTTTTTAATTAAATATTGTTATTATTAAGCATTATTATTTATAATTAACTATAGAAGTTGCTGCCCTAATGATAACAATACAAACTGGAGCCCGAAAACTTATAAATTAATAAAGAAGCTTATTTAATATGAAAATATTTAATATAAAGGCTGTTTAATAGATTTTTTAAATTAGCTTTATCATTCATAATGAAAAATAATGCTAAGAAAATAATGTATTTGAATAGAAAAGGTAGTTAGAATCAATCTTCGTCTATATACATTTAATAGGGAAACATTTTTACCTTTCAAACATATTTTCTTTCTTTTCAAGTTCAGTGTAAGTCCATCTCCTTTCTTGGCAACACTGCTAACATTAACTTGAATTGTAACATCAACCTCAACACTTACTTTTCCAGTGCATGGTATGCTGATTCTGAAAAAAGAAGAAAAACTAATGTAAAAAACTGCTGAAAAGAGTTCAAGTTGTCACAGGGAATATCTCCCCTTTTTAGTTAATGAAAATTGCAATAATCTCCTGAGAGAGAGACAAAGAGATTTATAGGAAATGGATATATTTTCTGCTTGACAACGCTGACCAAAACAAAATACCAATAGGACTTACGTTTTAATCATGCTGCAGCAGATTCATGGCATGAAGATTAGTTTCTCTTTTTTATTCTTTTAGAAGGACAAGACACATTGATAGTGAGAAATTATGTGAAAGAAAGATAATCTAAGTGAAATAAAGACAAATTATGTAAGTGAGAAAAAAGAAAGCTTGAGAGTAAATTAATATTTTATTTTCTGTACACTGTTGAATCCCAAAACGGACAGAAGCAGATACAGAGTTGATGGGGCAATGGACCTTAATGAATTGTGCTCCCCCACTGGTATTTTCAACCTCTCTACCCTATGACTAATGCAACTTGACCATTTGGAGGAGTGTACATGCCTCAGAACCACCCCCTGGACATGCCCCTCAACGAGTTTAATCAGATTTCGATTAAAATCCTTCACTAGTAAACAGATCAAAATTAAACATGCATCAAACGGTCTTAAATCTTTCAAGTTCAAACTTGCATGAAACTTATATATTTAAATTCATTAAAAATAAGCTTACGGAAAATATTTTAACTTAAAATAAATATAAATTGCCTAACCGACGCAGATGTAACACTTAGCAGCAGCACTACAGGAGAGACACGAGAAGGGATACAAAAATGAATCATCCCGGAAAGAAAATACAAATAAGATGAAAGTAATAAAACAAAAAAAAAATATAGAACGTTATTTGAAAATCAGATCTATGGTTAGAATACTTCTATTTATTTAGTTGTTTACGTATTGCGTTTTAATGATTATTTTTTGTTATTAATATTATTGTACATGCATGTTAAGTCTAATTTAATCGTGATGAAAATTCAAAATATTGTTTATTATGGTTATTGACTGCATATTAGTTTATGTCCTATTGTTCGAACGATGGGTACTGTTCTATTAACCGGGCTCTTTTGAATATGGCAATGCATAGCAGTCACGAAATAGATCGAGACGGGTGATGAAAACAGGTTTACAATGCCTTCTGGGATATAAACAAGGGCAAGAACTGTATTTAAATTGTTGTTTTTGGGGGAGGGGGAAAAGGTACCTAGGATAAGTTAGGTTACGTATTTAATATATGGTATGCTTTGCCCCCCCCCCTAATGTGCAAATATATAGCCCAATTTGTTTCTAAACTATTATATATTCATCCTATTTTATTTTATTTCATTAGCATTAACCAAACTAGCACTATGTAAAAGAGCCCGGTTAATAGAAGTAGAGATGGGGGCGCTACTCCTACTGGCACACCATATATGGGCATAGAACCACGTGGTTTATGAACTTTGTCAGTGAGAATGAAAAAACAGGAATTTTCTCACTTGAAAAACCAGGAATTTTGTCTGTTTTATGGACTTTGTCAGTGAGAATGAAAAACAGAAAGTTTGTCACATTTATGTCTGTTTTCATGGATGGTTATGTGTGTTGATTATTTGATGGTTTTATGGATTTTGTCAGTGAGAATGGAAAAACAGGAACTTTGACACTTCCTTCTTGTTGTTGTTCAAGCCAGATGTTACGAGTTTCCGGGAAACAGTATTTGTTATTGTTGTTTCCAAGCCAAATGTTACGAGTTCCCGGGAAACAGTTAATTAATGTCTGACAGATGACGTCAAGTTAATTAATGTCTTTGCATTTCCAAAGAGAATTGTCTAGGAGAAACAGTTAGATCACACATGATGTCATGATTGATTGATTGACACGAAGGGGAATTAATTTGTTGTTCTAAAGAGAATTGATTCACGAAAGGGAAATTAATTTGTTGTTTCTAACAAGAGAATCGTTTCCGAGCAGACGTTTTGATCTTAGCGTGCGAAAAGGTTTCCAAATAATTTGAAATAAGCCAGCGCAGGGATGCCAAACAAATGGAACATGCTGAAATTCCGTTTAGGGATAATTTTGGCGAAACCGTTTTAGCTATTTTATGGAATTATTTCGGCGAAACAGCTAGAGACATTATATAAAATATGATTTTAGAAGAGATTTTGGAAGAGAATTTGAGTGTGGTCGTTATAATACACAAGTTTCAATTGGACAGTGTTGTGAGGTCCTCTACCCCAACCCCAAAGGTTCCGATCCCCCTACCACAACCCCGAAGGAAGCCAGCGGTCCTCAAAGGTTCTCTGGGCTTCCAAGGACCCCCCCCCGGACCCCCAAAGACCCTCACCCAGTCCCCAAAGGTCCCCAGGCACCCAAAAGGCCCCAGACCCTAAAAAGGCCATACCCGAGCCCCAAAGGTCCTCCTCGGTCCCCAAAGGTCCACCAGACCCCCAAAAGCCCTCCCCGGTCCCCAAAGGTCCACCAGACCCCAAAAGCCCTCTCCCGGTCCCCAAAGGGCCCTCCCCGGGCTCCCAAGGCTCCCAAAGGGCCCCGATTACTCTACCCCAACCCAAAGGGCCCCGATTACTCTACCCAACCCAAAGGGCCCCGATTGCTCTACCCCAACCCCAAAGGCTTCTCATACCCCACCCCAACCCCGAAGGAAGGCCCTCCCCCGGCCCCCCCCAAAGGCCCCCAAGGTCTCAAAGGGCCTCCGGAGCCCCCAAAGCCCACCCAGACCCCCAAAGGCAATCCCCGGGCCACCCGAAGGCCCTCCCCAGGCTTCCAAAGGCCCTCCCTCGGTCCCCAAAGGTCCCCCAGGCTCCCAACTGGCCCTCCGGACCCCCAAAGGCCTTCCCCCGGCACCCAAAAGGTCCACCGGACTCCCAAAGGACCAATCGGCGCTCAAGGGCCCCCAGACCCCCAATGGCTCTCCCCGGGCTCCCAAAGGACCACCCAGCCCGTGCTTTAGTTTTAGTTAAAAGTATAGAATGTTTTAGCTTAGAGTCTTAACTTAGAGTTTTTGTTGAAGTTCTAGTTTAGTTTAATTTTAGTTAAGAGTTTGATGTTTTACCTTTGAATTTCAGTTGGATTTTTAGTTAGTTTAGTAGTTTGGTGTTTTAGCTTAGAGTCCTAGCTTAGAGTTTAAGTTAGAGTTGAAGTTTATTTTAGTATTAGTTAAGAGCTTAGAGTTTTTAGCTTAGAGTCTTAGCTTAGAGTTTTTTTTTTTGTTAGAGTTCTAGTTTAGTTTAATTTTAGTTAAGAGTTTTGATGTTTTACCTTTGAGTTTCAGTTAGAGTTCTAGTTTAGTTTAGTTTTAGTTAAGAGTTTAGAGTTTTTAGCTTAGAGTCATAGCTTAGAGTTTTTGTTGAAGTTCTAGTTTAGTTTAGTTTTAGTTAATAGTTTAGAGTTTTAGCTTAGAGTCTTAGCTTAGAGTTTTTTATTGAAGTTCTAGCTTAGTTAAGAGTTTGATGTCTTACCTTTGAGTTTCAGTTAGAGTTCTAGTTTAGTTTAGTTTTAGTTAAGAGTTTAGAGTTTTTAGCTTAGAGTCATAGCTTAGAGTTTTTTGTTGAAGTTCTAGTTTAGTTTAGTTTTAGTTAATAGTTTAGAGTTTTAGCTTAGAGTCTTAGCTTAGAGTTTTTTGTTGAAGTTCTAGCTTAGTTAAGAGTTTGATGTCTTACCTTTGAGTTTCAGTTAGAGTTCTAGTTTAGTTTAGTTTTAGTTAAGAGTTTAGAGTTTTAGCTTAGAGTCTTAGCTTAGAGTTTTTGTTGAAGTTCTAGTTTAGTTAAGTTTTAGTAAATAGTTTAGAGTTTTAGCTTAGAGTCTTAGCTTAGAGTTTTTGTTAGAGTTCTAGTTTAGTTTAATTTTATTTTAGAGTTTAGAGTTTTAGCTTAGTCCTAGCTTAGAGTTTTTTGTTAGAGTTCTAGTTTAGTCTAATTTTAGTTAAGAGTTTGATTTTTTTACCTTTGAGTTTCAGTTAGAGTTTTAGTTTAATTTTAGTTAAGAGTTTGATGTAATACCTTTGAGTTTCAGTTAGAGTTCTAGTTTAGTTTAGTTATAGTTAAGAGTTTAGAGTTTTTAGCTTAGAGTCATAGCTTAGAGTTTTTGTTGAAGTTCTAGTTTAGTTTAGTTTTAGTTAATAGTTTAGAGTTTTAGCTTAGAGTCTTAGCTTAGAGTTTTTGTTAGAGTTCTAGTTTAGTTTAATTTTAGTTAAGAGTTTGATGTCTTACCTTTGAGTTTCAGTTAGAGTTCTAGTTTAGTTTAGTTTTAGTTAAGAGTTTAGAGTTTTTAGCTTAGAGTCTTAGCTTAGAGTTTTTGTTGAAGTTCTAGTTTAGTTTAGTTTTAGTAAATAGTTTAGAGTTTTAGCTTAGAGTCTTAGCTTAAAGTTTTTGTTGAAGTTCTAGTTTAGTTTAGTTTTAGTTAATAGCTTAGAGTTTTTGTTAGAGTTCTAGTTTAGTTTAATTTTATTTAAGAGTTTAGAGTTTTTTAGCTTAGAGTCTTAGCTTAGAGTTTGTGATAGAGTTCTAGTTTAGTTTACTTTTAGCTAAGACTTCAATGTTTTACCTTAGAGTCATAGCTTAGAGTTTTTGTTAGAGTTCTAGTTTAGTTTAATTTTAGTTAAGAGTTTAGAATTTTAGCTTAGAGTCGTAGCTTAGAGTTTTTGTTATAGTTCTAGTTTATTTTTAGTTTTAGTTAAGAGTTTAGAGTTTTTAGCTTAGAGTCTTAGCCTAGAGTTTTTGATAGAGTTCTAGTTTAGTTTAGTTTTAGTTAAGAGTTTGATGTTTCACCTTAGAGTCATAGCTTAGAGTTTTAGTTAGAGTTCTAGTTTAGTTTAGTTTTAGTTAAGAGTTTCGAGTTTTAGCTGAGTCTTAACTTAGAGTTTTTGTTAGAGTTCTAGTTTAGTTTAGTTTTAGTTTAGAGTTTTAGTTAGACTTAGAGTTTCAATTAGAGTTCTAGTTTGGTTTAGTTAAAGTTACGAATTTAGAGTTTTAGCTTAGTGTCATAGCTTAGATTTTTACTTAAAGTGATAGTTTGGTTAAGTTTTAGTTAAGAGTTTCCAGTTTTAGCTGAGTCTTAGCTTAGAGTTTTTTGTTAGAGTTCTTGTTTAGTTAGTTTTAGTTAAGAGTTTAGAGTTATAGCTTAGAGTCTTAGTTTAGAGTTTTTGTTGAAGTTCTAGTTTAGTTTAGTTTTAGTTTAGAGTTTTAGCTAAGACTTAGAGTTTTTTGTTAGAGTTCTAGTTTAGTTTTAGTTAAGAGTTTAGAGTTTTACCTTAGAGTCTTAGCTTAAAGTTTTTGTTAGAGTTCTAATTTAGTTTAATTTTAGTTAAGAATTTGATGTTTTTACCTTTGAGTTTCAGTTAGAGTTCTAGTTTAGTTTACTTTTAGTTAAGAGTTTAGTGTTTTACCTTAGAGTCATAGCTTAGAGTTTTAGTTAGAGTTCTAGTTAGTCTTTTAGTTAAGAGTTTAGAGTTTTACCTTAGAGTCTTAGCTTAGAGTTTTTGTTAGAGTTCTAGTTTAGTTTAATTTTAGTTAAGAATTTGATGTTTTACCTTTGAGTTTCAGTTAGAGTTCTAGTTTAGTTTAGTTAAGAGTTTGGTGTTTTAGCTTAGAGTCTTAGCATAGAGTTTGGTTAGAGTTCTAGTTTATTTTAGTTTTAGTTATGAGTTTAGAGTTTTTAGCTTAGAGTCTTAGCGTAGAGTTTATGTTGAAGTTCTAGTTTAGTTTAGTTTTAGTTAATAGTTTAGAGTTTTAGCTTAGAGACTTAGCTTAGAGTCATAGTTTTAGTTTAGTTTTAGTTAAGAGCTTAGAGTTTTAGCTTAGAGTCTTAGCTTAGAGTTTGTGATAGAGTTCTAGTTTAGTTTAGTTTTAGCTAAGACTTCGATGTTTTACCTTAGAGTCATAGCTTAGAGTTTTAGTTAGAGTTCTAGTTTAGTTTAGTTTTTAGTTAAGAGTTTAGAATTTTAGCTTAGAGTCTTAGCTTAGAGTTTTTTGTTAGAGTTCTAGTTTATTTTAGTTTTAGTTAAGAGTTTAGAGTTTTTAGCTTAGATTCTTAGCCTAGAGTTTTTTGATAGAGTTCTAGTTTAGTTTAGTTTTAGTTAAGAGTTTGATGTTTTACCTTAGAGTCATAGCTTAGAGTTTTAGTTAGAGTTCTAGTTTAGTCTAGTTTTAGTTAAGAGTTTCGAGTTTTAGCTGAGTCTTAACTTAGAGCTTTTGTTAGAGTTCTAGTTTAGTTTAGTTTTAGTTTAGAGTTTTAGTTTAGACTTAGAGTTTCAATTAGAGTTCTAGTTTGGTTTAGTTAAAGTTATGAATTTAGAGTTTTAGCTTAGTGTCATAGCTTAGATTTTTACTTAAAGTGATAGTTTGGTTAAGTTTTAGTTAAGAGTTTCGAGTTTTAGCTGAGTCTTAGCTTAGAGTTTTTGTTTAGAGTCCTAGTTTAGTTTAGTTTTAGTTAAGAGTTTAGAGTTTTAGCTTAGAGTCTTAGTTTAGAGTTTTTGTTGAAGTTCTAGTTTAGTTTAGTTTTAGTTTAGAGTTTTAGCTAAGACTTAGAGTTTTTGTTAGAGTTCTAGTTTAGTTTTAGTTAAGAGTTTAGAGTTTTACCTTAGAGTCTTAGCTTAAAGTTTTTGTTAGAGTTCTAGTTTAGTTTAATTTTAGTTAAGAATTTGATGTTTTACCTTTGAGTTTCAGTTAGAGTTCTAGTTTAGTTTACTTTTAGTTAAGAGTTTAGTGTTTTACCTTAGACTCATAGCTTAGAGTTTAGTTAGAGTTCTAGTTTAGTTTAGTTTTAGTTAAGAGTTTAGAGTTTTACCTTAGAGTCTTAGCTTAGAGTTTTTTTGTTAGAGTTCTAGTTTAGTTCAATTTAGTTAAGAATTTGATGTTTTACCTTTGAGTTTCAGTTAGGGTTCTAGTTTAGTTTACTTTTAGTTAAGAGTTTAGTGTTTTACCCTAGAGTCTTAGCTTAGAGTTTTAGTTAGAGTTCTAGTTTAGTTTAGTTTTAGTTAAGAGTTTAGAATTTTAGCTTAGAGTCATAGCTTAGAGTTTTGTTAGAGTTCTAGTTTATTTTAGTTTTAGTTAAGAGTTTAGAGTTTTTAGCTTAGAGTCTTAGCTTAGAGTTTTTGTTGAAGTTCTAGTTTAGTTTTAGTTTTAGTTAATAGTTTAGAGTCTTAGCTTAGAGTTTTTGTTAGAGTTGAAGTTTAGTTTAGTAATAGTTAAGAGTTTAGAGTTTTTTGCTTAGAATCTTAGCTTAAAGTTTTTGTTAGAGTTGAAGTTTAGTTTAGTAATAGTTAAGAGTTTAGATTTTTAGCTTAGAGTCTTAGCTTAGAGTTATAGTTAGAGTTAAAGTTTAGTTTAGTTAAAGTTAAGAATTTAGAGTTTTAGCTTAGTGTCATAGCTTAGATTTTTACTTAAAGTTCTAGTTTGGTTAAGTTTAGTTTAAGTGTTTAGAGTTTTAGCTGAGTCGTAGCTTAGAGTTTTGTTAGAGTTCTAGTTTAGTTTAGTTTTAGTTAAGAGTTTAGAGTTTTACCTTAGAGTCTTAGCTTAGAGTTTTTGTTAGATTGAAGTTTAGTTTAGTTATAATTAAGAATTTAGAGTTTTAGCTTAGAGTCGTAGTTTAGAGTTTTTGTTGGAGTTCTAGTTTAGTTTAGTTAAGAGTTTAGAGTTTTATCATAGAGTCATAGCTTAGAGTTTTTGTTGAAGTTGAAGTTTAGTTTAGTCACAGTTAAGATTTTAGAGTTTTTAGCTTAGAGTCTTAGCTTAGAGTTTTACTTAGAGTTCTAGTTTAGTTTAGTTTTAGTTAAGAGTTTAGAGTTATATCTTAGAGTCTTAGCTCAGAGTTTTTGTTGAAGTTCTAGTTTAGTTTAGTTAAGAGTTTAGAGTTCTACCTTAGAGTTTTAGCTTAGAGTTTTACTTAGAGTTGAAGTTTATTTTAGTTATAGTTAAGGTTTAGAGTTTTAGCTTGGAGTCTTAGATTAGAGTTTTAGTTAGAGTTCTAGCTTAGTTTAGTTTTAGTTAAGAGTTTAGAGTTTTACCTTAAAGTCTTAGCTTAGAGTTTTAGTTAGAGTTCTAGTTTAGTTTAGTTTTAGTTAAGAGTTTTAAGTTTTACCTTAAAGTCTTAGATTAGAGTTTTAGTTAGGGTTGAATTTTCGTTTAGTTTTTAGTTATAGTTAAGAGTTTATAGTTTTAGCTTAGAGTCGTAGCTTGGAGTTCTAGTTAGAGTTATTGTTTAGTTTAGTTTTAGTTAAGAGTTATAGCTTAGAGGTTTAGCCTAGAATCTTAGCTTAGAGATTTAGTTAGAGTTGAAGTTTAGTCTAAACTAGCATAACCACAAAATTCCACAATATTGCATAGAAATACCAAAACCATAGGTTAGGTTAGGTTAGAGGTTAGGTTTCTCCACGTTTAAGTTAGAGGTTAGGTTTTTCTCCACGTTTAAGTTAGGTTAGATTAGGTTAGCTTATCATGAGCACTCAAGATAATCTAACCTAATCTAACTGGTACAAAGTCGACATGGGGGGTTAGATAGCTTTTTGCACCGTGGGACCCGGAAGCACCGGTGGGCCCGGGAAGAACCGCGGGAAGCGCTGCGAGATTAGGTTAGGTTAAGTCAGGTTAGGTAAGTTAGGTTAGGTTAGATTAAATTAGGTTAGGTTAAGTTAGGTTAGGCTAGGTTTAGCCTACGTACGCGCGCGTTTTAAGTTTTAACGTCGTTCCTTACTTTCAGTTAAAAAAAACTTGTTTTTTTTATTTTAATATATCAAAGGAATGACTCCAAATATGCAAGATTCATTAAGCTTAGTGATACTCATAAAAGGCCACGAGACTGAGAAAAGTTACTTGATTTTAAATAAAGGGGAAAACACCCCTAAGAGTCAAATCACCACCCATCATATTCACTATATCAAAGAACCCTACTGTTGAGGTTTAAAGCTCCTATCTACAAAAATGTGGAATTTTGTATTTTTCGTCAGAAGAAAGATCACGGATACGTGTTTATTTACTTTTTCCCCAGGGATTATTGTATCTAGCCATAGTCCTAGAAAATTGAGAGAGGGCTCATTTGATCGAAAATTAAAAGTTCTAGCGTCCTTTTTAAGTGACCAAAAGATTGGCGGGCAACTAGCGCCCCTCCCACGTCCCTTTTTTTCCAAAATCTTCCGATCCAAATTTAGATATAGCCATATTTTAAGCATAGTCTAAAAGTCTCAAAAACGTGCCATTGTTGATGACATGACCCTCTCCTCCTAAATCCCTTCGTCTCTATCCGCGAAAATTTGACTTGTGCTTTTTAAAGCTTATCAGAACCTAGTAAAAGTAGTTTTTACCGGCAATTCTTTTTACTATATTTGTGCAGGGTCTTTAAAAAAATCTGAAGTGAAAATTTTACCGTTTCCAGTCTTATTGCAAATACTATGATTAAAGTTAATACGCTTAATTGAGTAAATTCATTCTCAAAGCAATATGATAGAGAATACACACATATAGATTGATATCTATAATTGGGAAACTACACTTCAGCGTAAAGACCTTTAAGGTGAAGGCGACGACATCCTCAACTATATCTATAGTAAATTCTGTTTGTTTTTTTTAGCATTAACGCCACTATTTACTTTCATATGATATTTTTTTCTTTATCTTTTTATTTCAGTTAATTCCAAGTCTAATTACTTGCACTTGATTAGTGACACTTGCACAGGGCAATTGGTTTGAAATTAATATTTCACAAAAAAGCAGTACCGTCAACCCACTTTCAAAACTAATTTTATTCCACTAGATGGTGAGAAAAGAAGAAGAAAGACACATGTTGAATAATTTCTTAACTGTTAAAAAAATACGACAAATCATAACTAAGAAATTTAAAAAGCAAATAAAGTGCCTCTGTAGTGATTTAGCGACTAGTCACTTAGGTTGGATAACTTTGGAGTCAGAAGGAAGTATCAATTATGGCTATGTCGACTTTAACGACTAATTTGATGACTTTTTGCTTAAGTTGGATGGCTCTAGAGTCAAAACGTATTAGTCAATATGATATGCCAAAAAACAAACAAAGAGAGAAAAAACTCAATGAAAAAAACGACAAACGAGACTGCGGCCGGTAGAGAGAAAAAATGAAAAACTAAAACAACGCGGATATTTCGACTGTATGGCCAAACTAGCCAGTAAAAAAAAAACCAGTAAAAACAGTAAATATAATTTAAAATACAACCTGGTTTTTAAAAACAGGTTGTTCGAGAGGCAATTGAAATTAAAATCAAAATAAATAGTAATATTTCTTTAAATAGAGATTTGGGGGAATATTCGCTTAATGCCCTATACACAAATTTAATTAAAAATGATTTTACTAATTATATTAAAAAACTAGTAAATAACTCCACTCAACCTATTACGAATAGACCTTCTAGGCTGGCTGCCAAGAAGGAGAGATTCGCTTTAAAAGCTTGTCTGTAAGTATTTTAATTCCATCTGAATGAATTGTTTCTCTGTCCATTTCGTTTGGAGTACCAGTCCTGGTTGAACTTCCTTGAAGTAATGGTATTAGGGCTGTTTTAAAACATTTTTTAAACAGTTTTAATGATTGAATTTTAATGTAAGTTCCTTTTATAGTGTTTTTATTCTCTTCGTCTGTTTTGCTGAGGACGGCCCTTGGATATAGGGTCGAAATATTCATTTAATGTTGCGTTCCACTGTCTTGTATAAAAATTTCCCTGTTGTTCTACTTATTTGTTTTTTATCTTTGTATCTCTTGTGCTGATGACGCCTAGTTTGCATACAGGCGAAGTATCCGTATTGTTTTAGTTTTTCATCTTTTCTCTCTACTGGCCGCAGTCTCGTTTGTCAAAATAGTTCTGAGAAATGACGGTTTCATCCTACCAAAATGATGACAGGCAAATTCGACCACTTCGGTGGCAGTTCGACCAATTCAGATTATTCAAAAATCACCCTAATCTGGTGACAGACAAACAAGTGACAGACAAATGGACAAGTAATATATCTTGATAATTCAACTTCACAGAGGGAGAACGCCCAATAAGGAACAAGGCACTAAAATAAAAGATACTAGGGAAAAAAGTACTAAATAAAAATCATAGAAAAACTGTAAAATATTTAAGGGGCTGGATAGAATAAATTACAATATTTAGCCAAATTATACCACGTATCGTAATATATTCAAATAATTCAGCTACACAACCGAAAAAAGCACTAAAAAATCATAGAAAAAATATAATCATATATTGTTATACTATAAAATTATATAAGAAAATCTTAAAAAAATAGAAAATACAAAAATAATATTATAGTTTTTCATACAATAAAATTATGTGTTATTTTTCAAATAATTCACTTACACAGCCAAAAAATAGACTAAAAGAACTCATAGAAAAATTGTAGATAAAAATACAGCATAAAAGACGGAGTTAAAAGGGACTTCGTTATTGTTTCGAGGTTTTCTTAGAGTGGTTAACCCCTCACATTGCTCTGATCATGTTACTTTCACCTATTTTATCTCCAAAAACAATAAACACAAAATATGTAGTACCCATAGTTTTTCAAAACAATAAAGAAAGAAAAACGAGCAAAAATCTTCAAAACAATTTCAGTCATAATTTTTTACAATGAGATGAAATTAATTAGGATTCCATACAAGCGCTAATAAATCTTTAATAAATCACGTTTTATGTGTCAGGGAATATTTGGTTTGTTAAAAGCATCTTTTCGCCAGATACACAATTTAAGTAAGGGGCTGAAGAAAACACGTAAACTGTCTTCAATAATGAAACATGGTTTCACTTACATACAAAGCATAAAACAAAGAGAACTGTAAACCGTCGAAAACCAACTCTCAATAAACCATCCTTCTAATAATTTTAATCTCTAGTCCTCCTATAATTGATCTCAGTCCTCTCCTAATAATTTTAGATCTCTAGGAATGGGCGTAAAGGCTTTTAAATTAAAAGAGAATGTCAACTTGAATTTCGATTTGCTTCGAGTTTGAAATCCATGTCAAATTGTCTTGAGGATGTGTGTGTATGTTCACTCTTAAATCAATATTGACATTACGCCAGAGGTTTGTAAAGAAAGATTGTCATTTCAAGTTGTTTTTTTTTTATTTTATTTTGGACATCAAAAAAATTACTTCCTCAAAGAATTCATCGGTTTTTCTCAATCTAAAAATGCCACCAATAAACGTAATGTTCTTGTATGGTTCTGATCCCATAATTTATTCTTTGTATAGCCCCCCTCTGTTCACTTGGGCCTTCAGCTGTCAAAGATGGCCATCACCTCGCTCATGCTGGTTCCACTAAAGTAATACCAAGCACGTATACGTGTTTCGGGGCAAAGGAAAGGAGGGTCTTGAGACTTCAGCTCCCTCAGATTCTCAAGCTTTAAATGATGTTTCGTTTCATTTCTTATATATTTTATTGAATCCTAAATTTTAAGCATAGATTAAACCCATTTAAACACTCTTCTGAACTGTATTTTTTTTTTTTTTTTTTTTTTTTTTTTGTTTATTTCTAATTTCTGAATTGTACCTGATGCACAGAAAATTGTTGGCTGTTTTTTATTAATCATGGTTAATCGTATAAGGAAGTACCTAGCACACGCATAGGAAGTTAATTTAGGAATATGGGAAGGGATGGCAAGTACTTTGGGAATGTGGGGAGGGATGGCAATTACTTTTGGGGGAAAGTTGTTAAATATTTACAAGAGCGAAACATTTGCGAAAGTGTGATACTAAAACTTAAAAAGAGTAGAAAATATCTTGTAAACAAAGAGAAAGCCACTTTTCTCCCAGGTCCTTCCCTTGGAAGCATCAGTTTGACTCCCCCTCCTCCCCCAAACACTTTAAGAACGAAGCATCTAAGGCAAAAGTAATGTGGTGGGGAGTTTTTTTCTGCAATCATAAATGGAACTAGCCAGACTTCTACTTTAATCTTAGGTAACCAAATGACAGGCCCGGATAACTCAGATAATATAATCAGAGTCAAAGGTCTGAACTGGACCCTAGACCTTCTTTTCGTCAGTTAAAATTAAGTTTTTGAGAGTGTATTCCATTTTAGGTAAAATTCAATTTGCGAGGCAAAATTGATATTCGAATATTCTAACGTGCTAATAGATTTTAAATTCGCTTAAAGTGGAGGGGATATTTTCTCTTCGTAAATGAGTGCTTTGTAAATGAAATTACAACTCCCAATAAGTCTCATACATTTCCAACTACTTACATTGGAATACTCCTTAGATTTAATCCCTCTAACGCCTGAACGCATAAAAGAAAGTAACGGTTGACTTACACATCGGAAGATCTTCGGCCGATTTCCGTATCTCATCGAGGGATAACTGCAATACTTTTGATTCCTTTTCAAGAGAAACTTTAGATCAAACTTTTGACAGGTTTACCCTGTTTTGTATTACGATTGGTGGTTGAGTTCAAAGTTTCAGGGATAGTTTTGTTGCGGGGAAGAGCAAGGCACCATTAAGTTTTACGTTCGAGGGGGGCAGAATAATTTCTATCACCCTCATAAAACGGTATGTGTTACGAATTTTTTATGCTATTCTTCCGACAGCTTTCCTTGTTAGTTAATTTATAGCCGACTAAAAACAGTATGAGTACATTGAAATTCATTGCGAGTTCTGTAAAGTTCATTGTGATTTTTTTTATTTTTTTTTTCCATACCCTCCAGAAAAAGTTTTCAAGTTCAGTTCAGTTCATTTTATTTAACATCAAAATACATTTAACAAATATGCCAATACCCGCCCCAAGAAAGATACCAAAAAGCACTTGCGACTGGGCTGGTACATACAACTCATTTACTAATTAATGATTAACTATAAAAAAAAAACAAAAAACACTAAAAAAAAAAAAAAAATCAATCTCTCATCAATTCATTTAATAATAATAATAATAATAATAATAAATAATAATAATAATAATAATAATAATAATAAAAAAAAAAAAAAAAAAAAAAAAAAAAAAAAAAAAAAAAAAAAAAAAAAAAAAAAAAAACTATGAACCTTGACCATAACAAATAAAAACATCCAAGATGTTTTAAACGCACAAGAAAGTATATTTAGCTATGTTTGTCACCAATTGATTACCAATATTCTATTCTTGCACGGCTGTTTGCAATGGCCTTTTGTGCCTTTTGTATATTACCTGATATCTATTCAGATAATAGTTTTGTCACGAATAACTGCTGCGCAAAGGCACTATTAAAAATTTAAAGGAGTTACGATCTAACTCGTTTAAGCAAATTTAGGATTCATCAGGAGAAATTTATCTGTATTTGGTCCTGAAGAATTGAGCCAACATAAAGACAAGACCCTTCTGTAGCAAATTGGGACAAGAATCGTTCTTGGAATAGCTGTTTTGTCCCTGGGCATATTTTTCTCTGTCTCCAAGAAAAATGGTGTAATCGCGGTTGATGTTGACGGCTGTCCAAGCATAATGTTAATGTTGACAGAAGAGAGACAAGGGAAAGACTGCAAAACTATAACATGAGAAGCTAGAATATGAGAAATCTTCCAATGCACAAATTGTTTATGGCAAGATTTAAAATCTTTGTCTAACTATGTATCATGTGCATTAGCTTGTTAATGTTGTTTTAGAGAGACACTCACAGTAGTGATACATTAGTTAATGTTGGTGGTAGAGATACCAGCTAACGAGTAGAAAACTATAATATGAGAAGCTAAATTTTAAGAATACTTTCAATTCACGATTCTCTTATGCAAATAATTAAAAATGCTGTAATCGCGGTTGATGTTGACGGCTGTCCAAGCATAATGTTAATGTTGACAGAAGAGAGACAAGGGAAAGACTACAAAACTATAACATGAGAAGCTAGATTATTAGAAAGCTTCCAATGCACAAATTGTTTATACTACTACTACTACTACTACTAACAACTCATCGCAGCACCAAGCCGCCTGAGGCCAACACAGCTACGCACGCTCCTCCTCCACCCCAATCTATTCAAAGCCTCCCTTTTTACACCCGCCCACGAAGTTCCCATTTCCTTTAAATCTTTCTTTATGACGTCCTCCCACCCCAGACGGGGACGACCTGCTTTCCGTTTAGCCCTAGATGGTTGGCCGAAAAGAACAATCTTTGGCAATCTGTCATCCTTCATCCGCACAACATGCCCTAACCACCTCAACCTTTCTTTCATTATAGACCTAGAAAGCGGTATTGAACCACATTTTTCGTATAGCCTATTGTTTGAAATACGGTCAGTCAGCCGGGTACCCAGAACAATCCTTAAGCAATTTCTCTGGAAAATTGTTTATGAAAAGATTTAAACCCTTTGTCTACCTATGTATCATTTGCATTAGATTGTTAATATTGTTTTAGAGAGATTCTGATAGTTGAGACAAATTCATCAATGTTGGCGGTAGAGAGACCAGGTAATCAGCACAAAACTATAATATGAGAAACTAAATTATAACAAAAATCTCGCAAAGAATTAAAAATGCTGTAGTCACAGTTCATATCCACGGCTGTCCAAACATAATGTTAATGCTGACCGTAGAGAGACAAGGGAATGACTACAAAACTATAACATGAAAAGCAAAACTATGAGACTGCTTTCGATACAAAAAACCTTTTAAGTAAAGAATTGAGACCCTTGTCTAACAATGCATCATGTGCAAGGTGACCGGCATTTACCTTCCGGCGATTACCCCCCCCCCCCCCCACAGAAAATATCCCCTAGAAAATACTCTCTGGAAAAAAAACCGCGGAAAATACCTCCCAGTAAATACCCTTCCGGAAAATCCCCCCCCCCCGTGGAAAATAAAACTTTCCAAATTTGAGAATTTTACTTGAGTTTCATTTTTTTAATTTCCGTAGGGGGAAGGAAACTTGTGTTTGGTACTTGTGTATTATGCGCCACTCACTCAAGTTTAAACTGTGTAAAATTCAAGAACATACCGGTTTTTTCGTTAGTTTCTTCTTTACTTTAGAAATGAATTTGGGCTATAGCTTTCCACATTGGGGAGGGGGGGTGGTAAAGTATAGCCGGTGTGCGTGCAAAATGTGTTTGGTACAATTATTCTGTAAATTAGATAGATAGAAAATAAGTGTATTTTAAAACCAAATATACGGCCATGAAAAAAGCAAAATAACATAAATGAAAGTCAAAAACAGCATAAACTTTGATCAGCGATCCTCATAAAACACTTCAATGAAACAATACATTTACTTTATACTGGGATTTCTTTTTTTTTTTTTTAGTTAACAAAACTTCCAGATACCTCGCTATTTCTTCTGTAAGCATTTAGTGGCCATATACCTAGAAAGAATTGTTTTCTGACTTCAAATTGTCCAAATAATTTACCCCTCCCCGGTAAATACCCTCCCCCCCCTTGGCACCCGCTACTGCCAAAAATTGCAAAAGTTCATATGGAAGTCTTTTCAGCACAAACGGATTTTTTTTTTTTTTTTCTAAGTTTTCAAGATACTTCTGGTGTGTAAATTCCTCTTTTTCCCGTTCCTTAGCACTTTTCAACGAAACAAAAAAAAAAATCCAATAAAAGTTTCAAATTTAGAAAAATTATTCTCCACAGGGGGGAGGGATTTTCCGCGAGGGTATTTTCTAAGAAGGAGTATTTTCTAAGGGGGTTACTTTCTGTGTTTTTTTCGTGAGGGGGGTATTTTCCAGGTGAGCATTATCCGCGTTGGGGCATTTTCCGGGGGGTTAAACCCCCCATTCACTATATTCATTTGTGCTATTTTACTGTTTTCATGGCCGCATATTTGGCTTTAAAATACACTTATTTATCTATCTATCTAATATGCAGAATAATTCTACCAAACACATTTTGCATGCAGACTCGCTGTACTTTACCCCTCCCCCCCCTAATATGCAAATCTATAGCGCAAATTTATTATTTTTTTTTGGGGGGGGTATTTTCTGGGGAGGTGTTTTTCGAGGAGGTGTTTTCCGCGGGGGGGAGGTGTTTTTCCGGGGATATTTTTCGCAGGGGGTATTTTCCGGGGGGATTTTCTGCGGGGAGGGGATTAGTCACCGTAGGGGTAAACACCTAGAACCATTAATTTATAGGTAAATTTTTATCTGTTATCAGTATCAGTTTCGGTTTATCAGGCAAATTTAAACTTAGTGTATGTGAAAAAATTAATCTGTTCTGGCTTAAATCAATCCTAACATTCGGCGAAAAGTTAAACTTTAATTTTTTTTTTAAGGGAATGTCTTGGTTAACAAGAAAAAGAGTAGTAAAAAGAAATAAGTAAAAAAATATAAGGAGAACCAAAGAAGTATGGTGAAAAAACTAACACTGAAGAAGGAACTATCTAAAAGATAATCAGAAAACTAAAACAGCAAGCAATATAAGGAATACATGTTAGAAAAAAAGGCGAAAACTAGAAAGAAGACAAAAAAATGGCAAATTATGTTAGGAATAAACTAAAAGGATACTTGGAGACTATAATGAAAGAAGAAAGCTAGGACTGATAGTAAAGTAAAGTAATATTAAAGAATCATATCAGATTTTTTTTTTTTTTTTTTTACTCTTTTTCGTGTTAATCCAAGTGGGCAGCAGCTTGGATTAATGTTATGTGTTATATCATTTTGTAATAAACAGAATTGAATTGAAAATTAAGGAAAAAACAAAAAAAATTCTACGCGTAAGCGTAGGAAAGCAGAGCATAAAAAATTATTGTTTGAGAAAATGAAAAGTTCAAATTTATCATGGTAAAGACCGTAATGATCATAACTGATTGTGGAAAAGGCAATGAAGATCGGTAATTAGTGATTTATTACCTAGCTCTGCAATAAAAAAAAAAATAAGCCAACTAGGCCACGATTTAAGGAGGAAGGACGACAAATTACCGAAAACCGTGCTTTTTGGCAATCCATCTTGGACCAAGCGAAAAGCAGGTACTCCCTAAATGAAGATGAAGGATGTTGTAGAATAAGATTTAAAGGAAACTAGTTTTTCACGCGAGGGGGCTAAAATGTAAAAATTTGAACAGATCCGGTTGGAAGAAGAGTGTGGCTGTACTCAGGCATTTTATTGCTGAAAAAAATTAATACTAAAAAAATAAAATTGATTTAAACAAAAAACAAAACAAAATAATTTTTAAGGTTTAAACCTTTAGTAAAGGTTTTATCCTTGTATGGTATACCAGATAAATACATTAAAGTGATTAGTGCTATGTACGAGAATAACGCTGCTGCGGTTAAGGTAGGAAATGAGGTTAGCAGCTGGTTTTGTATTAAATCAGGAGTTAAGAAGGGCTGTGTTCTATCCCCCTTTATATGGATTATTTTGATGGACTTAGTCTTAAGGAGCACAGGAAAGGCATTGGGAGACCACGGAATCAAATGGGGAGGAAAAAGTCTCCTGGACTTAGATTATGCTAATGATTTAAGTATCCTAGATGAAAGTGTGAGCAAAATGAATGAAGTTTTAGAGGTTTTGCGAGTTCAGGGTTCTAGAATAGGTTTGAAAATTAATGTTAAAAAGACTAAGTAACTAAGGCTAGGAATAAGTGAACCTGAAAAGGTGACGATTGGTAATGAAAAGATTGATCAGGTGGGCAGCTTCACTTACCTTGGTAGTATTATTAGTAAAAATGGTTGGAGCAGTGAAGATGTTAAAATTAGAATAGCAAAAACCCAGGGTGTTTTTTCACAGTTAAAAAAAGTTTGGAAGAATAGGAAGATAAGTCTGCAACCAAGATTAGAATATTAGAAGCTACAGTGATGACAGTGGTCAAATATGGCTCTGAAGCATGGACGCTCCGAAAGACGGATGAAGATTTGCTAGATGTTTTCCAGAGAAATTGCTTAAGGATTGTTCTGGCTACCCGACTGACTGACCGTATTTCAAACATAGGCTATACGAAAAATGTGGTTCACTACCGCTCTCTAGGGCTGTAATGAAAGAAAGGTTGAGATGGCTAGGGCACGTTGTGCGGATGAAGGATGATAGATTGCCGAAGATTGTTCTTTTCGGCCAACCGTCTAGGGCTAAACGGAAAGCAGGTCGTCCTCATCTGGGGTGGGAGGACGTCATAAAGAGTAATTTAAATGAAATGGGAACTTCGGGGCGGGTATAAAAAGGGAGGCTTTGAATGGATTGGGGTGGAGGAGGAGCGTGCTTAGCTGTGTTGGCCTCAGGCGGCTTGCTGCTGCGGCGAGTTGTTAGTAATTAGTAGTTGTAGTTGTTGCTTATCCTGTTATGTGTAATACCTTACCTGAGTCGGCTAGAGAATGCCAGCCGTTTAGTGCCTTCAAAAGATTTATAATTTTTTGTTAGGGTTACCTTTGATATGGCTTAATAATTACCGTCTGGGAGGCCCTAGAGGGTCAATCATTTTTATCTAAAGTTTTCTTCAATCGATTGACGTGTGCTTTAATCAATATTCAATCGACCCTTCAATCAACTCTTCAATCTTCACCATAGCTAATCTAACGCACTGCTTTTGATCAAAATGATTGAGTCATTCAAATTTGCTATCAGTCGCCGTCAACGCTTGACTCAAGCGTCAAACAGGTTGCTAGACAGTCAATAATGCTTGAGTCAATCAATTGACGGATGCTTTTGATCAAAATGACTGACCGTCTAGGGCCTCCTTAACTGTTTGGTTTTAATTTGATCCGGTATGGTCTTTGTTAAGGGATCGGAATAAGTTTTTTTAGGCTGCTGAAATAACTCCATCTCTCTCTTATTTTAATTTTCTTTTTTTTCTTTTTTTTGTTTATGAATTAGTCTTAAAATTGTGTTTATATCTTCCTTTTTTTTTTAGAAAAAAGAAAACCACTTTGGCCGACCTGTTGCAGTGGCTTCGGCAATTTCCTCCAGTTTTAAATAGTTTCTATTACCTTATTGGTAGTTGCTTCTGTGTTGCAGAGAGATATACCTCAATGATTTTACATTCTGCTTCTGTGGTTTCTCCTCGGAGTAGCTATTGTACACATTTGTTTGATTTTTCTTTTGATTTCGGTTTTACTGATTTTAGTTTGGTTTGATCTAAATTGGCCGGGTAAGGGGCGTTACTAGCCAAAATGTTTGGGGGGGGGGGGAAGGAGCAAGAGATTTTACCGACTGGCTGGTCATTTTTACCGACTGTTTTTGGTCAGAAATTAGCATAATGTACGTTTTGAATACGATACGTAAAATCACTGCACGAGTCGGTAAAACCGCTGCATTTGCCAATCGAGATTTAGATTTCGGTGCCTATCATGTCACTATTTTGATGCTGTTTATTTAACAAATTGAAAATTGTGGCACCATCTGTAAAATCACGGCAGGAGTCGGTAAAACTGCTGCATTTACCGACCATGTTAAAAATTTCTGTGGATGACATGCTAGTATTTTCGTGGTCTTTATTGAACCGAACAAATAATTTTAGTGGCGTGGGAAAAATAGTGGCGCGAGGCGCCACGAATTTACCGGCTTTTTTTACCGAGTGACCAAAAAATTGGAGCGCCCTCCTTCTTCCCCCCCCCCCTAAGTGACGACCCTGGGCCTGGTTCAAGTATTTTATTTTCTTTTTCAAACAGTTCGTTGTAACGAACTGTAAGCAAGGAGTGACCTGGCTCAATAGTAACCGAAACTTTAAAAAAAGGAAATTTGATACCAATAAATACATAAAAAGAATTAAATTTTTATGCTGGTTTTAAATATATAAGTTTCATCAAGTTTAGTTTTACACATCAAAAGTTACGCGCCTGAGAAAATTTGCCTTATTTTTGAAAAAAGGGGGAAACACCCCCTAAAAGTTATAGAACTTTAATGAAAATCACACCATAAAATTCAGAGTAGCAGCGAACACTACTATAGAAGTTTCAAGCTCCTACTTGCAAAAATGTGGAATTTTGTATTTTTTGCCAGAAGAAAGATCACGGATGCGTGTTTATTTGTTTTTTTTTCCCAGGGGTGATAGTATCGACCCGGTGGTCCTAAAATATCGCGGGAGGTCTCACTTCAACGGAAATTAAAAGTTCTAGTGCCCATTTAAGTGACCAAAAAAGGAGGGCAACTAGACCCCCTCCGATGCTTTTTTTCCCCAAAGTCATCTGATCAAAATTTTGAGATAGCGATCTTGTTTAGCGTGGTCGAACAAATAGAATAATTATGTCTCTGAGGATGACTTAATCCCCCACAGTCCACAGTATGATTGGGTTCGTCCCCTAGTAATTAAGTCGCTTTTTAACGCTAAAGTTTTTTTTTTTTTGTACTTTCATCAGAGCTATTTATTCTAATTAACGGCCTTTGTGATTAAGGTGTCATTCTTAAAGAATTGGAACAAAGTTTGAACTTTAGCGTAAAGAGCGAGGTATTGACTAGGGGGCGAATTCCCTAATATACGTAACAGAAATATACGAATATAGAAGTATGTTACATAAGTTACGTCAGAACAAAATTTCGAGAAACCCATTTAGCCAAAAAAAATAAAATAATATGCAAACTTCGGTTAAATATTCATGTACAGTGAGCCAAAATCGAAGATGTATTAATTCAAAAACATTCAGAAATTAAATAAAAAAAAACAAGTTCTTTTTAACTAAAAGTAAGGTGCGACATTAAAACTTAAAACGAAAAGAAATTATTCCGTATATGAAAGGGGCTGTCTCCTCCTCAACGCCTAACTCTTTTAGCTATTTTTTTTTTTAATAAAGCTGTGAGACAGAGTCAAACTTTAGCGTAAAGAGCGACGCGCTGTTGAGGGGACAGCCCCTTTCATATACGGAATAATTTCTGTTCGTTTTAAGTTTTAATGTCTCTCCTTACTTTCAGTTAAAAAAAACTTGTTTCTCTTTATTTAATTAATACTAACGACGCCTTGCTATATACAGGCAAAACCTTTTTCTGTTTAAATTCATGGGCTTTTCAGTCAAGACTGGTTAGCTGTTGTACTTTATCTCGGTCTTATTCTGGAGTATTGGTCTGTGACAGTTTATTGCAGCTTATGTTTTTTAATAGTTCCTTGAATTCAAAGGGCTGAACCATCCTAGAGTCTATTTTCAGCTCAATACTCTTTATGAGGGTGTGATCAACAAGGCTTTTAACTCAGGGTGGTAGTTTGGGGTGTCTGAGGCACCTTAATAAATTTTTTTGAAGAGTTTTTTTTTTGAACTTATACTTTGGATTGTTTTTGAACTTATACTTTGAACTTAGACTTTATAATTTTTTTGAACTTATACTTTGGATGGTTTGGATGTTCGTACTTTACATTCGAATAGGCTGGGTTCTATAAAATGGTTCTATTTTATATTGCGGAATCTGCAATACAAGGATAAACATATAAGGAAATAGTCGTTTGATTGATTGACTTCTTATTTTTCTTTCTGTTGGTCATTAACATGCAGTTTTTATGATTCACTTATTTTATTTTTGTTTCTAGCTCACAAACAGACTTGTTAGCTCCTCATCAAAATCGCTAAACTCAGGAAATACTATTAATACTACTACTACTACTACTACTACTACTACTAAAAACTCACCGCAGTACCAAGCATCCGAAGACCAACAGAGCTACGCACGCTCCTCCTCTAGTCCAATCTATTCAAAGCCTCCCTCTTTACACCCTCCCAGGAAGTTACCATTTCCTTTAAATTTTTCATTATGACATCCTCCTACCCCAACTGCAGGCGACCAGCTTTCTATTTAGCCCTAGACGGCTGGCCGAAAAGAACAATCTTTGGCAATCTGTCATCCTTCATCCACAGAACGTGCCCTAGCTATCTCCACCTTTCTCCCACTATAGCCCTAGAAAACAGGATTAAGGAAACAAGTTTTAAAGAATTTAGATAAACACAAATAATACTGCAATAAAGAGATGAATTAGGGAAAAAACATAATTTTGCATTGGTGTACACGTGCTCGAGCCCAGAAGGGAGGAGCTCATCAGACTCTCCTCAGACATGACTTTTCATGAGATGAGGAAGGGGTTATAAAGTTTAAAAAGTGAATAATTAAAAGACAATTTACCCTTTGGGAAACGTTTTAGATCCTCCTACCTACCGTATGTATCAATCATAATCTAACTTTTCTACACTATTTCTATTCTTGTTCCATTTTTACCAATTGGAAAAAAATTCCTGGATTGTGCCTCCAAAATTTCAGATATTTGAAACAGCCGAGCGACCGGAATCAAATTCTATCTATAAATTAAAACTAACATTATTAAGTATGGGATAAACATATGTTTAAATATGAGAAAAACATATGCTTACATATGTTTTAAAAATATGTCTAAGAAATTAATGATAATTCTAACTTTTTTTGGAATTACATAAAGTTTAAGGGAGTTGCTAAGATTTCAGTGACTTGATTCCTGAATAGTAGAGCCGAATAACAGTCAACGCAATAACAAAAAAGCCATAAAACAAAGAAAAAAAAACAGTGATGCGTCTCCCATGTGTATTTTTCTTGTACCGGTCATGAATTTTTATTACTACTGATTAGAAGTGTAAATGCCCCCCCCCCCTCCTCTTAGATTTGAAAGAATATAGTTTGTTGTTGTATCTTCATTGAAAAGTCGAAAGAGTCTCCTCCTGGCATTTGTGCTCTCTGGTGCAACCGTTAGTAAAATATTAGATCTCAAAAAACAAATCTTCTTTGCAAATCATCTCTGAAACTTAAATCGATTTTGGAAAAGAATATGGATTAAATGGATTTCTGGATTTTGGAAAAGAATCTACTTACTCAAAGTGTCAGAATTCTTCGGAACAAATCCATTGGAAGGTATGTTACAAGTCGGTGTATAAATTGCTTCACCCTGCTCTTCCCAGTCATAAATAATCACCATGGAATATGGAATCTGAAAAAAATACGTTATTATATAATATAAATACTATAAATATTATATTTTTACCATAGTTTAAAACACCAAATTAAAGCCGTTGTTTTGCTGTTTTGATTTTCTTTATTCGTTATCCTCTTTCCTATATCAGCATTTTTGTGGTTTTCCTAATTTGCTTTTTTTGTGTTTGCTTTACATTGTCGCTTCTTTCCTTTCTTTCTTTTTTCTGCTGATCCATTTTTCTGTACAATTTTGTATAATGATAATATTATTCTATAACGATAAATTCTGTACGAAGATAATAGAATACTCAATATTATTATGTAAACATAAAAGATATATGTAAAGCAAAATATAGTAGATTTACGAATAATAAAACGTAAAGCTTTTAAATTCATATATGACGACAGATAACACAGGATTTAATATTTTGAGCCTCAACTAATTTTTTTTAGTATTGAAACTAAAATTTTAGTTTGATTCTTAAAAAATAAATCAGCATGGAAATATAATCAGTTGGGGAGTTAGAGGAGTGACCATTAAAATATCGGTCTTAGAGTAGGTATAAATTGTGTCGTAATCTGTGAACACACGAAGCTTAAAATAACAAAGTAACAGTTTTAAATACTGAGAATAGGGAAAATTAAATCTGATTGTTCGATTGGTTAAGATGGGTCTTTTACAGCTATAAATATCTTAAAAAATAGGAAAAACCAGGAACTTATTTTTCTATAAGCAGTTTTTCGGTAGCAGCCGGCGGCAAATAAAAAAAAGAAATCATAGGCAGCGCTGCCTAAGTAAAGAACGATGTGGGCACAATGTGTTTGTTTTTTGGTCTCTCCATACCCGGGCACTTCGTATCGAAGGAGTTGTCGTAAAACTTCGAAAAGGGCTCATTCGATTGGAAATTGGAGTGGTTAATGCCCTTTTTAATAGTCGAAAGTGATTGGAGGGCAACTAGCCCCCCCACGCCCATCATTCCCCCAAACACATTCAATCAAAGTTTTGAGATAGCCATTTTGTTCAGCGTAGTTGATTTCCAGATATAAAATATGTTTTTTGAGGCGGACACTCCCCCACAACCCTCAGGGCAAGGGTTTTAAGTTATCCCCTGGGGCATATAAGGTTTTTATAGAAGGCTTTGTCGTAGAAACTTCAAAACAGGTTCATTCGATTGGAAAATAAAACTATTAAAAAGGGTATTAGCCCTTTGAATTTCCAATCGAATGAGCCTGTTTTGAAGTTTCTACGACAACTCCTTCGATACGAAGTGCCCGGGTATGGAGAACCAAAAAACAATACATTGTGCCCACATGTGCCCCAACGAATCCCAATTTCGGCAAAAGGCTTCTTGAAAACACCCTGTCGAGAAAGAAAAGAATGTTACACAATCATCTAACAGTTAGTCAAGCAATAGTAAGTAATAAACTGTACAAAAACGTGCAGAAATTATTTGAAAAAAACTACGTTTTCTAAAGAGTTAAAGAGGCTGAGTTACAAGGTCGAACCTTAAAACGTACAGGGATTAGGAGACACAGTTGGGGGGCTGCCGTCCCCAAAAACCCCCCGCTTTTGCAGCCTCTTTTGACCAATTGATTGCAGGGTACAGAGTTTATTACTTACTATTGCTTGACTAACTGTTAGATGATTGTGTAACATTCTTTTCTTTCTCGACAGGGTGTTTTCAAGAAGCCTTTTGCCGAAATTGGGATTCGTTGAATCTTGATACTTGTACATTTTTTTAAACTTTTATGCTTGAATTCTGTTTTGTTTGTTATTTCATTGTCTGAATTAAAAATTTTTCTTATTTAGTTTGTTGTTATGCTCGAAGAGAAGACTTCCAAAAGAGGAATATAAAATGGAGTGCACAGCCATATTCACATGCACGCACATAAATATCCCTTACTTTTCAAATAATTTCAGCGCCATTTTGTATAGTTTACTACTTGACTAACTGTTAGCTGATAGTGTAACATTTTTTTCTCTCTTTGCAGGGTGTTTCAGGATTTGCAGTCAGAACTCTATCCACACTGATTTGTTTTGTTTTTTGTCTAAAAAACCTAGATGGCGTTTAGTTTGTGCAATCAGACGCTAGATAGGGAATGTAATCTTTGTATGTCTGGAAATACAAAGCATCTTTAATTCAACTAAAATTCCGATGGTAGAAGTACTGATGTTCCCCACCATATTCTCTGACGATCTTTATTTTTATTAGCTCGGCCAACAGAAAAACCCAACGGTTTTTTTGTCAAAATCTCTGCAATCTATTTTCGAGGCAAGCAAATACAAAGTAAGATTTTTGTTTTTTGACAAAAAAAAACTTCTGGGAAGGAGCTGAAATTTTTGGAAGCTTGCAGGCGGTCTTGTCAGGTTGAGAGGACTATTTTGATCTAATATAATGTTGAAATACTTTGCTTTTAGGAATTTTAACAATTAAGGTTTTAAGCTCCCAGGCCCCATGTTATCAAAGCAGTGGAGACTTACCTGTAACCTAAAGGCCGACTGTGATATTCTTCTGGAGACGCCTGTTGAGCCGAAGGATTTAATAGATTGGATTTATTGGATAGATTGGAGTTTCTTTTTTAAACTTTAAATTTAATATATAAAAAATTTCTCTGACGGGGAATCGAACCCGGGTCTTCCGCCTGAAAGTCATGAGTAGCAACCACTGTACCACAGAGACACATTATTTTTATTCTGTGCAATGTATTTTTGACGCAAGCAAATACCCACAAAACTTGATATTTGGTTTTTGGAAAACAGGGAAGGAGTGATTGGATTGAGCTGAAATTTTGAGGATAAGATCCCAGGCCCCAGGAAAGCTTATCGTCTAAATTTCAGCCCGATCAGACAACGTTAAAAGGGGACTGTGGTGAGAAAAATTAACATGGGCTCTTATAGGAAAACGAGGTCTTTTGTAAATGTAAATTCGGGGGATAATTTTTTCGGTCTGAAAATATCAAAAGGCCCTGCTGGGTCGAATTCCGGTTCGAATGAGTCCTCATTCACCCGGATCCGTTGCCAACTGTGGCCTGTAGGGGTGGCTGATAAAAAAAAGAGAAATGAACTTTAAGTGGCTATATTTGTTTTTTGGAAAACAGGGAAGGAGTGATCAGATTGAGCTGAAATTTCGAGGATAAGCTCCCGGGACCTAGGAAAGCTTAACCTCTAAATTTTAGCCCAATCGGACAACGTTAAAGGGGGGCTGTGGTCGGAGGGTCGAAACTTCCGGCCCACTTTTACCCATGAAGATAAAGTCGGAGGGGGGTGAAATTGTGCACATTTCTTAGTTGGAGCTTGGGCTACAAAATACGATCACCGCTTTCTCTCTGCGACCGCTAGGACCGGAAATCGCTTAACATTGTGGTGGGTCACCTCTTAAAGAGGCACAAGTGTGCCTTCTTGATTTTTGTAAATCCTATGGTCCCATTTAAAGAGCCAAAAAAATACATTCCAAAAATCTACTACTTCCTGAAATTTTGGGGCACAGAACATATTTCGGTCCAAATCCAACCAACATGTAACAAAACCTATTTACCATGATACATTCATAATGTTAAACTAATTGTACTAAACCGGTCTCACAATTACACAATTAGTTAAACCAATTCTGAAGACTTAGCCATTGACTCGGTCACACGCTTATGTATTGGAGCACTTATTGTGCATTCTTTAATTATGCACTAATTCGTAATTAAATAATATGTCTAAAAAAACTTGAACAGAAAAAACTAGTTATTTCCAATGTTGTTGAAATTTTTGTACTTAAAAGCAAATTCACTTCATTCAGCCGAGTAACTCTTAAGCCCAGTACAGTGTACAATTGTAAATTAAAAACGTGGATTTATCTTTTTTTCAAATTTTTTTTCAAAGAAAAGTAAAGAGCTCCATTAAGCCAAAAATGAGCAGAAATAAAGTCAAATAACCTCCCAATCATAAAACTACCGCAACTCATCATCGAAAAATAAATGAAGCTCGAAACGAACAGAAATTACAATAAATAACCGAGTCGACCTAAAAAGAGCAAAAATTAACATGAGTAGGGCTGACAACCTCCATTCCTTCTCAAGACCAAAATATAATTTATATTTTACTGAAAAAAAAGCAAATGACCATGTATTTTCAGTTTAATATACATATGCTGATGTTTATTCCTTAAAACTTTAATTCCTTAAAAATTTATTCATTAAAGTAAAAAAAAAGTAAAAACATTTAAATGGTATGTTTTTTCAGTAAAGTGCAAATTAAATTTTGGTCTTGAGAAGGCATGGGGGTTGTCAGCCCTGCTCATGTTAATTTTTGCTCGTTTTGAGTTTGACACGGTTCACATTTCTTTGAAAAACTGGTTTTGTGAAGTTTTTTTTTAATTAATTTCTGTTCCTTTTTATTTACATATTTAATTAAACTGTAAGTAAGGAGCGACGCCGGCCAATAGTAAACGAAATTCTAAAAAACAGAATGATAGGTATATCAAAAGAATTGGCTTATTATGCTGATTCCAAATATACAAGTTTCATTAAGTTTAGTATCAAAGGCTACGAGCCTGAGAAAATTTCCTTGATTTTGAAAAAGGGGGAAAACGCACCCTCAAAGTAGAAAAATCCTTATGAAAAATCAAATCATCAGATTTCAGCTTATCAGAGAATCTTATTTCAGAGGTTTTAACCTCCTATCTGCAAAAATGTAGAATTTTCTATTTTTTTTTTTTTTTGCCCGAAGAAAGATGTGGATGTGTGTTTATTTGTTTGTTTTTTCCTCCCCAGCAGGGGTGATCGTACCGACCCAGTGATCTTATAATATCAGAAGATGGCTCATTCGAACGGAAATTAAAAGTTCTCGTGTCCTTTTTAAGTGACCAACAAGATTGGAGGGCAGCTAGGCCCCATTCCCCGCTCCCTTTTTCCCAAAATCGTCTGATCAAAATATTGAGAGAGCCATTTTTTCATCATAGTTTGAAGGGCCCAATAACTTGTTCGAATAAGCCCTCTCGCGATATTATAGGACCACTAAGTCGATACAATTAGGCTACCCCTGGAAAAGAAAAATAATGAACACGCATCCGTTATCATTCTTCTGGAAAAAAAACACAAAATTTCACATTTTTGGAAGATATGAGCTTGAAAACCATACAATAGGGTTCTCTGGTACGCTGAATTATATGGTGTTTATTATCGTTAAGGTTCTATGACTTTTAGAGGGTCTTTCCTCTTTTTCGAAAATAACACGAATTTTCTCAAGCTCGTAACTTTTGATGGAAAAAACTCAACTTTATGAAATTTATATATTTGAAATCAGCATAAAATCTGATTTTTTCTATTGATATCAAAATTCTGTTTTTTAGAGTTCCAATTAGAATTGAGCCGGGACACTCCTTACTTACAGTTCGTTACCTCAACCTTAAACGGATATTTGAGTTTCTGATAACTGATTTTTGATCTTCTGAGCAGACGAAATAAAATAAAAGCGTCAAAAACCATGCTTACTTGCTTTGAATTAAGAGCCTCCCAAGTAAAAAACAACTCTGATATATGAAACGGGACAGGAACTACAAAGTTTAAGGCATAGTCATTTAAAACTCCTTCTCGAACGTAGTACAGCTCGGTCTGCAAACCTAAAAACACAAAAGAGCTTCAGCAACCAATAAAACTTTATTAACGGTACTCAAAGAAATACTGACAGACCAAGTGTTAGGTCAAAAGGCAAAAGTGTTAGGTCAAATAAGACAAAAAGCAAAATTATATTATAGTATAAGACTATACATGTAATATAAAGCTACATTGCACGACATATACGACAACTGGCAGTTTGACATTTAGTTCATTTCATTTTGTATTGTTACACTCCTATGGTATACCTTACACCCCACCCCATATTATGGGGCCTAAAACTACTCCTGTCCTCTAGGAAAGATTTTTCTGGCTGGCCCTTTCCCCTTCTGAAAATTATTTCCAGGGAGCCCTGACACAAATATCCAAAACATTGTCTGGCCAGTCTAAATACGTGTAAAAACAAAACAAGGGAAAATTTAGATCAACAGCATATCTTACTACAAATGGGAATCAAGTAAGTATCAAGGTAGGGATCGCTCCAAATAGCTCCACTCTCTGTGTGCTAAGAAATTCTTTGCATTAAAAAAGCACGAGAATAAATGCGCTTATTTAGTTGTATTTGCATTTCACAGTAAATTATTCTGTTTAAAAGCGTAAGTTGAGCTTCAGCCCAAAGAGTAAGAGGTTGACGAGAAAACCGTAGCCCACTCATCCTTAAGTACTTTTTTTACTTTCAATTTTACTGTTGGTCTTCAGTTTGTAAAAAGTTCGTTCTTTTTTTAACGAATTTCTTTCCTTTTTTAATTCATCTATAATCAATCAATCGTAAAATGAACAATTTTGCCCTTACGAATGGTAGACACTACCACATGGAAGCGTTCCTTTGGAAACTGGTAGACTTAAGAAGGATGTACCAGTGCCTTAAACTAAATAGCTTTTTCATAAATTTTTTCCTCATCTCATTCTTTCCAAAAAAAAAAACAGTTTTTTTTTTAAACTGAAAGTAAGGAGCGACATTAAAACTTATAACGAACAGACATTATTCCGTAGATAAAAGGGGCTGTCCCCTCCTCAATGGCTCGCTCTTTGCGCTAAAGTTTTTTATTGTTTTAAAAAATAAAGTTGTGAGAAAAAGTCAAACTTTAGCATAGAGAGCGAGGTGTTGAGGAGGGGACACCCCCTTTAATATACGGTATAATGTCTGTTCGTTTTAAGTTTTAATGTCGCTCCTTACTTTCAGTTAAAAAAAAACTTGTTTTTTAATTTAGTTTCTGAACGTTTTTGAGTTAATACAGTTTTGATTTTGGGTCACCGTACATGAATAATTAAAGCGAAATTTGCATATTAATTTTACTTTTTTTTGGCTAAATGGCTTTCTTGAAATTTTGTTCTGACACAACTTACGAATTAACTTACGTAACGAACTTCTATATTCATATATTTTTATTACGTACATTAGGTAGTTCGCCCCTCGTCAATACTTCGCTCTTTACGCTAAAGTTCAAATTCTGTTCGAATCACTAACCCTTGAATCACAAAGGCCGGTTAATTATAATAGATAGCTCTTTTGAAAGTACTAAAAAAACTTTAGCGTAAAGAGCGAGGTATTGACTAGGGGAAGCACCCCTCCATATACGTAATAATTTTTGTTCGTTTTAAGTTTTAATATTCCTCGTTATTTTCAGTTGAAATTTTTTTTTTTTTATTTAATTTCTGATCGTTTTTTAAATGATGCTGGGAAATCCGAAACCCTCTTCATAGAAATGTCCCTTCCCCCAAGGAAACATCCTCCATGGAAAGATCCTTCCCCATCACCCCCTTCTCTGGACCCCCCCATCATAAAAAATCCCTCCTGAAAACGTCAGTATACTTTCCATTAACCAATACTATATGCCAGCAATGGGCAAAGTTCAAAACTTGCAGCCCTTCCCCCAGGAAATGTGGGGGATTAAGTCATCTACAATGACATATTTATTAGATTTTCGACTATGCTGAACAAAATTGCTATCTCAAAATTTTGATTGGGTGACTTCGGTAAAAAAAATGAGCGTGGGAGGGGCCCAAGCTGCTTTCCAATTTTTTGGTTACTTAAAAAGGGCACTAGAACTTCAAATTTCCATTCGAATGAGCACTCTCATGATATTCTATGACTACTGGATCGATAGGATCAATCCTGGGGAAAAAATAAATCAATAAATAAACACGCATCCGTGATCTTTCTTCTGGCAAAAACTACAAAATTCCACATTTTTCTTAGATAGAAGCTTGAAGATAGTAAGGTTCTCTGACACGCTGAATCTGATGGTGTGTTCTTTATTAAAGTTCTATGACTTTTAGGAGTTGTTTCCCCCTTTTTCGAAAATACAAAAAAACATTCTCAGGCGCTTAACTTATGATGGGTAAGGCTAAACTTGATGAACTATATTTTAAACTAGCATAAAAATATGATTCTTTTGATGCATCTATTGGTATCAAAATTCCGTTTTTTAGAGTTTCGGTTACTGTTGAGCCGGGTCGCTCCTTACTTACAGTTCGTTACCACGAACTGCTTGATTGAATAAAATTGCCTCTCTTTGGAAAAGGCCCTAGATATCATGGAAGGCGAAATTCTACTGATGTGTGATTTTTTCACTAATTAAGAAGGGCACTAGAAAAAATAAATTGGACGACCGCTATTCTCCATTTTCAACTACCTTAAAATTTGTTCTAATTTTTATTTATAATAAGTTAATTGTAAGCTGAACAGTGTTGCGCATAAGAATGGAAGGCCCTGCCAAATAGGAAATCCTCTTTGGAGACTGATAGACTTTAATAAGATATTTCAGTACCTCAAACGAAAGCCTTTTTCGGAAATTTAGTGTCCTTTTGGGCCAATTTAAAACAGATTGTCACTCTTTGGCGTAGAAATTTTGGAAAGTAGTAGTCGACTGAGGTTTGATCTTTCTACTACTTAGAAAGGACAGTAGAATAAAATAGAAAAAATTAAAAAGTCTACTTTCATTTTTGAACTGCCATATCATTTCTTCTCACATTTTGTCATTATTTAGGCACAAATTGAAGAGTATTGTTATTAAAATAACGGATCTCTAAGAGAGGAGAGTTCCCGTGCAGACTGGTAGATTTTTATAATTTTGGTGTTATAATACCTTATCCCGATTTGAAACAAAACTGTCGACTCTCGGGCCAGGGAATCCTGACCTGAGAGTGAAATTATCCCAATCTGTAAGAAACAGCCACTTTGAAGATCTTTTGCCATTTATAATAATTTTTTGGCTTTTTCGATAATCAATGTGGGGACTGCATGTTCCTTCGTCGCCTAGCGACAGATAATTCAGTTAAAAAAAAGAAAAAAAACACTGAAAAATGAAATAGAGCAAAACTCTGTACTAAAAACTAATAGAATATATTCATCTCTCGTTTAATGCGCTTGAATTGTCCCTCTATTGTTAAAATTATGCTACCCTTTCCCAATCCTATATACACCTTTTAGATGGTAATGCCTGTAAGCGCAACCAGAGTACCACCAAGGAATCTCTATTCATTTCTCTTGCTTTGAGTTACGTCTGGGTTTGCCTCTATAATGGTAGCATTTTGGGCTCTAGCCCCCCCCCCGAAAATCTCTACTCTATGGAAGAAAAACATAAGCCCAAAATTGACATCTGGAATCTGGATCCGTATATCATCAATGAAGCGTTTTACTATTGAAGAGTCAAATACTCTAATTAATATGCGCAAAAAAAAGAAAGTAGTTTTTGCTACTGATTTTTTAAGAGGTCTGTGGACTCAATCTCCCTCTCCTTTGTATCGAGCATCCGTCCTGAAAGCTGCACAGGTGTTATCGTCGAATATAAATTTACATCAATAATTATGAAATAAATTCTCCAGAAGCAACGCTTACTGAAATTGTTGATAATATTTCAAAATTTCGATATTTTTTCGGGTTGATTTTGATGGTAATGGGAGGCCCGATTGGGCCCAATCGCTCCAATAGCCTCTCTTACAGCCCTGGTAGTGAAGCTCGCAGATCTTGGATTCCCCCAGTTGTAAACTTCTGATAAAGATAATGCTACAGTATAATGCATAAGTACCGAGAATCCGGGTTTTTAGGTCTAGTTAGTAAGTTTTATGGTTTAATCTAGATAGTGAGTTTTATTCTAAGAAATGGGGTTTTTGATTTGTTGATGTGCAATTCAACGGACCTTGGAAGTGATTATATACTGAATTTCTGAAGCGTTTACAGTTAGTTCCTGTCTTGTCTTGATGCAGTCAAGCTCTTGTATAGTATTTGCTTTGTATAATAAACACATAGTTTATAGTGAAAGATACTCTTCTACCTCCTCCACGAGAACCCATAACTGAATGATTCGGCTACGTTACCAGAACGCTTATCAAAGTTAACTCTTTATAGGCAGAAAGAAAGGTTTACACAGTCCCCATCCATAGACGCCTTGTACATACATATTTATATATATATATATATATACATATATATATATATATATAATATATATATATATATATATATATATATATATATATATATATATATATAGATATATATATATATATATATATATATGATATATATATATATATATATATATATATATATATATATATATTATATATATATATATATATATATATATATATATATATATATATATATATATATATATTATATATATATATATATATATATATATATATATATATATATATATATATATATATATATATATTAATATATCCTTGATTTTGCTGTACATCGCAAGCAGCACTTTAAAGTGAGAAAAGTCAGTTGTTTTTTTGTTTGTTTTTTTTTTATTTCCTCTAGTGTAATCCAAAACGTTAAAAAAGAACAAGACGAAAAGAAAAAAAAACTCTAAAGATTTTAATAATAGTCAAGTAAAATAAGTCATACTTTTAAATTGTTAAGGAAAATAAGAAACATAACGATTAAATTTTTCTAAATTTTGAGAATTCTCACATACGATGTCTCTGTGCACCGGAGAGCACCATAATATTTTATTTTGTAATAATTTATAACGTGTTTAAACTACCTACCGAGCGTTTCTTTTTGTTTCCTGTTGATCCAAATAAAAATTAAAATTTCCAAAAGCTGATCCAAAGCAAAGCAGAAACCCCACAATATTCTCCATCACTTCCTTCTCCAGTCTAAAGATACTCCAGCAGAGACGACTGGAACACTGGAAAACTAAATAGAAATCTTTTATCTCCAAAGAGACAATTAGAACTCCGCCCTCAAGTTGAAAGGTATCGCGAAGATGATCTCGCTAATCTTAATTTTGACAGCTGATGATTGTAGATGTTATTGATGGCCATGATGAACTTGTTTGCAATCTCTAATATGCCCAAGGGTGTGTTTACTATGGATAATTACCTGTACTCAGTGATGGACCTGACGGGCTCAATGGCAGAAAATGAGTTCTAATGACTGTAAACAAGCATTAGTCACCTTCTATGGTTAAAGTATCAATACCAGTGAAAATGAAGCTTAATCGCTTGAAGTTAATAAGTGTAAATTTGCACAGCAAAATAAAAATCAGGAAACTCAGTTAAAAAAAAGAAAAAATAAAGACCTTCATAAGCAGTTATGAAGTTTTGGTTAGTGGCGGAAGCCACTTTAAAAAAAGAAACATGGGTGAAAAATCATTAATATATAGCGCCAAAAAAATTAAGAAGATGTAGATTTCCGGCACTTATCGGTTAGCTGGAACACATGCGACAAGAACCGCATATAGAATCTCAAATATCCTAATGAAAAACAGGTTTCCTCTGCCTAGTGAGGTATTGCTCACTCCGTAATAAATTATTTAAACTTTAGTTTGTTGCGGTTGAAGGGGCCAAAAAAGGTACCTAGGTTAGGTTACACATTTAATATATGCTATGCTTTACCCCCCCCCCCCAATGTGCAAAAATATACCCCGAATTTGTTTCTAAATTGTTATATTTTCATCGTATTTTGTTTTATTTCATTAGCATTAACCAAACTTCACTTCTCGCATGTGTTCCAGCTAATAGATAAATACCAGATTTCCTTAGAAGGTGCATTCGTCTTTGGGAGCCAATTGATTGTTCATTTTTGAATTTTTTGCGACGAAAATCGTTGTTAGGTTTGATTAATTAGCTTTTCTAATTTCTTTCACGGTCCAGCATGGCAACGCTCATGAAAGTATGGTATAGCCTAAAGGAAATCCCAATTTTGTAAAAAAAAGAAAAATCTTAGAAGATTACCGTTTTCGTGCCTGAATAGACAAAAGAAGGTTCCAGGCCAAAGTTTTCGATTTTCTTGATACTATACGAGTTTCTTAGGACCTAAACGGTTCTTTTATTTTTCAAAAGAGTTTCCATACTCTCATAACTGAGAGTATAGAAACCCTATAATAGCGGACACCGAGCGTTATGAGCGTTAGCGGATATGAATGCTTTAAGGACTATACATGTTACTCACCAATAATCAAAATAGTTAAGGCCCCATCTACCATGTTCAATAGTAAATTATTGCCTCCGCTACTATATTTTTATAGTTCCGTTGGTACTGCTGCATTAAACGTACTCTTTTATATACTGCTAAGGATGTCAAGTTTGGTTAATGCTAATGAAATAAAATAAAATAGGATGAATATATAATAGTTTAGAAACAAATTTGGGCTGTATATTTGCACGTTAGGGGGAGGGGGTAAAGCGTACCATACATTAAATACGTAACCTAACCTAGCCAGAGACAGATACCCTGTTATAATGGTTTATGAACAAAATTATAAGTTTGGTTAAAATTCAACTGCCTCTTTTTCTGTTTTTGGCAAATCCCAAATTGTAATTTTAACATTCATATTAGATCACCCGTTTCACTCAATTCCACTCTAACAATTGTTTTATGACCGGGTATCGGTCTCGGTATCTGTAGCATTTCCAGTTTAACATTCCATATACAGTATATAAAAGAGTACGTTTAATTCACTAGCACTGTTATGTCTTATGCCCTGAACAGGTTTAACATGAGAGCTGGGGTGGGGATAGAAACGTGAATTTAGGGAGAAGCTCCTATGGAAAAGCTAATTAAAATTAATAAGCCTGATAAAACTACTGCTACCACTAATAACTCTCCATGGTTCCCTGAGTTCCAGCAGAATCTATTTTGTAAATTCAAGCTTTGCACATCCCATGCACAGCACAATTTACTGTGGGGCAGAGGGGGGAACATCTCCTCCCAGACCTCAGTTTCTCCCCCCCCCCAGACCTCAGTTTCCTCTCCAGCTGAAATTTAGTTTCTCAGTAAATCTTGTCAAAACTAAAGTAAGCCTGTATGATTCAAGCATCTACAGAAACGGATCAGTTCAGTTCATTTTATTTAACATCAAAATACATTTAACAAATATGCCAATACCCGCCCCAAGAAAGATACCAAAAAGCACTTGCGACTGGGCGGTGTACATACAACTCATTTTTAAATTAATGATTAACTATAAAACAAAAAAAATCAATCTCTCATCAATTCATTTAATAATAATAATAATAATAATAATAAAGATAAATAATAACAATAATAATAAAGAGAAAAAAAAAAAAAAACAAAAAAAACTGAACCTTGACCTAACAAATATTTTTTCAATTTATTTTTAAATAACCCCAGGTGCTCAGCCGCCCGAATGCTCTCCGGAATAGAGTTCCACACATTAGGTCCTGAACATCTAGTATGGAAGCCGGCCCTGGTTCCACTTCTATTCGGAACAATGAAATCACTAGCATGACGAGTTTCATAATCATTTTCACTTTTCACTGTAATTTTCAATTGATTTGGGAAAATTGGCCCCAACCTTGCCCCCCCCCCCCAGAATTTTGATGAAATTACGGAACTAATCCTATGTAGTTCTGATTTCATTAAAATTCTTTTTTATGATCTCTTCCAGCCCCATGCGGGGACGACATTCTATTTGTTTGGCCTCATATAGATAACCAAAAAGCACATTGGGAATCTGTTTTTTATCATCCATGAAACGTGGTCAAATTATTTTAAATTATGTTCCATTATAGTCCTTGAAAGTGGGATCAAACCAAATTGTTTGTACCGATTACTAACTTATGAGCCGTCCGTCAAAAGAGAACATTAAACTATCCTTTGACGATTCCTTTGGGAAAAAAATTCACAAATCTTCCATGGGATTTCGAAATGCACCCGTTTGAGAATCACACTTGACCCCTGTCATTATTATGGCTTCCAATATTCGAATGTTAGTTCGCAAACTTATTTTCCTATTCTTCAAAACTTGAAAATACGAAACAACTGTTGCTATCTTTCTAAAGTTCAATATTAATTCCTAATGATCAACATGTTTTTACGTTTTGGGTAGGAAATCACTGATTATTATAAACTAATTAGCACAGTTGTTGGAACTTACCATTTACTTCTATTTGATACCTTTTGAGATAAATTAACCCGCTTTTCGTTAGGCAGGTCTTTCTCTTTTAGAATTCGTACCCACACAAGGGCAGAAATATCTGAATACGCAGAGATTCACTGTAGAACAACACCCTAAGGGCTAAAACGGTAGTTATAGGCCTACTATAATGAAAGAAAGGTTGAGATGGCTAGGGCACGTTCCGCGGATGAAGGATGACAGATTGCCGAAGATTGTCCTTTTCGGCCAACCGTCCAGGGCTAAACGGAAAGCAGGTCGTCCTCGTCTGGGGTGGGAGGATGTCATAAAGAAAAATTTAAAGGAAATACGAACTTCCTGGAAGGGTGTGAAGAGGCTTTGAAAAGATTGGGATGGAGGAGGAGGAGCGTGTGGTGTTGTTTTGGCCTCAGGCGGCTTGGTGCTGCGGTGAGTTGTTAGTAGTAGTAGTAGTAGCATAGGCCTACTTAGCTGGCCAAGTGTTATGGTTGTTCAGCTAAGAGCGGCACTGGAACAAGTTGATTCTTTCAGCACTTATGACTTTTCAATATCGAAAAAAATAAATGAGTACAAAGGCTAGAAGTTCTTGAAGAAAACAAATTCTTCGGAAATAAATAATAAAGTGTAGCAATGATTAAAATTGTGTCTCCCATTGTCCTATCGACAAAACAAACATAATGGCCCACAACCCAGTCATATTATCAGAACACAGTACTTGAATAACTGCTTTGTTCGACGTCACGCTTCGATTTTGTGCAACGATCTTCTTGGGGACGTTTTCCCTAAAAGTTTCTGTGTTGACTCGGCCAAAGGAAGCTTCCATAGTTATTTAAAAGCTCATGATGGAGCGATGTAAATGGTATGTGGCAAATCAAATACTTAGAAGTACCTGAAGCAACAAATTTGAAATAGAAAAAATTTTAAGAAAAAAAAAATAAATAAATAAATAAAAAAAAACAAATAAACACCGAATCAACAGGGAGCATAACAGAGTATAATCACCAGTTAGAAAAACCTAATACTTACAAGTAAGCTAGGAGTAAACTGAACTGATTGCAACCCTGTGTTATATACAATGTTTAAAAAAAACTGTTTTAATTGGGAAGAATAGAGAATTACCCGATGATTTACCGATTTGACTTGAAAGAATTTACTACAATTAAGCTGCAGCAGTTTTTTTTTTTTTGCTAAAATAATTTATGTCAAAGTGAAGCAATCTTAAGAAAATAAAGATTGAGACCAAAGACACAGCCAAAAAGTTCTGCAAGGATGTTTAGTTTTTTTTTTTGGGGGGGGGGGAGAGATTTACCTCGATATTTACAATCCATAGGTGTAAGGGTAACCAATTAAAGTAATTTGTTGTGTTAATAGGGAATAATATCTTAGTGAAGACGAAGCTAACTTGGATTTAAGTACATCCAAGGGGAAGAATGCATAGAGGCCTAGGTATCGTCTAGGTCCCTTCACTGCTGAAGTTCATGATTCAGATTACTTTTCGGGGCAATTTTATTTTAAGCTTCTGTTTTTCCAGTAATTGGAATTTATCCTTAAAGTAATTGAAATCTTGTGGTGATCTTGGGTAATCTTGGCGTTTTATTTCAACTCAGTAATTCAGAAGATGGCCTGTTTCACAACATATTACAAGGCAGACCAGACAATCTGGAAATTTTGTTAAACTTTGATAGAGAAAAGAATTGCAATTTACTGTAGTAAATCTGTTAGACGTAAATACCCTCGCTTAGCAAAGTAGGCTACAATCTGTCAAGTATGACAGTAGAAAAGCTCTAATATACTGCACTGCCATCACTCATAGTTTTTTTTATATTTTCTTCTTTTTCATTACTTGTCTCATCTGCACCAAGCTGCACCAAGTGCTTTAGAGCCCTATTTTTGCACCTTAGATTCCAATTTGCATCAGAAATCTTGATAACACAAACCCACAGGAGAGGGAAAAATGTTAAAACACCACAAACATTTCGAATGCAACAAATCCACGGCTCTATGCTCTCTCTGGGAATGTCAATTTTTTTCAAGTCTAAATTTTTTTAGGGTATTTTTTGCATTGTTTAGAGATTTTCCCTCGTGGAGTTTTGTCCCCTTTCAAAAAAATTTTGTTGCCTATTATGGGATTTCAAGTTACCAATTAGCAAATAACAAAAATAAGAAAAAAAACAAGGACTCTTCTCCGCCAGTGAACAAGACAGGAAAAGTAAAATTACTCTGGTTAAGATTTCCACTTATTGTTCATCAATATAAGAAGGATGTTTCTAAAAAGAAACTACAGAGGAGACTAAAAACATGTGAACTGGTAGAAACCGAAAAAAAATTAAAAAAAAAAATAGTTGGGAAACCAAATTAGGATATATTGTTTTTATGATGATTTAAATACGTAAAATTCATTGAGCATAGGAGTACTCATAAAAAGTTTCGAGTCTGAGGATATTTGTAGAATTTTTGAAAAGGGGAGGAAACACCATCGAGACAAAGATTGATCAATGAAAATATCCTCCCACGTAACCCCTCCCTCCTCCACCATAAGAAACCCCCCTGAAAAACGTCTTTATATTTCCCAACAACCAATATTATGTGTAAACAATGAGCAAAGTTCGTAGCTTGCTGCCCTTCCATGGACTGTGGGGGATAAAATTATCCTCATAAACATAGTTATTAGATTTTTTTACTATGCTGAAAAAATGGATATCTCAAAATTTTGATCGGGCAACTTTGGGGAAAAAATGAACGTAGGAGGGGGAGGGCTAACTGCCCTCCAATATTTGCTCACTTAAAAAGGGCACTAGAACTTCTTATTTTCGATCAAATCAGCCCTCTCCCAATCATCTATTATCACTGGTTTGATACGATCACCCTTAGGAAAAAAACAAACAAACAAATAAACACGCATTCGTGATCTTTTTTCTGGCAAAAAATAAAACATTCCGCATTTTTATACATAAGAGTAGAAAGGCCCTAATGACTCCCGTACGAACACATGTGCTGTCATCTACAACTGGAGTCTAACGCTGTACGAACATAATTTATTCAAGGATTATCGATCGAGTCTAATGGGGTCAATGACATCGCTTTCATGGTCGATTTATTTGTTGTTTCTAAGTGTGTTGACTCCGGGACGAAGTTTGCACATGCGCATTGACGGTGGGTAATGTATTGATCTAGGAGAAATTAATTTCCGAGAACGTGATTTACATAATCAGTGGGGGAGAATGTATTGATCTAGGACAAGTGAACTTCCGAGAAATTGATTGCGTAATCGAAGGGGAGAGGATTTCCGAGAAATTGATCCAGGACTCGACTAGGACAAATGGATTTCCAAGAAATTGATTGGGCAGAATATTTTGATCTGATAACGGGAAACAGGATCACGTGTCTCCTTCTAAGCCAATCAGAGAGCCGGTTACATCTCCTTCTAAGCCAATCAGAGAGTCGGTTACATATGGTTTCCCATTACATCGCAATTCGCCCTTGAGATATCGTATATTGCGTTGTGATTAAATTATCATATATTTCCAAGACACAATGGATAGAGCATCTGAAATTATTGACAAGGAAACTTCATCTACATTGATTAACAATGTGAGTTCTGTTTAGTAAATTTTCATACTTTATTTCAAATAAAATTATTTTACATAGTCACCCTCCAGTAAATTTAGGGTATACCCCCCCCCCCACAATACAAACTCCACTATATATTATTTATACTCACTAGAAAGCTTAAAATATGTTATTTTTTACCACGTAAACCTAACCTCCCCCCTCCACAACCCCCACCCCTGTTTACGACTTTAATTCTTCCATTGGAAATAAATCTGTTTTTGATAAATTTATTCTTTCTGTAAGCCTATCTAAAAGTGACAGTCAACTTCTGCCAACCCTTAGCTATTAATATACCGTTTCCATTTAAGCCGCGGCTAACTGACTTAAACATTTCCGCTATGATTTAATTAGCTGATAATTAGCTCTCACCCTTTTAAAGTACATCCGGCCTCATAATCCTTACGTTCACGGTTTAACCAAAAGGTTTCACAGATCAAAAAGGATTGTTTTTCACATCGAATTAAAACAGTTTCAAGCAAAAAGAGATTGCGATAATTAAGCTAAGCCTACGCAACCTGTATGGAAGTAGAGAAACGAGTTATTTCCAAAATTATGGTCTAACAATATTTTTTAGGACATTATGTAAAAAGGGGGAATGGGCTATGCCTCAATTCTAACACCTTCATTGTAAAGTGAAAACAAACTGTTTCTTCGCGTGAAAAGTAAGGGGCCGGGATTTCTAAGTAAAAGAATACATAACTTTATTATGCGTAAATTGAATAGCATTTGATTTCCAAGCATAGTATATTTCTCGTAAAATTTTAGGCCTATAAGCTGATGGGTTAACAATCTTTTTTTCTATTTTAAAGCCTATAGACTGGAACATTTAAAAATATTTTCTAAATGGTAAAAATAGAAACATTGATTTCTATCCTAAGGCTACAAACTAGTGATTGTCAACTTTTATTTTTTTTTCACAAGTTGTGCAATAGAAACGTATGATTTCCAAGCATAGTATATTTCTCGTAAAATTTTTACTTTTTGCTTTGCTTTTTTGGCTTAGGGGAGGGGGCTTCTTTATGATAAATGCTTCTATGCAAAATTATGGTTAGGGGGTTGGGGGTACTAATTTTTCTTCTGTAAAAAAGGGAAAAATTATTTCAATACTAAATTTTTTCTTCTTTTAAGGCCAATTATGAGCATCGCTCCCCTCATGAAAAGAGGGCTAGGGACACCGACCCAACCCCCGTGCAGCGTTTGGAGATATCTGACACATCCAGGACCGTTCTATACCAGTCCCCTGTCCCTTTTCAAATCACTGCGCTCTCTATGAAAACTCTCCCTTGGACATTCAAGGTTGCAGTAGAAGTGCCAAGGGGACATCGACTAGCCCTAGAATGGAATGAATGTGCCCGTGATCTATTAAATGACATTGAGAATAAGAAGGAGATCCCTAATATCACCAAGGAAATTAAAGACATTGTGTTATAGATTTCAGAAATAAAGTTTCATATATTTATTATTATTATTTTCTTAGGCTTAAGGGTCGAGGTTTGAGAATTTCAATTGACTATTTTCCCTATTTTAATATATTTATTCAGATGACTACTGACTCAATACGGGATACAACCTGATAACCAAATTCAATATTTGTTATCTACCAGAAACTTCACGGAAAACGGACACCACCCCTCCTACTGGTAAAGGTTAGGTTAGATCGATTTCAGACTGAACAATGTAAATAGGGAAAAACATGAAATGGGTTATAAAAGAATAAAATAAAAAGCAATAACCATTGGAATTTAATGGAAAATGAGAGGAGAGGACTCCAAGGGAGGTGAGAGTGTCTTTGAGGGACGGAGAGCAGGTCAACAGCTCAACATTAAATTTTTTCCGCTGGATCCTTTTCAGACTGAACAATGTAAATGATGAAAAACATGAAATGGATTATAAAAGAATAAAATAAAAAACAATAACACGCTCAATTTAAGGGAAAATGAGAAAAGAGGACTCCAGGGAAGGAGGGAGTGTCTTTAAGGGACTGAGGGCAGTTTTTTGGTCAACAACTCAACATTAACTTTTTTCCGCTGTTATATTTATAATTTATTTTTCGTTGTGCAAAGCAGTAGTTTTTAAGTGTAGATTTAATGTTACCCAACCTCCTAAGTGAAAATGTTATCTAAGAAAGTGAGCGTATGTAAGTTCAGAACATTATACATTTATTTAGTTTAAGCCCTTTTTTCAGATATAATAATGTTTGGTGTGATTGACACAGAAATATTGGTCTGAAATATTCCTCAACTGGCATTATTTTCGAGGCAGTTTTCTTACTCCTAGACAATCAACGGCGTGAAATTCATAGCTATAAATCGAACTTCAGATACAATATGTATAAATACGAGAAAAACAGATTGAGGCCAACACTAAATTTTATAAATTGAAACGGCTTTTACGTTAAAACCATAAGACCACGTAATGAAAATGGCTATGAAATAAAACATGTACAAGAGGAAGTTCAGGAAATATGCAGTTTATTCGGTGTGCAAGCTGTTTATGTTAAGGGAAACGTGCCAACTGATAAACTCTTACTAGAAAAAGGTGATAAAAAAATAGCATTATTCAATTTAGAAGACTTCAAATGTGAGAAATACCTGCATTCAGCACATGACCCGGAAGATGAAGTTAGATTTTTCGCTCAGTGGGTACCGGAAAAGATACCTGACATGGAAAAATGCATCACATATCAAAAGACCTAAACTCTTGCTCTTCTCATATCAAATGGATTAATCTTTTTTAAAAAAAAATATGTCATTATGTATTTTTTCAAATGTTTTAAATATGTTAAGCAATAAATATCTTTAGCCTCAGCCGTCTTTATTCTGTAGAATAGTTCATCGCCATGAAAATTGTACTGTGAGATTGAACATGCCAGGGAACACACTTTCAAGTTCACATGTTGGAGAACCATAAATAGTCACCACTAAAAAGGTAAGTTAACCCTGAAAGGTTAAAGAATTTTTCTGAAATCACACTTTCAGATTCGGCATGTCATGGAAAACACTTTCAGGTTCAGCATGTTAGAGAACTTACTTACTTTACTTTACTTTTGGCAGGAACCAGACGATGAACTGTCCTGCCCGGCACAAAGGATCTTGGGATGACTTCCGACGACCACTTGGACCTGTCGGCTGCAGCTTCTCGGTGATCTTCAGCCAGTCTTTGTCCCATCTCCGACCGTGTCTCCTGAATCCTCCCCACGGTTCAGGTCCTCCTTGAATTTTTGCCACAGGTCCTTCTTTTGTCCTCCTGGTTTACGTTTCCAGGAGGGGGTGGTTCGCAGACAAGGACGTCTCGACATATCGTGCCTTCGGGACGGCGCAATGTGTGGCCGAGGAGCTTCAGGTGACGTCTTTTAATGATAAGCGATAGCTCTTCTGATTGGCCACAGCGACTCCTTACTCACTATTGGAAATCTGTCCCATCTCTTAATGCGGAGGATATAACGAAGGCAGCGGTGGTCGAACACGTCTAAAGTTCTCGCATCTTCAGTCTTGATCGGCCATGTCTCGCAAGCATACAGAAGTACTGCTCGAACAGTTGCACCATAGATTCTGACTTTTGTTTTGGTTGAGATCTCCCGTCTGGTCCCATAATGCTTTTTTCAGATAGTAAACACTCCCAGGCTTTTGCTATGAGGGCAGAGATATCCCTTTCAGCTCCGCCATCTGGTGTTATGATAGAGCCAAGATACTGAATTCCTCAACGCTTTCTATTGGCTCACCGTCGAGGGTAACTTGGCAAGGAGCAGGTGGTTGAGAGCCAATACTTTAGTCTTTGCGCCGCTGATGGCCAGTCCGATGCGCTTTGAGACCTCATAGGTATCGTCGATCATGTCTTGTAAGCTGTCGGCGGTAGTTTCCAGCTCAGCAACGTCGTCTGCGAAGTCCAGATCTGTCAGGGGCTGGAGGAAACCAGCTATTTGTCCGAAGACTATTCCGCTGTGGTTTCTCATTGCATTATACATGATCCAGTCTATCGCGTAGTTGAATAATATAGGCGAAAGGGGGCATCCCTGCTTTACCCCAAACTCCACTGGAAACTTAGGGGTGTCATTGCCGGAAACACGGACGCAAGTCTCAGTGTCCTTATACGCACTTCGGAGTATCTCAATGATCTCCTGTGGCGCACCGACCTCCTAGGTGGGAATCAAGGCCTGATAAGCACGAGTGCTCCCAAAGCTATGGTTGGGGCCTCGGAGCGAGGATTCACGCCTCCTGTCCCTAGCGAGCCGGGAGGAGAGCCCTAAGTTGCACCTCACAGCGGTGGAGTGGTGTAACATTCTATTAGTAGCCTAGCCCGACAAATAGAATGGCTAACGCAACGGGGCGCCAAGGGTCTGGGGAGCCTTGGTCAAGTCAATTCCTATGAAACACCTATGGATATGGAAGATCAAATGCAGAGAGATACTACTATTACGGCGTTCGCTGTAGCCGACGCGGACCAGGTCAGGGTGGTGCCTGGCCAGACAAGTATGCAAGCCGCCCGATCAAGAAAACATCTGAATATTGGCGCGTGGAATGTTCGCAGCTGCAAGCTGGAATCCACGCAACTGCTCCTTGCAAGGGAGCTGCAGAAGTATAAAATCAACGTTTGTTGTCTGTCAGAAACGAGACTTAAGGATGTTCTGTCCAAAAAGTTGACCGTTTCCGAACCTGACTCATCCACTTCTATAAACTTGGGTCCCAATGATGGTTCAGGCCAGCAAGGAGTTGGGCTCCTAATAGACGGTCCTACTGCATCATGCGTCACCTCTTGGGAGCCAGTGTCACCAAGGATCGCCAATGATCAGACTGAGAGGCCACATTAGCCACATAACCATAATTGCCGAGTGTACGCTCCGATAAGGGACAGTAGTAGACGCGGTCAAAGATGCCTTTTATTATGACCTACAAAGCATCATCGACAAGACACCAAGGCGTGACAATAACTCTTTGTAGCTGGAGACTGGAACGCCCGGCTTGGCAGAGTAGACCCCGACACAGCAGCAGTTATTGGCCGCCCAACCACCGTTGGTGACAGATGCATCAATGAAGAACGGCTCTTACAGCGAGCCAGATACAACAACCTATGCGTCACAAACACTCTCTTTGAGCAACAAGAGACTCCACCTCGTTACATGGCGTTGAACGACGGCGTAACAACAGCCCAGATCGACCACATCTTAGTCAGCAGAAGATGGAGGAGCTCCTGCACAGATGCCCGAGTATACAGAGGAGCAGGACACAGGATCTTTAAATGGATCCGACCACTATCTCCTCACTTGCAAAGTCCGTCACCGCCTAGTAGACAGAAGCGACAGAAGGCAGGGAAGCGCTTCGATGTTTCGAAACTAAGATGCCGGAAATCAAAGCCGACTTCGAGTTAAAGCTAAGCAACCGGTTCGATGCCTTGAATCGTCTCTCACTCGTCGATGAAGAATGGCGCAGATAAAAATTGCGACACAGGACGTAGCTGAGGAGGTGCTTGGCCACACAAAACGAAAACAGCGAGCCTGGATCTCTGACCACACCATAGAACTAGTTGAGAAGAAGCGACCCCTCGTGGGAGGTGCAAAAGAACCCTTAAAAGTAGCCGCCAAAGCAGTTAAACAGTCACTGAAACGGGACAGAGAACAGTACTGGTCAGATCTGGCGAATGAGTTTGAACAAGCGTCCAGGAGCCACAACAGCAGGAAAATGTTCAAACTACTTAAAGAAAGCGACTGGAAAAGCTCCTGTAACGGTTGACACACTGAAAGATAAGTCCGGGAGAACTCATCCGAACAGAAGAAGGAGCATGGAACGCTGGCGCGAGAGCATTTTTCGAGCTACTGAACCCTGTCAAACCCCTGTGCGATCTACCTGCCTTCTTGAGTGCTGCTAGAGAGCCCTGCGCCGTAAACTTCGATCGCCAAGTATTGCGGACGTACAAAAAGCGCTGAAGTGCATGAAAAACAATAAAATTCCTGGAGAGGATGGGATCCCTTCTGAAATGTTCAAGGCCTCACCAACTCTACTATGCCGCCTAACCGACCTGTTTGTCCAGGTGTGGACGTCCCCAAAAGACTTCCCAAAAGACTGGAAAGTATCAGTCCTCATTCCGCTATACAAAAAAGGAGTTAAGGCCATTTGCGGAAACTATAGAGGTATCTCCCTGATCGACCATGCCATGAAGATCTTTTGCGTCATTCTTTTGAATCGATTCAAAGATGCACGTGACAAGTTAAACCCGTCCTGAACAAGCAGGCTTCAGACCAGGCAGAGGCTGTCCAGAACAGATATTGACGATTCGCCTCATCCTTCAGCAGTTCAGCAGGTTTCATCTACCCTTCTCATCGCCTTTATTGACTTGGCAGCTGCCTTCGACTCTCTTATCAGAGAGGAGCTATGGAGAATTATGGCTGAAGACGGTGCGCCACAGGAGATCATTGAGATACTCGAAGTGCGTATAAGGACAACTGAGACTTGCTTCCGTGTTTCCGGCAATGACACCCCTAAGTTTCCAGTGGAGTTTGGGGTTAAAGCAGGGATGCCCCTTTCGCCTATATTATTCAACTACGCGATAGACTGGATCATGTATAATGCAATGAGAAACCACAGCGGAATAGTCTTTGGACAAATAGCTGGTTTCCTCCAGCTCCTGACAGATCTGGACTTCGCAGACGACGTTGCTGAGCTGGAAACTACCGCCGACAGCTTACAAGACATGATCGACGATACCTATGAGGTCTCAAAGCGCATCGGACTGGCCATCAGCGGCGCAAAGACTAAAGTATTGGCTCTCAACCAACCTGCTCCTTGCCAAGTTACCATCGACGGTGAGCCAATAGAAAGCGTTGAGGAATTCAAGTATCTTGGCTCTATCATAACACCAGATGGCGGAGCTGAAAGGGATATCTCTGCCCGCATAGCAAAAGCCTGGGGAGTGTTTACTAGTCTGAAAAAAGCATTAGGGACCAGACGGGAGATCTCAACCAAAACAAAAGTCAGAATCTATGGTGCAACTGTCGAGCAGTACTTCTGTATGCTTGCGAGACATGGCCGATCAAGACTGAAGATGCGAGAACTTTAGACGTGTTCGACCACCGCTGCCTTCGTTACATCCTCCGCATTAAGAGATGGGACAGGATTTCCAATAGTGAAGTAAGGAGTCGCTGTGGCCAATCAGAAGAGCTATCGCTTATCATTAAAAGACGTCGCCTGAAGCTCCTCGGCCACACATTGCGCCGTCCCGAAGGCACGATATGTCGAGACGTCCTTGTCTGCGAACCAGCCCCCTCCTGGAAACGTAAACCAGGAGGACAAAAGAAGGACCTGTGGCAAAAATTCAAGGAGGACTGGAACCGTGGGAGGATTCAGGAGACACGCGTCGGAGATGGGACAAAGACTGGCTGAAGATCGCCGGAGAAGCTGCAAGCCGACAGGTCCAAGTGGTCGTCGGAAGTCATCCAAGATCCTTTGGTGCCGGGCAGGACAGTCATCGTCTGGTTCCCGCCGAAAGTAAAGTAAAGTAAGTAAGTTCTCCAACATGCTGAACCTGAAAGTGTTTTCCATGACATGCCGAATCTGAAAGTGTGATTTCAGAAAAATTCTTTAACCTTTCAGGGTTTAACTTACCTTTTCAGTGGTGAATATTTATGGTTCTCCAACATGATGAACTTGAAAGTGTGTTCCTGGCATGTTCAATCTCACAGTACAATTTTGCATGGCGATGAACTATTCTAAAGAATAAAGACGGCTGAGGCTAAAGATATTTATTGCTTAAACATATTTAAAAACATTTGCAAAAAATACATAAGACATATTTTTTTTAAAGATTAATCCATTTGATATGAGGAAGAGCAAGAGAGTTTAGGTTTTGGAATATGTGATGCATATTTCCAGTCAGGTATCTTTTCGGTACCCACTGAGCGAAATATCTAACTTCATCTTCCGGGTCATGTGCTGAATGCAGGATTTTCACATTTGAAGTCTTCTAAAATGAATAATGCTATGTGTTTGTCACATTTTTCTAGTAAGAGTTTATCAGTTGGCACGTTTCCCCTTAACATAAACAGCTTGCACACCGAATAAACTGCATATTTCCTGAACTTCCTCTTGCTACATGTTTTATTTCATAGCCATTTTCATTACGTGGTCTTATGGTTTTAACGTAAAAGCCGTTTTAATTTATAAAATTTAGGTGGCCTCAATCTGTTTTTCTCGTATTATATACATATTGTATCTGAAGTTCGATTTATAGCTATGAATTTCACGCCGTTGATTGTCTAGGAGTAAGAAAACTGCCTCGGAAAATAATGCCAGTTGAGGAATATTTCAGACCAATATATTCGGTGTCAATCACACCAAACATTATTATATCTGAAAAAAAGGGCTTAAATTAATTAAATGTGTAATGTTCTGAAACTCTAACAAAATAACAGCTCACTGTTCTTAGAATAAATCATTTTCACTTAAGGAGGTTGGTAACATGAAATCTACACGTAAAAACTACTGCTTTGCACATACGAAAAAATAAATTATAAATATACAGCGGAAAAAAAGTTAATGTTGAGTTGTTGACCAAAAAAACTGTCCCTCAGTCCCTTAAAGACACTCCTCCTTCCCTGGAGTCCTCTTTTCTCATTTTCCCTTAAATTGAGCGTGTTATTGTTTTTTATTTGATTCTTTTATAATCCATTTCATGTTTTTCATCATTTACATTGTTCAGTCTGAAAAGGATCCAGCGGAAAAAATTTAATGTTGAGCTGTTGACCAAAAAACTGCTCTCCGTCCCTCAAAGACAACTCTCACCTCCACTTGGGAGTCCTCTCCTCTCATTTTCATTAAAATCCAATGGTTATTGCTTTATATTTATTCTTTTATAAACCATTTCATGTTTTCCCTACTTTACATTGTTCAGTCTGAAATCGATCTAACCTAACCTTTACCAGTAGGAGGGGTGGCGTCCATTTTCCGTGAAGTTTCTGGTAGATAACAAATATTGAATTTTGGTTATCAGGTTGTATCCCGTATTGAGTCAGTAGTCATCTGAATAAATATATTAAAATAGGGAAAATAGTCAATTGAAATTCTCAAACCTCGACCCTTAAGCCTAAGAAAATAATAATAATAAATATATGAAACTTTATTTCTGAAAATCTATACACACAATGTCTTTAATTCCTTGGTGATATTAGGGATCTCCCTCTTATTCTCAATGTCATTTAATAGATCACGGGCATATTCATTCCATTCTAGGGCTAGTCGATGTACCCTGGCAACTTCTACTGCAACCTTGAATGTCCAAGGGAGAGATTTCATAGAGGGCGCAGTGATTTGAAAAGGGGACAGGGGCACTGGATAGAAACGGTCCTGGGATGTGTCAGATATCTCCAAACGCTGCACGGGGGTTGGTCAGCGCCCCTAGCCCTCTTTCTATGAGGGGAACGATGCTCATAATTGGCCTTAAAAGAAGAAAAAATTTAGTATTGAAATAATATTTCCCTTTTTTATAGAAGAAAAATAGTACCCCAACCCCCTAACCATAATTTTGTATAGAAAGTATTATCATAAAGAAGCCCCCTCCCCTAAGCCAAAAAAAGCCAAAGCAAAAAGTAAAAATTTTACGAGAAATATACTATGCTTGGAAATCATACGTTTCTATTGCACAACTTGTGAAAAAAAAATAAAAGTTGACAATCACTAGTTTGTAGCCTTAGGATAGAAATCAATGTTTCTATTTTTACCATTTAGAAAAATTTTTAAATGTTCCAGTCTATAGGCTTAAAAATAGAAAAAAAGAGTGTTAAACCCCAGCAGCTTATAGGCCTAAAATTTTACGAGAAATATACTATGCTTGGAAATCAAATGCTATTCAATTTACGCATAATAAAGTTATGTATTCTTTTACTTAGAAATCCCGGCCCCGTACTTTTCACGCGAAGAAACAGTTGTTTTCACTTTACAATGAAGGTGTTAGAATTGAGGCATAGCCCCTCCCCCTTTTTACATATGTCCTAAAAAAATATTGTTAGACCATAATTTTGGAAATAACTCGTCTCTACTTCCATACAGGTTGCGTAGGCTTAGCTTAATTATCGCAATCTCTTTTGGTTGAAACTGTTTTAATTGCGATGTGAAAAACAATCCTTTTGATCTGTGAACCTTTGGTTAAACCGTGAACGTAAGGATTATGAGGCCGGATGTACTTTAAAAGGGTGACAGCTAATTATCAGCTAATTCAATCATTGCGGAAATGTTTAAGTCAAGTTAGCCGTGGTTTAAATGGAAACGGTATATTAATAGCTAAGGGTTGGCAGAAGTTGACTGTCACTTTTAGATAGGCTTACAGAAAGAATAAATTTATCAAAAACAGATTTATTTCCAATGGACGAATTAAAGTCGTAAACAGGGGTGGGGGTTGTGGAGGGGGGAGGTTAGGTTTACGTGGTTAAAAAATATAACATATTTTAAGCTTTCTAGCGAGTATAAATAATATATAGTGGAGTTTGTATTGTGGGGGGGGGGTATACCCTGAATTTACTGGAGGGTGACTATGTAAAATAATTTTATTTGAAAATAAAGTATGAAAATTTACTAACAGAACTCACATGTTAATCAATGTAGATGAAGTTTCCTTGTCAATAATTTCAGATGCTCTATCCATTGTGTCTTGGAAATATATGATAATTTAATCACAACGCAATATACGATATCTCAAGGGCGAATTGCGATGTAATGGGAAACCATATGTAACCGACTCTCTGATTGGCTTAGAAGGAGATGTAACCAACTCTCTGATTGGCTTAGAAGGAGACACGTGATCCTGTTTCCCGTTATCAGATCAAAATATTCTCAGAATTAAAGTGAAGCTCCTTATCTTCATGGTGAATATTCACGATCAATGTATAAGTTTTTCTATCTTCTATGAAAAATTTGGAACAAGACTTTAAATATTTTCATCTCTTTGAGAAACATTGGAACTGAAGTGGAACCTTTATATTTTCTCAGGAAAAAAATTAGGATTGATCTGTAACATATTTCTTTTTCATTGCGAAAATTTGGTGTTGGGACATAAAAGAAGTTGAAAAGTAACGTATGGCTTCTCTGGCATGCTGGATTTGAAAATGTAATTTCAGAGAAATTCTTTAACCATTTAGGGTTAACTTACCTTTTTAGGGATGAGCATTTAGGGTTCTCCTGCATGCTGAACCTGAAAGTGTGTTCCCTGATTTACGAAAGTGTGAAACATTGATTTCTTAGAAGGAGACACGTGATCCTATTTCCCGTTATCAGATCAAAACATTCTCCCCAGCGATTATGCAAATCAATTTCTCGGAAATCCATTGTCCTAGTTGAGTCCTGGATCAATTTCTCAGAAATCCTCTCCCCTTCGATTACGCAATCAAATTCTCGGAAATTCACTTGTCCTAGATCAATACATTCTCCCCCACCGATTATGTAAATCAAGTTCTCGGAAATTCATTTCTCCTAGATCAATACATTCCCCACCGTCAATGCGCATGTGCAAACTTCGTACCGGAGTCAATACACTTAGAAACAACAAATAAATCGACTTTGAAAGAGATGTCATTGACCCCATTAGACTCGATCGATAATCCTTGAATAAATTATGTTCGTACAACGCTAGACTCAATTGTAGATGGCAGCACATGTGTTCGTACGGGAGTCATTAGGGCCTTTCTACTCATAAGAGCTTGAAATCTTTATAATAGGATTCTCTGGTATGCTGAATCTGATGGTGTAATTTTAATTTAAGATCTTTTGATGATTCGGAGGTGTCTCCCCTCTTTTTTAAAAATTTGGCAGATTTTCTCAGGCTTGTAATTTTTGATGGGTAACTTTAAATTTGATGAATTTTAGTAATTTTGAATAAGCATCAAAATTCGATTCTTTTAATGTATCTATTGTTATAAAGACTGTTACAGTTGTGGTTAATACTTTTTATGTTTCTTAGAGTTTTGGTTACTAATGAGCCGCATCGTTCCTTATTTACAGTTCTTTACCACAGATCAGAGGCAACGCAGTAGCGTTGCCTATAGTAAAGACCATACGGCTCCAATGTTTATTTTTTTTCCCAGAGGCACTTCATATGGAATTAATCGTCGTAGAAACTTCAAAGGAGGCTCATTCAATTGAAAATTGAGAGTTCTAGAGCCCTTTTAATAGTTGAAAATGATTGGAGGGCAACTAGCCCCCCTCCCCCACGCCCATCATTCCCCCAAACACATCCAATCAAATTTTAAGATGGCCATTTTGTTCAGCGTAGTTGATTTCCAGATAGAAGATATATTTTTGAGGAGGACACTCCCGCACAAACATCAGGGCAAGGGTTTTAAGTTATGCCCTGGGGGTATATAAGGTTTTTATAGAAGGTGTTGTCGTAGAAACTTCAAAACAGGCTCATTTGATTGGAATTAAAGGGCGAGTGCCCTTTTTAATAGTCGAAAGTGATTGGAGTGCAACTAGCCCCCCCCCCCCTCGACGCCCATCATTTCCCAAAACACATCCAATCAAAATTTTGAAATAGCCATTTTGTTCAGCGTAGTTGACTTCCAGATAGAAAATATGTTTTTGAGGAGGACACTCCCCCAAAACCTCCAGGGCAAGGGTTTTAAGATATGACCTGGGGGAATATAAGGTTTTATAGAAGGCGTTGTCGTTAAAACTTCAAAAAGGCTCGTTCGATTGGAAATTCAAAAGGATAGTGCCCTTTTTAATAGTCGAAAGTGATTGGAGGGCAACTAGCCCCCCCCCCCCACGCCCATCATTCCCCCAAACACATTCAAACAAAATTTTGAGATAGCCATTCGTTCAGCATAGTTGATTTCCAGATAGAAAATATATTTTTGAGGAGGACAATCCCCCACAACCCTCAGGGTAAGGGTTTTAAGTTATGCCCTGGGGGCATATAAGGATTTTATAGAAGGCGGTGTAGTAGAAACTTAAAAAAAAGGCCCATTCGATTGGAAATTCAAAGGGATAGTGCCCTGTTTAATAGTCAAAAGTGATTTGAGGGCAACTAACCCCCTCTCACGCCCGCCTTTTCCCCAAACACATCCAATCAAAATTTTGAGACAGCCATTTTATTAAACGTAGTTTTAAGTTCTGGAAATTAGGTCTTTGAGGTTGACAACTCCCCCACAGCCCTCAGGGCAAGAGTTGTAATTTAAGGATTCTCCGAATCCTTCCCATTATTTCTTATGGAAGGGATGCTCGTATAAACTTCGGAGAGGTCTCATTTGACTGAAAATTGAAAGTTCTTGTTCACTTTTTAAGAGTCAAAAGAGATTGGAGGTTGACTAGCCCCCCCCCCCCCTCCTCCACACCCTAAATGCATCGGATAAAAATTTTGAGATAGACATTTTGTTAAAATAGTTCAAAGTTCTGATAACAAGTATTAATGTAATTCAATATTCATACAAAAAGAACTAAAATAGTTCAAAGTTCATACAACAAGTAATAATATAAATGAATAATAGATCTTAAAGCGAGTAATGCTTAGGTTGAATATGAAAATCAAGCTTAAAACGAAAACAAATATTTTGCTATTAAAGTATAAATGAAACTTAAAACGAACAGAAATTAAATAAACAATCAATGCGAACAAACATACAATATATATTAATGTAAATGAATAAATAAATCTTAAAACGAGTGAAACTTAAGTTGAATATGCAAATCAAGTTTGAATCGAATAAAAATAACGACAAACAAGAGTTTGGGTATCGCCTCACTGCAGAAGCCTAAAACCTATTGCGTCATTGGCGCTTTACTGAAAACGAATTATATTACAAATGTTTTCTTTTGTACTTGATATTGAAAATAAATATTAAAATTACAGTAAAATTTTGAACTGATGAGCTTTTAGCAATTAATATCATTATGCATCAAATATTCCAGTTTAATTTATTAGTTCTTTTCAAGATTAGTCAAGACAAATATAGTTTCACTACAAACACAATTTGGATACTGCCACCTTCTTTAACTGTAAAAACCTAAAGCCTTCTGCGTCATTGGTGCTTCACTGAAAACGAATTACTCGTATATTACAAATTTATTATTTTCCAGTTCTTACAGCATTGAAAATGAAAATAAAATTACAGTGACAAAAAAAAAAATCTTGAACTGATGGATCTTTCAACAATTAATGTCATTATATATCTAATATTCAATTTGATTTTGTTTATACTTTCCAAGACTTTTCAAGACTCATATAGTTTTGCCATTTTTTTTAACTCTGCCATTTTTTCTAACTAATCGTGTTAGTTTGTTATGAAAACATTCTATGGCTTCTAGGCGTTTCTATTTGAGCGGAAAACTGCACCTCAAACTTTGTGGAACATGCATTTTCTTGCATGAAACACCAAAATATAATAAAATGTCAAGTTTCGGAGTGTTCCACCACTCGCAAGCAAGTGCCATTGGTATTTTTGAATCCGCATGGTCAATTTAGGGGGTGGAGGGTAGGCTAATTCTCGTAGCCGCCCCATTCCGTCGTTGTATGATTCACATTTTCAACACCTGGCGTCCGGACTATCATATAATCTACCAAGCATACAACTACCCCAAATCAGTATCAATAAATAAATGAAACCCAAAACGAACAAAAATTAAAATAGATATTAGAGTCAAACTCAAAACGAGCATAAATTAATGTGAGTAGGGTTCAAAACCCCTATGCTTTCTAAAAGCCAGAATATAATTTGTACTTTACTGAAAAAAAATTCAAATGAGTTTACTAAAAAAAATGTGCATTGTCAATTTAATATACATATGCTGATATTTATACCCTAAAAACCTTAATTAATGAAAGAATTGTTTTCAGTAAAGCGCCAATGACGCAGTAGGTTTTAGGCTTCTGCAGTGAGGCGATACCCAAAGTCTTGTTTGTAGTTATTTTTATTCGATTCAAACTTGATTTGCATATTCAGTTTAAGTTTCACTCGTTTTAAGATTTATTTATTCTTTTACATTAATATATATTGTATGTTTGTTCGCATTGATTGTTTATTTAATTTCTGTTCGTTTTGGGTTTCATTTATTCTTTAATAGTAATTTCTGGTCGTTTTGAGTTTGAATTTTAGCAGGTATTTGTATCTCCTGAGCTTAAGTTTAAAATAGCCTTTACTTTTCTGTGAAAAACTTATTTTTCGGAAAGTTTTTTTTTAATTTGTTTGAAAAGCAACATCTTCAAGTTCTAAGTTTCGGGGACCATATTGTCGCACGTTGGCGTATTTGTTCCTGAAGATGCATGCATTTCTCTCAAAGTCAACTGTTAACAGATACAATTACCTTTATGTTTTATTTAATTGTGCATAATAATTTACAGCTTCATAGAAATTCGTAAAATGTTGAATAGCTGTGCACCATCTGCTGGTGAGAAGGGCAGTGGATTTTTTTGTGGTGGATGGGAGCTCCTGAGCCGTCAAAAAGTGCTGTTTTAGGCTTAAATCTTCAGGCTTGTGGTTAATATTAAGATAAATATAGAAGACTAGGGGGAGAGTGTAATTTCTTTTTGGCCTGGATAGAAGTAGAACCACGCCTGGCCACTCTACCATCTTTTCAGGGCCAGGTGTCTTAAGGTCTAATCCAGAGAGCATTCCTTGTACAAAGCATTTGGGTGGCTTAGTATTTAGGGTTGTTTAAAAATAAATTAGAGAGGCATTTATTCGGTTAGGATTAAATTGTTTGTTTCTTTTTAAGTGTTTTTACATTTATTTTTTTTGGAGGGGGGGCTATTTTTCAACTTAGTGGATGTTGGTTTTTGTTTGCAATAAAATAAATTGAATTTAAAAAATCAGACTGAGTAATTCAACACGCACTTAAATAATATACACAAAAATATGTTCCAAGCTTCAAAATTCTTCAACCTAAAATTACCATTTGGAAAACAAAGGACTTTCAAAAAGCAACAGTTGGCCTTTCACATCATTGCATCTGACAAGAGGTTAAATCCTGAGTCAAATAGTTCTGACAGTTTCAGCTTTTTTGCAAGCTCGTCCAATTCTATGTCATGTATGATACACCAACAGTTTTTTACAAGCCAAGTAGTAGAACTTTCAAAAAACAGATGCTGAAAACGGAAGAAAGGCAAAATTCATTGTCTGAGTTATGAACTAAAATGCTATTAATACATCAAGAATTAAATTATTCTTTTAACTCTTTAACTTAAATTTATAAATATTTATTGATGATTGTAATTTATAGCTAATTGATTAATAGTTTAGATTAAGTTTTTGATTCTTCTTTAATCATTATTTTTTTTTGTTTTGAATATTTCAAGTTATTAAGCTTACGCAATAATGTCCTTGCCATGTATTATTAATTTTTTTTTAACAGTCTTACCTTTGGATTCATTCAGAAAGAAAGTTTACAAAAGGTAACCTATCAGTTAAAACATCTTAACAGTATTTATTAAAAATTCAATAGAAATTTCAAAAAGTCTTATTTTTTAGTGTTTTGACTATTATACCAGGTTAGAAATATTCCAATGTTTTCTATCGAGAGTGATTTTCAGGATTAAACTTGACCTTTATAGAAATCATAGCAGCCAATGTTTTTCTTTTAGGTTCTAAAGAAAATCTTGGGAAACCCATATAAAATCATAAAATTTCCTGTTGATGTTGCTAAGTGTGACCTATTATTATTAATACTTTTCTCGGCCCTAAATTTGCTAAATTAACAATAATTATTACCAGATATTGACCTTTCCGTTTAATATCAACAACGCCACTCCAACAAATACCCCGCACTGATACAGGCAGTCTTCGATTTACAATAACACAAGCAATAAGGTTGGCCGACTTACCATCATGTGAGTGCAACAGTTACTGCTTTCTTTTCCTACACTAACTTTATCAAACCTCCTAATAAAAATACGTTATTTCTACCTGGGACTCTATACACAGGAAAAGGATCTTTGGCTTTCTTTTATCTAGAGTCTTGTAAAGAGTGAATATATTTGGAGGTACTGCTCTTTGCTAGGATTTTAATAAGACGCCGTTTTTGTAAATGACCAAAACAGGTAAAATCAGCCAGGGGTGATCGTACCAAACCGACGGCCTTGGAATATTGATAGTGGGCATATTTGAAATTAAATCGCCAGATCGAGTGCCTATTTTAATCAAAGGGAGCAGCAGGAGCTACTCCTGCTGCACAAAACGGGATCTGCTTCACAAAAATAGTGCAGCAGAAAAGTCGCGTGTTATGCCATTTTGAGGCACAAAACGTTAATCTTGACCCAAATGGGATCTAAATGCCGTAGAATGCATATTCTAAGAAAACAAACCGATTTTTAATGGTATAAAACCTTGTACAGGAAGTTTCAGTGCCCCCTCCCAGATCTTGCACGCCACAGCAAAGGGGTATTTTCTACTATTCCGTGCCAAAACCAGCAATTTTTCGCATAAGAGGGTTAAAATGCTGAGGAATAGAGATTTTAATAGACCTGATCTGTTTTTCATGTTCTAAAACCCTTCACAAAAAAAATTTGAACGCCCTTCCTATTTTGAAAAATTGATCTAAAGTATGACTTGAATGCCTCAGTGATCTCTGTGTTTATTCATAAATTGTTACCTGACAATAAAATGAATCTCCAGTGATTACGAAGATTTTTGATAGATGCTTTGAAGATGATAACCTTTTTGAGTAACGAAAAGGATCCTACCACAAGAGTGGTAGAAGTTTTCTGGCACTTGTGCCATAAAACATTAATTTTTGCCAAAGCAAATTGGAATTTTCAATAAAATTGGAAGATTGTGGTCTCCTTGAATAATACAACAAAAAAAATCTCAAAGAATCCACATTAAAAAGATAAAAAATAAAATACAAGCCATTAATCTGTGTTTTCGAACTTTCTTGTATAACGTCTATATTTTTCTTGTTTTTAGCATGCTGAATATATTTTCTTGTCAATTGATGCACTTAAAAGGTTTTTGAGCTCTGCACTTGAAGAGCTATGAATTTACAGGTATAGCCAGAGCACAGGGAAAATCTCTGTATTTATTCAAATATCCTGACTAATACCACCTTTCTAAAGAAAGGGAACCTCTCTAAATATGGCCATCATAAATTTGCTAGATATGATTGTTTGACTAAAGCCAATATACGTAAGAGGTAGCAGTTAGCATCTCAGTTTTGCCCTTCAGGAGGCTGGAACCACGTGAATTTTTTGTGGGGATAGAGCCTTATAGATTACATTCAAAAGTCACAGGAGTTAGGATCCAACTGCTTCCCAATTAGATTTTGCATGTGATGCAATTTATCCAGAAGATGGGAGGGGCGAATCACTTTTTACCCGAATAAGTACTATAGGGGTGTGCAGAAGTCAACTGGCAAATTACTACTATATTTATGGTTTTTGGTGCTCATACTGATGAGTACAACTGCTCTTCTCTTACAGTATTTTCAAACTAATTTTGTAACGCTTAGCAAAATAAAAGGAATCCCATGGTTAATTTTTCACACCGTAAAGTTGCAAAAAGTGCCTCAAAAGAAATAAATTTGGCAGAAACTATAACGTTTTTATTCTGATTACCCAAATCTATCTATTCAATCCCTCTTGAACGAAATATTTACTGTATTATTTTTCAAAGAAAAATATTTTTATTATATTTATAGTTTTCCTTGTAAATTTCCCCTTTCTTCCAGATTTCTTCCTGACAGACCTTAAAAGAGTGATCTCTTTTTTTAGATTGCAGACATACCAGGCTTTCAGTGAATCTGATCACACTTCTGAAAAGAAATAAAGGAATCTGACACATATGTCATTAAATTTTGATAGAGAACTATGAGACAGAGAAAAGCATGATATGCTACATCATAAAAAGATGTTTGAGTATGCACTTAGACAGTATGAATTTTGTGTGTAGTTTTTGATGTAATGACATTTTCATAGGTTGTCTGCATAGTTTAAGGACGTTTTTCTGTTTTTTTTTTTAAGACTGAAAGTAGCAATATAAACAGTAAAGAGCAACATAAACAAAGAATTAAGTAGACAGTAACTGTAAGTATTCTAAAACACAAAAAAAATATGAATTTACAAGATGTACTCCTTTCTTCTTAAAGTACAAAGGACATAAAAAACATTTCTTGCCCTATGGAGGTCCTGTCATTTTCAGGGGAAAATGGATGAGAAAAACTGACCGGTACGAGGGGAAAAGGGTCAAGGGGAAATAGGTGCAAAATTTTCGTAAAAACCACAGATAACACGCACTTGTACAAGCAAAGTCTCTAAGCCAAGTATATTTCTTGCCAAGCATCTTCCTCGTTCGTGTTAGTTTATACAAAGCCTTTTTGTTGAATAAAAACTGATCGTTGTGGATAAGAACAACCAATCTGGAACTTTCAGTTGAGATACTTTCCACTTTCAAAAATGTTTGTGCATGTTTGCTCAACGACACACAAAAAACCGAACGGTACCATAGGAAAACTAGAAAAAATTCCTAGCCACAAAACAGATCGATACTATGGGAAAAACCGATCTGTTTTCCTATGGTACCGATCGGTTTTTGAGTGTTTCTCCAAGCATCTGAACGGGCTGTTAACCTATCGTAAGTTAATTCACAGCTTAAAACCGTGATTTTTGGAGTATTTCTTTTGGTTGCTTAAATGTTTAAGTTTCTAGGGTAGTGCCGCATTTTGTCAGTAATGCCACATTAACTAAGCAAAACTATTTTTACATTTGACAACGCTTTCCCTTCATAAGACATCAAACAGTACAATCTATTAATTTCTAAATAAAAATACATTCTTAAATTGCTTTGTGTCTTATTGACTCTTTTTTGGCTGATTATTCACCTACGTTTGTCTTTTTTTAATTTTTTATTTTCCTCTTTTTCTTATAATTGTGTATATAGTTGTTTCTACTCTACCATTTCAAACAAGTAGATCTCAATTTCATCGTCCTTGGCACTTTATGCTTCCTAGATTCACAAGTTACGTGGCTGTATATCAATAACATTGGCAATTCAGTTGTTAATATTCATCATAGTTTTCAGTAAAGTGCTAATTATGCTCCAAAATGCATGACAAAACAAGGAAACGTAGAACAACAAATAAAAATCAGGCAATACACATCCAGTAAAGAAAACCAGAAGAAAAATTCCCAGCCAGTGAAAAATAGAAGAAAAATGCAAATATTTTGGCCGAGTTCTCAATTAAGCCATTTGAAGATGGCAAAAAAACAGAAAAAGAAGACTAAAAAGTAGATAAAAGTTACAATAAAAAATGTAACAATAAAACAATAAAAAAGACAATCTTTAAAAACACGAATAAAAAGGAGATATATTCTGTGAAATCAAACAGCTTTTGGTAAAGAACGACTTGGGTCAATAGGAACCAAAACTAAAAAAAAAATTGAATTCTGATCAAAATTAATGCATAAAAAGAATTGGCTTTTCATGTTAATCAATTAAATAAAAAACTTTCCAAAAAAAAGTTTTACAAAAAAGTAAAGGCAATATTTAAACTTAAGATCAGCAGATACAAATACCTAGTAAAATCAAACAACTCGTGGTAACAAACTGTAAGTAAGGAGCGACCCGACTCAATGGTAACAGAAAAAATGGAATTTTGATATGAATACATATATAGATATATCAAATAGATATATCGAAAAGATATATCAAAAGAATTGGCTTATTATGCTTATTTTAATATATAAGTTTTATTAAATTTAATCTTACTGATTAAAGGCTACGAGCCTGAGAATATTTGCAAGGGGGACACCTCCTTCTAAAACCATTAAATCTTTATAAAATCACACCATCAGATTCAGCGTATCAGAAAACCCTGTAGTAGTGGTTTCAAGCTCCTATCTGCAAAAATGTAGAATTTTGTATTTTTGCCGGAAGAAAGATCACAGATAAGTGTTTATTTGTTTGTTTGTTTTTTTGTTTGTTTTTTTCCCAGGGGATATTGTATCGACCCAGTGGTCCCAGAATATTGGATAGGGATCATTCGAACGAAAATTAAAAGTTCTAGCGCCCTTTTTAAGTGACCAAAAAGATTGCAAGGTAACCTGGCCCCTCCCCCGCCCCTTTTTTCCAAATTCATCCGACCAAAATTTTGAGATACCCATTTTTCTCACCATAGTTGAAAGGCCCCAAAACTATGCCTTTGGATATAACATGACCCCCCTCCACAGCTCCAGGGAAAAGGTCTTTAAGTCATAAAATTTGCCCATTTTATATATATATATATATATATATATATATATATATATATATATATATATATATATATATATAGTATATGTTATTGTGAAGTATGTATACATTTTCGAGTGGGGGGGGGGCTAATTTTTTTTCTGGGGGCTTTTCCACGGGGAAATTCTGTATGGGGAGGGAAGTTTTCGGGGGTGAACTTGTCTGGGTAAAATATACACTGGAGGAATTTGCCATTATTCCTATAAAATTCTTTTTAAAATATCTTGCTTTCTCTTTCCGACTATATATTACGCTTGGAGTTTTTAAGGGTAATAGTCTGGGGTGAACT
>CM051271.1:47304740-47534740 GCA_027921565.1 Artemia sinica
TCAAATATAACATATTCATCTTATTATTCCCAGCTATTTAGATATGCGAGACTTTGTACTAATTACATTTATTTTAAATGTAGAAGTCAAATACTTAGCCATAAATTAATCGTAAGAGGTTTTCCACCAATAAACTTGCTTGGCAATTTAAAAAGCTTAGTTTTCAATATAATGAACTTTTAAATAAATATAATAAAAATTATCAAGATATTTTGAACTTGGAGGTATTTTTTTCTCTTCCCTATATATTTTTTTAATTTAGGGTTTGTTTTGACCGAGGCAGGTGCCTAGTTACAAAATATAGGTTGAAATTAGTTCTTAGAATTTTGGCATGAAACTGAATGGGTATTTGTCGAGAGTTGTTGCTATGCAATTATGGGAGGTAAACTGGCTGAAACGTGATTCTTACAGTTTGTGTAGTTTTTACTTTGAATCAGTTCTAGGTGAGCGGTGGTGAATGAAGCTTTAAATATTTTTGGGGGGTATTTTTATATTTTTGAGTATTGTATTTTTCGTAGATTTTGTACAGTTAACACTAAATATGGGTATACCATATGATTCTATGGCAGGTGCGCTCATTTGCCTGGGTCAAGAGACTTAAGGGCCGAAACCCGTATGGGCAAGTGAGTTTTCCTCTGAGGAGCCCTGATATTTGGTGATTACTAGGGGAATATTAAATTTTGTAGACTTAAAGTGCTTTGGCTTGGTTTTGGGGACAATGATTTACATTTATTAATGTTGAATTTGCTCTATTTTGGACTTGATTTTCGGACTATTGGTTTGGATTTACTGTTTTTTTTCCTAGGTAATTGGATGGATGAGTAAGTTCTAGACCTTGTTCAAGTACTCATTTATCTCATTTATTAAATTTTTTGACCAAATAATTTTTTTTTACCAAGTAATTACCCGTGATACACTATATATTTATATATATATATATATATATATATATATATATATATATATATATGTATATATATATATATATATATATATATATATATATATATATATATATATATATATATATATATATATATATATATATATATATATATATATATATATATATATATATATATATATATATATATGTATATATATATATATGTATATATATATATATATATATATATATATATATATATATATATATATATATCTATATATATATATATATATATATATATATATATATATATATATATATATGTAGATATATATACCTGTTTTACAGGGGTTAGCTCAACCCCTGTTTTTAAAAGTTGTAAAAAAATCACCCTTTACATATGATTTATTCGTCTTAAGAGAGGGAAGAGCCAACCAGCAAACTTTTGTGCACAACTTTTTCATGTTTAAACCCTGTCTCTCCCCTAGCCATGAAGACTGAAGTAATGAATAATATATTCTTTATGATAAATTTTCCTCATCCAACCCCTTCACTGTAGTACAAAAAACTGAAAGTGTGTTAAAGCTGATATTAAAGGGACTAATACTTGATAGGGATCAATACAAAACTGCTGATGGCTATAAACATGTATTTTCCTTGTCAAGAGCTTGTAGAGTCGGAGAAGTAGCAGAGAGGATAAATTATAATGTCAAATTCCACATTTGATGTCTAATTTGACTAAATGGGGGAAAGTTCTAAGGATTCAAGAATTATAGGTTCCTTTTGGGACATGAAATAACAAGTAAAGAAGTTCCTTTAATAATTAGTAGTAACCAGGGGCGTAGCTGCCCCAAACACCGCCATTGGTAGTAACTTTGGTAAGCAGCAATATCAATTCGATGCCTACATGCTACAATGTTAGTGTTTAATTGCGCGTTTAATATTGAATTGTAATAAATGAGACAACTCCTAAATAACATGAAACATAACTTAATTCTGGGACATGAAATAACAAGCAGAGTAGCTCCTTCGATAATAAGTTATAACTATAGCAATCAGTAATATAAATTGCTTATTGTCTGTTATATATATGCCGTCCAGCAACTAATAACCCACACGTAACAGCATTTGATTCCTAAAATAAGGGTTGCGACCCACCATGGGTCGGGAGCGAATATTGAGTGGCTGGCGGTAATGAACATTAATGTTAGTAATGCTAATGCTCAGATTCCGTAGTGGCGAGTAGTGGAACTTACTTGTTCTAATTTTAAAATATAACAAGCGTTATCAATATGAATGATAGTGAATGAATGTGAATGAATGATAGACTGTTAAAATAAGAAACACGACTTAAATCAATTTTTTTATTACTTACATAACTACGCCTGCAAGAGAAGTTATTTTAGTGGGAAGGATATATTTGTTTCAGAAATGTTCTTCATTACAGTTTTCAGCACCAACTTCAACTTTTTTTACTTTTAATCGCAGTGATATATCCAATTTATTTCTGCACTGAAGTTTTAATGTAAACCATAGCCGAAAATCCGGCCTCAACGGATTTTTTGCTAAAGAGGAAAAGGACTTTCGCATCTTCGTCAGACAGGCAAGGATAGTCATCAGCATTTGAGAGCCAGAATCTTGACAACTGTTTACTATTAAAACTTTTTTCAGTGATGTATCTTCAGATAAATTAATGAGTTCTTTGCTTGCTTTTGTTGACATACTAATGTGATGATGCTTTCTAATTAAGTCAATTTGGAATTTAGTAAAATATTAAGACGCAAATACAAAAGTTCAGAAATACCACTATTTATTAAGATAAGGAACATATCCTGGGTAGTGTGTGCTTAACAGGAAATTGAGAAATTACCACTTTCTAGCTATGTGCGTCAGTTGGGTCCCGGAAGGTGTGGTTGAGGAAATGTATAAAAGATACATTTTATGGGAAGGGGGTGACTGATACTAACTTTATGCCGGACTGACCTCTGGTCCGTGTATTTAGAAATACCTTGCAATATTGTCGGATAATTGTAAGTGTCTAAGTATCTTATTATATATTTTTGCAGATTTCTGATACTTGTGGTTCTACCTGGGACAACCAGTCCCAGTAGAATATATATATATATATATATATATATATATATATACATATATATATATATATATATATATATATATATATATATATATATATTATATATATATATATATATATATATATATATTATATATATATATATATATATATATATATATATATATTATATATATATATATATATATATATATATATATATATATATATATATATATATATATATATATATGTATATATATATATATATATATATATTATTATACCTTGTACTAGTATATGTTAACTGAATAAAAGTATTGTATTATAGCCAACCTCTCTACAATCTACATTTAGTCTCTCGAATATACCCAGCTGGTACGCCTCATTAGTCCGGTCATAGCCCAAGGCACGCTACCAAAGTTTAATTACCTTAGGGCCATAGTTTGTCTCTCCTATAAAGGGAGAATAAAGGCATCTACCACAACATCACGTAAATACCATAAAAACCACTTTACCACACTAACTGATCGTCTTGATATGGGTTACAAATCCTACTCAACGAATCAAACTTTGTCATTTCTTCCCCAAAATAGTCGTCAAAATTATTTTTTAACAGTGGTAAAGGATTAAAATTTCAAACAGTACGTTCATCTTAGACTACACTTGGTTTTCAATAATAAAATTTTCAAGTGTTTCAAAACAATCATACTTGCCATAATAAATACAACTTTTCTACAGCATAAGCTTTTTCATGAAAGGTCAAATTTTTTCGTAAACTGCAAAAATGTCTGATCTAATTGAGCCTTCCAAATACAAATTGGGTTTGTTTAATTTGAAAAAAAGAATATCCGCCAAAAAATTGAGCTTGAGAATGAATTCGTTGTCCAGTAGATGTTTAATATATTCAGTTTTTCCTTCCAAGTAAATTATACCCTCATTATGCAGTTTCACTAATCGTGTCAATTCTTTTTCCCTGGATAACCAGCGAATACTCTGTATGAAGAAGAAGAGATGCACTGTGACAACCCATTTCTTCACAGTTTTTGAAATAGGTAGGCTTATAAGAGTTTTGTTTTAAAATACATTACAAGGCTTCATAGCTGTATCAAGTACTGTTTTGAAAATTTTGAAATCATCAGGCAATGCTTTGGAAATATGTGCTTTTCTCTGAAGGCTACGGTTTGCAGGGTTGCGAACACGGTCAGTTCCTAGAAAGCTAAAATTCCCCAAATTTGCGTGCTACACAGCAATTTTAGGGGCTACAGGAAAAAAAATTAGAAACATTTTTCGCAGCTTGGGCTGCGACACGCGCATGGTCCGTTTAAGTGTCCCTGGATTAGTTTTAGGAGAATGTTTTAATCTTCTTATGTGTGGCTATTTCAAATTTAGCGCCAATCTTTCTAAATGGAGACGGCAAAAAGGCGGTCCTGGTTGTATCAAACTTGGCACCAATCTTCCGAAACAAATACGGCAAAAAGACGTTATGCGCTTTTTCTTAATTCCTCTGTGTTTTCCCATATCCTCATTATTTCATTCAAGACAAAAAGAAAAAACTGTAGCACAAAAATTCGTCAAGTTGTAGCTCGAAAGCGCTACAATTTGACCATTTATTGTAGCACGTGCTACAGTGCTACACATGATGAAATGCTGCTAAAATTGCACCTTTCTGCTGCAGGTGGCAACCCTGACATTGTATCCACAAAACAAACTGACTTTGTTCAAGAAATTTTGTAGCCATAATACTACTTGTCCCGCACATAGCCAGTGCACCGTCAGTGCGTATACCGACACAGTTCTTCCCCTGTAATGCTTTTTTTATATGTGGGAATCAATTGTATTGCAAACTATACCATTTAAAGCTTTGATGAGGACACAAAAATCCAAACTTTGGATCTTTTTTTTTTTACAGTCTACAAGTTGTAAAGTCATTTTCCTACTATAAAAAAAAACCCAAAAATTGGATTTTCTTTCTAAGGTGGGTCCCAAGATTGGAAATTTCTGTTAGATGGGTCGTAGCCCAATCAACTTTGGAAACCACTGCACTATAACATTGTCAAGTCACACGTTTTGATGTCTAATTAGACTAAACTGGGGAAAGTTCTAAGGGTTCATAGTCTTTACTTTAAAGGCATGAAATGTAAATTAGATGACTGCTTCATTAATACATGCCATTATGCCATCAATTTGCCTCAAATAAGCTACTAACAATTTCAGTATACCTATTTAATTTTTAATAAGACGGCATTGGAGAAAGTTCCAAGGATTAGTAAAAATAACTTTTGGCACATGAAATAACCGATAGTGAATTCCCATAAATCAGAGGCAACGCTGTAGCGTTGCCTATAGTAAGGGCCATAAGGCTCAAAGGTTTAATTTTTTTTTCCCAGAGGCACTTCATATGAAAGGGGTCGTCGTAGAAGCTTCAAAGGGGGCTCATTCGATAGGAAAGTGAGAGTTCTAGTGCCCTTTTTAATAGTTGAAAATGATTGGAGGGCAACTAGCCCCCCCCCACGCCCATCATTCCCCCAAACACATCCAATCAAAATTTTGAGATAGCCATTTTGTTCAGCGTAGTTGATTTCCAGATAGAAAATATATTTTTGAGGAGGATACTCCCCCACAACCCTCAGGGCAAGGGTTTTAAGTTATGCCCTGGGGGCATATAAGGTTTTTATAGAAGGCGTTGTCGTAGAAACTTCAAAACAGGCTCATTTGATTGTAAATTAAAGAGCTAGTGCCCTTTTTGATAGTCGAAAGTGATTGGAATGTAACTAACCCCCCTCCCCCCCACGCCAGTCATCTCCCTAAACACATCCAATCAAAATTTTCAGATAGCCATTTTGTTCAGCGTAGTTGATTTCTAGATAGAAAATATATTTTTGAGGAGGACACTCCCCCACAACCCTCAGGGCAAGGGTTTTAAGTTATGCCCTGGGGGCATATAAGGTTTTTATAGAAGGCGTTGTCGTAGAAACTTCAAAACAGGCTCATTCGATTGGAAATTAAAGGGCTAGTGCCCTTTTTAATAGTCGAAAATGATTGGAGGGCAACTAGCCCCCCCCCCACGCCTATCACTCCCCCAAACACATCCAATCAAAATTTTGAGATAGCCATTTTGTTCAGCGTAGTTGATTTCCAAATAGAAAATATATTCTTGAGGAGGATACTCCCCCATAACCCTCAGAGTAAGGGTTTTAAGTTATTCCCTGGGGGCATATAAGGTTTTTATAGAAGGCGTTGTCGTAGAAAATTCAAAACATGCTCATTTGATTGGAAATTAAAGGGCTAGTGCCCTTTTTAATATTCGAAAGTGATTGGAGTGTAACTGCCCCCTTCCCCCCCCCACGCCCATCATTTCCCTAAACACATCCAATCAAAATTTTCAGATAGCCATTTTGTTCAGCGTAGTTGATTTCAAGACAGAAAATATATTTTTGAGGAGGAAACTCCCCCACAACCCTCAGGGCAAGGGTTTTAAGTTATGCTCTGGGGGCATATAAGGTTTTTAAAGAAGGCGTTGTCATAGAAACTTAAAAACAGGCTCATTCGATTGGAAATTAAAGGGCTAGTGCCCTTTTTAATAGTCGAAAGTGATTGGAGTGCGATTAGCCCCCCCCCCCCCACGCTCATCATTTCCCCAAACACATCCAATAAAATTTTGAGATAGCCATTTTGTTCAACGTAGTTGATTTCCAGATAGAAGATGTGTTTTTGAGGAGGAAACTCCCCCAGAACCTTCAGGGCAAGGGTTGTAAGTAATGCCCTGGAGGCATATAAGGCTTTTAAAGAAGGCGTATTCGTAGAAACTTCAAAAAAGCTCATTCGATTGGAAATTCAAAGGGATAGTGCCCTTTTCAATAGTCGAAAGTGATTGGAGGGTAACTAGTGCCCCCCTTCCCCCGCCCATAAATATTACGTAGATAATTTCGGAGACCACACTGCCTTTCCATGACGATAAATAAAAGTTCAAATAGGGATAAAATCCTTTTAATAGACAGTGTTTTTTATAACAGTGATAAATTCACAAAAATACCAGATATTTCGGTCACATATACAGTGACCGTCATCAGTAGTAAAACTAAAAGTTTTACTACTGATGACGGTCACTGTATATGTGACCGAAATATCTGGTATTTTTGTGAATTTATCACTGTTATAAAAAACACTGTCTATTAAAAGGATTTTATCCCTATTTGAACTTTTATTTATCCCGCCCATAATTCCCCCAAACACATCCAATCAAAATTTTGAGATAGCCATTTTGTTCAGCGTAGTTGATTTTCAGATAGAATCCCCCACAACCCTCAGGGCAAGGGTTTAAGTTATGCCCTGGGGGCATATAAGGTTTTTATAGAAAGCGTTGTCATAGAAACTTCAAAAAAGGCTCATTCGATTGGAAAATTCAAAGGGACAGTGCCTTTTTTTATAGTCAAAAGTGATTGGAGGGCAACTAGCCCCCCCCCCTACGCCCATCATTCCCCCAAACACATCCAATCAAAATTTTGAGATAGCCATTTTTGTTCAGCGTAGTTGATTTCAAGATTGAAATTATATTTTTGAGGAGGACACGCCCCCACAACCCTCAGGGCAAGGGTTTTAAGTTATGCCCTGGGGGCATATAAGGTTTTTATAGAAGGCGCTGTCGGTAGAAACTTCAAAACAGGAACAATCAATTGGAAATTCAAAGGGCTAGTGCCCTTTTTAATAGTCGAAAGTGATTGGAGAGCAACTAGTCCCCCCCCCTACGCCCATCATTCTCCCATACACATCCAATCAAAATTTTGAGATAGCCATTTTGTCCAGCCTTCTTGATTTCCAGATAGAAAATAGCTTTTTGAGGAAGATAATCCCCCACAACCCTCAGGGCAAGGGTTTTAAGTTATGCCCTGGGGGCATATAAGGTTTTTGTAGAAGGCGGTGTCGTAGAAACTTCAAAAAAGGCTCATTCAATTGAAAATTCCGAGGGCTAGTGCCCTATGTAATAGTCGAAAGTGATTTGAGGGCAACTAACCCCCCTCTCACGCCCACCTTTTCCCCAAACACATCCAATCAAAATTTTAAGACAGCTATTTTATTAAACGTAGTTTTAAGTTCTGGAAATTAGGTCTTTGAGGATTACAACTCCCCCAAAGCCCTCAGGGCAAGAGTTATAATTTAAGGATTCTCCGAATCCTTCATATTATTTCTTATGGAAGGGATGCTCGTATAAGCTTTAGAGAGGGCTCATTTGATTGAAAATTGAGAGTTCTTGTTCACTTTTTAAGAGTCACAAGAGATTGAAGGGCAACTAGCCCTTCTCCCTCCTCCACGCCCTAAATGCATCAGATAAAAATTTTGAGATAGACATTTTGTTAAAATAGTTCAAAGTTCTGATAACAAAAAACTCCGGTGTCGACACAGCCCACCAGGGCCCAGGGGTAGGCGTTGTAAGTTATGCCCTGGGGCATAACTTATTAAGGGGGTTTTATAACTTATGGGAAGGGGTTTTGTATGGGAAGAACACATGGGAAATATATTATAATTATCCAATTATAAGGTTGAAATACATACTCTGTGATAGATGCAATATTGCTTTGGCACACAAATTCCTATTAAGGTCAATTCCAAACAGTCGTGATTCCTTTGTGTCAACAAGTGAAATGGCCTAAACCCCCTTATTGGAGCTATTTTTTCAATCCATTCATTGTTGTCAATCGCTGTCCACAAGTTATGCAAGCTGTCTATTGTTCATATATAAGGTTTTTATCAAAGAGGTAATCATATAGACTTGGAAAAAAGCCTCATTCGATTTAAGTTGAAAGTTCTAGATCCGTTTTTAAAGTCAAGAATAATCGGACAGTAAGCACCCCCCCACCCCCATGCCATAAAAACTTGAAACTTTTTTGCAATCAAAAACGAACAAAAATTAATTAAAAAAACTTCCCGAAAAACAAGTTTTTCAAAGAAAAGTAAAGGCCATTTTAAACTTAAGCTCAGGAGATACAAATACCTGTTAAAATTCAAACTCAAAACGTCCAGAAATTACTATTAAAGAATAAATGAAACCCAAAACAAACGGAAATTAAATAAACAATCATAGCAAAAAACATACAACAAGTAATAATATAAATGAATAGATAGATCTTAAAGCGAGTAATGCTTAGATTGAATCTGAAAATCAAGCTTAAAACGAAAACAAATATTTTTCTCTATTAAAGCATAAATGAAACTTAAAACGAACAGAAATTAAATAAACAATCAATGCGAACAAACATATAATATATATTAATGTAAATGAATAAATAAATCTTAAAAGGAGTGAAACTTAAATTGAATATGCAAATCAAGTTTGTATCGAATAAAAATAACTACAAACAAGAGTTTGGGTATCGTCTCACTGCAGAAGCCTAAAACCTACTGCGTCATTGGCGCTTTACTGAAAACGAATTATATTACAAATATTTTCTTTTGTACTTAATATTGAAAATAAATATTAAAATTACAGTAAATTTTGAACTGATGAGCTTTTAGCAATTAATATCATTATGCATCAAATATTCCATTTAATTTATTAGTTCTTTTCAAGATTGGTCAAGACAAATATAGTTTCACTACAAGCAAAATTTGGATACTGCCCCCTTCTTTAACTGTAAAAACCTAAAGCCTTCTGCGTCATTGGTGCTTCACTGAAAACGAATTACTCGTATATTACAAATTTATTATTTTCCAGTTCTTACAGCATTGAAAATGAAAATAAAAATTACAGTGAAGCAAAATCTTGAACTGATGGATCTTTCAACAATTAATATCATTATATATCTAATATTCAATTTGATTTTGTTTATACTTTCCAAGACTGTTCAAGACTCATATAGTTTTTCCATTTTTTTAAACTCTGCCATTTTTTCTAACTAATCGTGTTAGTTTGTTATGAAAACATTCTATGGCTTCTAGGCATTTCTATTTGAGCGGGAAACTGAACCTCAACCTTTGTGGAACATGCATTTTCTTGCATGAAACACCAAAATATAATAAAATGTCAAGTTTCGGAGTGTTCCACCACTCGCAAGCAAGTGCCATTGGTGTTTTTGAATCCGCATGGTCAATTTAGGGGGGTGGAGGGTAGGTTAATTCTCGTAGCAGCCCCATTCCGTCGTGGTATGGTTCACATTTTCAACACCTGGTGTCCGGACTATCATATAATCTACCAAGCATACAACTACCCCAAATCAGTATCAATAAATAAATGAAACCCAAAACGAACAAAAATTAAAATAAATATTAGAGTCAAACTCAAAACGAGCATAAATTAATATGAGTAGGGTTCAAAACCCCTAAACTTTCTAAAAGCCAGAATATAATTTGTACTTTACTGAAAAAAAAATTCAAATGAGTTTACTGAAAAAAAATGTGCATTGTCAATTTAATATACATATGATGATATTTATTCCCTAAAATCTTAATTAACTTTTGATTTCTTAAAGTTACAAAAGTGAAAATATTTCAAAGAATTGTTTTCAGTAAAGCGCCAATGACGCAGTAGGTTTTAGGCTTCTGCAGTAAGACGATACCCAAAATCTTGTTTATAGTTATTTTTATTCGATTCAAACTTGATTTGCATATTCAATTCAAGTTTCACTCGTTTTAATATTTATTTATTCATTTACATTAATATATATTGTATGTTTGTTCGCATTAATTGTTTATTTAATTTCTGTTCGTTTTGGGTTTCATTTATTCTTTAATAGTAATTTCTGGTCGTTTTGAGTTTGAATTTTAACAGGTATTTATATCTCCTGAGCTTAAGTTTAAAATGGCCTTTACTTTTGTTTGAAAAACTTATTTTTCGGAAAGTATTTTTTTAATTAATATTAAGTAATAGCTATAGTAATTAGTAACCATAATTTGACACACACTCAATACCCAAAAATTCCTATGCTGCAAATAAGCCACAGACGAAGCATTAATTATGTTAACTTATACATTTTGATGGTTAACTCGACTGCATGAGAGAAAGTTTTAAGGATTCAAGAAAAATATCTTGCTTTTTAGTCATAAAATAATAAATGGAGACGTCCTTGAATAGCTAGCAACAATCTTAATGCCTAGAGATACAATTTTGATAACTTTTTGATTGCCACATACCAACAAGCTACAATACGCCTCTGTGTCATTGTCAAATTAAACATTTTTACGTCTAATTGGATTATTTAGAGAAAGTTTCTAAGCATTCATGAAAAATAACTCGCTTTTGGGATATGAAATAACAAATACAAAAGTTTATTCAATTATTAGTAATAACTGCAGTAATCACCAAAGCCATAACCAGGATTCTTTTCGGGGGCGGATATAATAAAAAAACTTTTAAGAAACACCACAAATATTTGTTTATATGCATTTTCGTTACGTTTTTACGAGCCGGACGAAAAATTTGAGGTGGGGTTCAAACCCGCCATCCACTCCACCTTGATGCAGCCTTGGTAATTAGGAATATAATTTCAAAAACTGCCTGGTATTTACATTTCGCCAAACCACGTAGAACCATAGAAAAATGCATAATATGTTCTGATTGGGGAGAGGGTGTTAAAATACTAATAAAACTGCATATCCGTCCCACTATGTTTAGATTTCCGAGGTTAGATTCCTAAAAACCTATTCTTGAAGGCACTATCAGGTGAAAAAATTAACTTTACTTGTTATTTACTACAATCAAACGTTTCAAAAACAATTTTTAATTACTTTATACCTCGTGTTTTCACCTGATAGTTCTTATCTTGAAATTAATTTATTTCCTTGTAATTTAAAAACACCTGGAAACCAGAGGAAGGCTTTTCATTCTGGCTTCCTTTGATTAAACTAATTTATGTTCCTTAAAAGAATCTGATTAGGTCTTGACAAGATTTGATTAGGATGGAAAAACAATATGCTGGCGTTTCAAGATTATCCCTGCATAATATGAGAACTGCACATGATTCTTGTCAAAATGACATCTTTTACATACTTTATTTTAAGTTGTAAACATATTAAGGATTTTGAAATATTGATTTGATTTAGGCTGTTACCAGAGGAATTGAGAGCATTTCCAGAGGAATTGTTTAAGAACAGCTTAACAACCCTTTCGTCTGACTGTATATCAAAAAATAGGCTGTACAACAAAAACAAGAAGAACGATAGGGAATTCTTTTCGTAAGACAATGAAGATAATTTGAATCAATATTTCTGCCCTATGTCTAAGGGCCGTCCTCAGCAAGACAAAAATATATAAGAAGGAAAGACTCACAACAATATGCGACCAATAAAACTAAAAAGTAATTTTTTTCAAAACAGTCCCAGCATCCTTACCTCAGCAAAGTTCAACCAGGACTGATAAAAAGGGAGGTAAAACAAGGCGATTCATTGAAATGAAAGAAAAATGATTTAAAAACACATTCTTATTGCTAATCCAGCCTTTTTGGCAGCTAACCTCAAAGGTCTTTTTGTGACCGGTTCTGTGTTAATGTCTATTGGTTTTTAAAAATATTTTGTAACATCATTTTTAATTAAATTTGTGTTTTCGTCACTATTTTCGCTATTTTTTGGTTTGATTCTACCTTCTAGGGTTAAAGTGAAAGAAAGGTTAGGATTTTCAGATTGTGTTTTACAGATAAAGGATGACTGGCTATAAAAAATCATGCTTTTTGTCAACCTAAAAAAAAGATGTATTGCAAAAGGATTTGAAAACTCACTTGATCTTCATATCATAACTTAGTTTTATGTATATTACGTTTTGCAAATTGTGTTATCTAGATAGGGATTTATCCCTCTGCAATGGGGTTCACTAGAGTGCTGAGTTTGATGTTATAATTTTCATCAAATATCTCGCCTTTTTCAGGTGTTTTCCCATTTTAAAAAAAAACTAATATTTGCTTAGCCTCATAAATTTCTGATGGGAATCCTTTCAAATACTTTTTAAGACCACACTGGCTAATCATGACAAAACGAAAAAAACACAAAATAGAAAAATAGATAAAAGTCTAAAGGATAATATAAACCCACCGAAATGTTTGCATAATTCTCTTCGATTTTTCAATGTCTATTATTATCCTCGTTTCTCTCTCTTCTTTACAGTTTTTTCGTTTTGTGATGGGTAGCCTTTAATTTAATTTTCTTATCTTTATTTTATTTGGGTATCTAAAGTTTCATTCTCTAAATATTTCTGCAAGCAATATTCAAAATTTTGAGCTTTGATTATGGATTAATCTACGTTGAATACCCAAAAACTATGTAATAAGACATTAACAATGGACTACAAACGCGATATTTGAATGGGGTAAAAGAAAAAAAAACAGAAAGCAATACTTAACAACTATTAGAAAAGGTTAAACAATATATCAAGAAATTTAAAGACAAATATATTTAGAGTCACCGCAAAAAGCCGGTTCTTTTGATGCGTATATTGTTAACAGAACCCCTTCTTTCAGAGTTTCGATTACTATATCTAGAATCACTCCTTACTTACAGCTAGTTAAAATGGAATGCTTGACTAAAAAAAGGAAGATGCTTTAACATCTCATTTTCCAAATCCTTCTTTTTTTTTGGGGGGGGGTCAAGATGGAGCGATAGATTATCCAGATTAATAATAAATAACTACCAAGCATATTAGAATACATTTTTAGGGGAAGGGGAGATTGAAATTAGTCAAATTATTCGAACTATATACCGGTAAGTAATGTCAAATGAATTGAGGTGTTACGGGGAGTAGGTCAAAGAAGGAGCAATCTCAGCTCCATTTCTGTAATTTTTGTAAAAGTTTTATTTTAGAGGTGTTACTTTTTTATTGGTTATCTTGGCTAAATTTATTAGAATCTCGGCTCAATCTTGTTCATTCTCGACAAAATTATTTTAGATAAACGGTGACAATATTAATAATCTTGGCTCCAATTTACGCAATGTTTGGTACTTGATTTTTGGTCCCAGCAAGATTTTTCCATTTTTGGGCGACCTTTTTATTTACGCTCCGCTCCCAAGTTGTCATTCTCGGCTCCGAACTGTGGAAGCAGTTGTGCACTGACGACTCCCTTTTGTCCAAATTTGACCCAAAAGGAATGTCATATGACGCTTCTCCTTTTCTTTTCTTTACTTAAGAGCAGGGCCGTAGCTCCAGCACATTCATTGGGGGCGAGAGGGGTCCATATTCGGATAGTTAAGAGGCATGGACTATATAATATTTTGTTCTCTAAATTATATGGGGGCAACTGTCCCCCTTGCCCCCCGAAACGACGCCCCGCTTAAAAGATAAACTAGACCCTCAATGACGGACGTGCAATTTCAATCTAGGAGAGGTTAATTATCCAGATAGTTGAGTTTTTCTGGTATGAAGTATGCATCCACTTAATTTAACACTGGTGTGAGTTTTGTTAGGATGAGTTTTTGCATGGATCGAAGTTTCTATGGGTTGGATTTTTTCTAGGTTTGAGCAAATAGCGTTTCTCTAATTGCCAGTTCCTAAGAAAAATATTAAGTGTTTTAAAAACATTTATCGTAATATTTAATGTATTAATTCTAAAAGGGAGGAACACCTTTGAGTGTATTTTTGCAATTGTATTTTTGCATATTTGAGTGTAAATTGCAAGCAAAGTTCAAGCTTTTGTTTGGTTGTCTTTTATTTACATCTTGCAGCTGTCTGGTGTGCAGAAATTTCAATGTTTTTTTTTCTTTTCTTTTCTTTTCTTTCAAATTCTTTTTTTTCTTTTCTTAGTGACATTGTTTCGCTTTGAGTTTTACTGGTTAAAATTGCATTATTTTTATGTTTATTTGATTTTACCTGGTTGGGTTTTGCATGGCTGAATTTTGCTGGATTGAATCGTTCCTTGGGTTGAATACTGGTTCATTTGAGTTTCGTTTGAAGCTTTGTGCATCTAGCTTTGTGTACTTTTGTGTCAAGCTTTTCTTACTTCAAACTTACTGGTTTGAGTACTGCTGGGCTGAATTTCTCTTGAATTGAGTTCTCAATGGCTGTAATTTTGCCACGTTGAATTCTGTGTACGTTAAATTTTTTTATAGATTCAATTTTATTTTCCCTAAGTTGAATTTTACAAGTTTTATTATTATTAAATAAAAAAAAAAAATTCAACTGAAAGTAAGGAGCAACATTAAAACTCAGAATTAACAGAAATTATTCCGTATATGAAGGGGTTTCTGAAAACACCTTTCTATGGTTAGAAATCGCTCCTTCCGACACACCATTCTGGAAAAAACCACTGCTTCAAAACTTCCTCAAAAAACGAGGTGCATTTTTGAGGTGCATTACCTCAAAAAACGTCGTGACTCTATTGATGCGTGACTCTATTCGTTAGACTTAATTAGGTAAAGCTAAACAGAATAAACTTTTTGAACCCTTGTTTCCGGCAAACTTTTGAATTCTTCTTATGAACTTTTCAAGAATAAAAGTTAAAGCTTCGCTTAAAACTAGAGTGGAAGCATTTTAGTTTAGGAGTTTTCTTTCAAAATCGTTCTTTGATGCAAATTTTTCTCTTGCTTCTTCTATCATGTAGACAGCTACTATCAAAAATTATGTACTTTCTTCACAATTCTACCGCGATGAACATGCAGCTGACTGTATTTCCATGGCTTTAAACTTTGAAGGACGACGGAAAATTTTACAACTTTCTAAATGAAGGGGAATAAAGCAGTTTAAGTCAAGATTATTATGCAAAAAAAAAAAAAAACATATACTATTCTTCCTGCAGCCAGGTGGGAACTCCTTAATTGAAACCTTAGTTAAGGTTTTATTAATTGAAACCTTAATTAATTGCAATCAAGAAAACTTTAATTCTCTGTAAAAATTATAGAACCCCTTCACCCTCCATTCGGGGATATTCTACTGTTCATTTGGCTTAAAACAAAATGAAAATTACGATTTTCACACCTTTTTCCATAGTACTTTGCCTGACGATCTTAACATTTCTTTTATTATAGCCCTAGAAAGTAGGACGTAGCCACGTAAATTTATTTTTAAAATCACTTAAAATATTCACGAAAGCTATGCAAAGAAACTTCACAATTAATGGAATAGCATATGACTATCACAATTAATAGCATATCACAATTAATCACAATAGCACAATAGCATATCACAATAGCATATCACAATTAATGGAATAGCATAAAGCAGAAGCATGGTTTGAAGAATTTGAATTTTTGACAAATGCATCACAGTAAAAATCGGATCGATCTTTTTGTAAAAAACCAATCGGGTTTGGCTTTCACAAAAAAAAAAAAAAAAAAAAAAAATCTGTAAGAAAAATGAGGGGATATATTCATTATATATAGAGATTTCCACGATTCCAAAAGTGCTGCTATCAAACTTTACTAGTCTTTTCCGTTTGTAATTTTAGTTGCGTTTTTTATTTATTCAAGTTTTTAGGGTCAAGATAGACGAAAAGTATCACATGGGGCTCTTAAAACTAAGTGGTTATCTCATTAATAGACAATTTCAGTTTTACCAAAGCTCTGCCATTTTTACCAAGATTCAATCTGTGCTCAGAAGAGACATTAAAAAGCTTGCCCAATATTTCATCAGCGACTTCAAAATTTATTATCCTAAAATTATTCTATCCATCTTCTACATTGTCAAATTTTGAACCCTCAATTTTAGTATTCAACTGTTCCTGACATGTTTCTCTCGGATTCTCATCCTGTAGTTTGTTAACGTCACAGCTTCTTGGAAGATAGTTACCCCTCGTAAATTTCAGCTTTAGATTAACCCTAGACACTGCTAGATGGTAATCTTTACTTTTAACATCAATAACAGCACTCTTATATACCCCAGTATCTTGTATCGATAAATGAAAAATAAATGGAGAAAAAAGAAGAAAATAAAAAAAAGAAACTTTGAGGAAACACAAGCGAAATAGCACTCATAGCTTTGGATGCCAGCAGTTTCAAGACTAATAGAAAGGATGAGGCTGGAATACAGGGTCATATTTTTTACCGGGGCACGAGGAAAACTTCCCCATTTTTGAATTCTACGCCCATCTCGAGAAAACTTGTCTTTAGGCCCAAATGCCGGGTTTTGTGGACTTTATCGTTTTTCATTTCCTTTAATTTTTATTTATTATTTTTATTTCTTGATATGCTTTTTGTCTAAAATTGCTTTAATCACAGGCTATGTGCTGATACGAATTGAATAGGAGGCGAGATGGAAACGCGACTTTAGATGATTAGTTTGTTTGTTTTTTAAAGCACATAGACTTCATTAAGCATATCTTTAATTTCCCATGTTACTTTTACGATTCCTGTGTCGATCAATAAACCACCCAAATTATCCCAAAAAACCACCCAAATTATCGTGCATCAAAATAGGGCTTGCAAAATTTCCCTACAAATGAAATTGAAAAAAAGACGAGCTTCTTGGAATAAAAATTCTGAGCTTGTAGTCCTTCTAGACATTTTTGGCTTACTTTCTGGGAAAATTTCAATGATAGACCTGGTGGTAACCTTGGTATTTAGTTAAGGAGCTACAGTTCCCATATATACAGACAAATGCAAGCGACCGTACGGAAGACTTTTCAATGAGACTTTTCAATTTCAATCCAGCTTTTTCAATGTTTTAATGAAGACATGGAAAAACAACAGACTTATTTCAGGGAAAGAGGAAATATTTGTAGCTATGTTATTGGTTTTGGGCTGTATATTTGCGAATACTATTTGTCTTAAAAAGGATGGATCAAACTTAGCTTATTCACGACAAACGATTTGAGAAACATTTTAACGTTTGATGTGGCCTAATAGAAGTTGTCCTGTAAGGCCTGTAAGGCCTGTAAGGCCTGTAAGGCCTATTTAGGAGCAATTGGAGATTAAGGTAAGCTATGAGATCACTGACTTTATGCTGATGATCACAAAAGTGATTTCCTCTTGCTTAGAGGCAAAGAGTAGAATTTCAAACTTTTAAATTCCAGTCACACTGGATTGTGACTGGATTCCAGGCATACTGGATTGTAGTCAGGAAACGCTTTTCAAAGTGCTGGATACTACAACTCAAGCTGAGAATGTCGTAAAAAAACACATTTTGATAACATTTAATATACAAGAAATTGACTTTTAATGACAATTCCAACTACATAAAATGCATTAAGTTTAATATTACCCATCAAAAGCTACTTGCCTGATTTTTTTTTGTGATTTTCGAAGAAGTGGAGGAACATCCCCAAAATGTCAAGAGATCCAAATGAGAGTTACACCCTCAAATTCAACCTATCTGAAAACCCTATTGTAGAGGTTTCAAGCTCATATCCACAATAACATGGGATTTTGTATGTGTTGCCAGAAGAAAATTGACTGATGCGTGTTTGTCCCAAAGGTGATTCTTTCGAACCAGTGATCCTAGAAGATTGGGAGAGGGATGTTTTAGACGGAAATTAAAAGTTGTAGTACCCTTTTAAGTAACCAAATTATTGTAGTGGGAAACTAGCCCAAATCCCACGTCCCTTTTTTCCTAAACACATCTGATCAGATTTTGAGATAACCATTTTGTTCAACGTTGTTGAAAGGTCCAATAATTATGCTTTTGTTGATGACATGAACCCTCACGGCTCCCGGAGAGAGAGCTGTAAGCTACGCAATTTGCCCATGCACAATGGTACACGGGGGGAATTGGCCAGAATTCATACATGATTTTTTTTTTTTTTTTTTTTTTTTGTCTTTTTTCTCTATGGCTACCCAATCTTACATGTGAAGAGAATATACCTGTGGAATTTTTCGGGGAATTTTTTTGGAGGAAGGGGATCGTGTGGAGTGATTTTCCGGTAGGTGGTATTTTCCATGGGCGGAATTTTTCATGGTGGGTTTTCGGCAGAAAATTCTTTACAGAGGGGGGGGGGGGGATCTGGCATGCTTTGAAAAACGATCAGAAGCTAAATGAAAAGCAAGTCTTTCTATAAATTGAAAATAGGCTAAGAGAATTTTCCAGGCGAGATTGTCCGCAGAAATATTTTCCGGTGGAATGTTTTAGCGAAGAGGACCTTGTCCGGGGGGGGGGGGGGATTTTCCAGGCATTAATTTTACGCGGGAGGAATTTTTCATGGGGGATCTTCTGCTGGATGAATTTTTAGTGGAGGTGGAGGGGAAATTTTCCATGGATTTCCCGGCAATATTTAAAGAAAAAACTGAAATTATATTTAAAAAAAAAACAAGTTTTTTCATCAAAAAGTAAGAAGCACCAATAAAACTTAAAATGAACAAAAATTATTTCGCGTATGAGGGACCTTCCTCTTCCTTAGTCCCTCGTGCTTTACTCTACAATCTGACCCTTCTGTCTTAATTATTTAAGAATGACTCCTGAAACGCGAGGGCAGTTTAACTGAAATAAGAATGTGTTTTTTTTTTAAATATTAAAATGCTTTAGCGTAAGGAACGAGGTATTAACATGACGGCAGCCCCCTCAGTAGTTATCTAGGTACCATTTTGCTTAGACATATAGGAATCTCCATGTTATTTGCTTAGACATATAGGAAAAACATTTCCAGAGCATGTACTTATGGATTTGCTTACCTTATGTTCCTTGGTGTCTTTCCAGAGCATGTACATATGGATTTGGGTGGATTATGTTCCCCCCCATGCTATTCTAGGAGCTTATGTTCCTTCCGATGCTATTACAAGGGCTTATGTTCCCTCCCATGCTATTTTAAGGGCTTATGTTCCCTTCCATGCTATTCTATGTTCCCTCCCATGTTATTCTAAGGATCTATGTTCCCTTCCATGCTATTCTATAGCGCTATGTCCCTTCCATTGTTATTATATGGGACCTCTACACGTGATTAAACACGTTATGAAACTATGTGCTATTTGCTTATGTCCCGTTGTACCATTCCAAACGAGTGGGGATTCCCCTCCTGTTCCTAAACAATGCAAAAAGATAACAGTATGAACGGGGATTCCCCGCACAAAATTGTTTCAACTCCAAGTTTTTCAACCAGACTGGTTTTTTGAAAGCATAGTGTGTACATGTGTGTAGGCTTTGTTATTAAAAACTTGGACACTACAATCAGAATTGTTTGATTGACATTTAAAAAGGGGTAATGAGATTTGCGAATTGGAGTGTAGGATTCGCGAATTTGATCCTATTAAGGATTTACTTGAAATAAAATTTTTTAACTAGAAATGGCTGAAAAGTGTTTTGGGGGAGATGGGGTGATTGTGTACTGTATAATACACATGTGATGTTTGGACAGTGCTGTCAATTTAAAATAGTTTAAAGTTCCCTTCGTTCCCCCATTTCTGAGGGCAGGGGTGGAGGGGGGTCAATTTTTGAGGGAAAATCAAAAATTCTCAGAATCGAAAATGAATGGGATCTGCCTCAAGGGGAAGGCTCAGAGGCCCTTCGTTCCCCCATTTCTGAGGGCAGGGGAGGGGGGTCAATTTTGGAGGGAAAACCAAAAATACTCAGAATCGAAAATAAATGGCATCTGCCTCAAGGGAAGGCTCAGAGGCCCTTCGTTCCCCCATTTCTGAGGGCAGGGGAGGGGTGGGGTCAATTTTTGAGGGAAAACCAAAAATACTCAGAATCGAAAATAAATGGGATCTGCCTCAAGGGGAAGGCTCAGAGGCCCTTCGTTCCCCCATTTCTGAAGACAAGGGAGGGGGGGAGTCAATTTTGGAGGGAAAACAAAAAAATACTCAGAATCGAAAATAAATGGGATCTGCCTCAAGGGGAAGGCTCAGAGGCCCTTCGTTCCCCCATTTCTGAGGGCAGGGGAGGGGGGGGGTCAATTTTGGAGGGAAAACCAAAAATACTCAGAATCGAAAATAAATAGGATCTGCCTCAAGGGCAAGGCTCAGAGGCCCCTCCTTCCTCCATTTCTGAGGGCAGGGGTCAATTTTGGAGGGACAATCAAAAATGCTCAGAATCAAAAATAAATGGGATCTGCCTCAAGGGGAAGGTTCAGAGGCCCTTCTTTCCCCCATTTCTGAGAGCAGGGGAGGGGAGGGGTCAATTTTGGAGGGGAAACCAAAAATACTCAGAATCGAAAATAAAGCGTGATCTGCCTCAAGGGAAGGCTCAGAGGCCCTTCGTTCCCCCATTTCTGAGGGCAGGGGAGGGGGGGGGTCAATTTTGAAGGGAAAACCAAAAATACTCAGAATCGAAAATAAATGGGATCTGCTTCAAGGGCAAGGCTCAGAGGCCCCCCCTTCCTCCATTTCTGAGGGCAGGGGTCAATTTTGGAGGGAAAACCAAAAATACTCAGAATCGAAAATAAACGGGATCTGCCTAAAGGGCAAGTAGTTCATTTTGAATTTCTTTCATTGAAATGCAAGAGTTGGAATATTTCAGTAGTCTTTTGTTGTGCTTTACCTTGTCACGGTACATTCTCTTAATTTTTCAAAGTTCATTTTGAATTTCTTTCGCGAAATGCAAGAGTTGGAATATTTCAGTAGTGACCTGTTGTGCTTTACCTTGTCACAGTTACATTCTCTTGATTTTTCGAAGTTCATTTTGAATTTCTGTCGTGAAATGCAAGAGTTGGAATATTTCAGTAGTGTTTTGTCGTGCTTTACCTTGTCACAGTTACATTCTGTTGATTTCCATAGTTCATTTTGAATTTCTTTCATTGAAATGCAAGAGTTGGAATATTTCAGTAGTGTTTTGTTGTGCTTTACCTTGTCACAGTTACATTCTGTTGATTCGCATAGTTCATTTTGAATTTCTTTCATTGAAATGCAAGAGTTGGAATATTTCAGTAGTGTTTTGTTGTGCTTTACCTTGTCAGAGTTACATTCTCTTAATTTTCAAAGTTCATTTTGAATTTCTTTCGTTAAATGCAAGAATTGGAATATTTCAGTAGTGTCTTGTCGTGGTTTACCTTGTCGCAGCTACATTCTCATGATTTTTCAAAGTTCATTTGGAATTTCTGTCGTGAAATGCAAGAGTTGGAATATTTCAGTAGTGACTTGTTGTGCTTTACCTTGTCACAGTTACATTCTCTTGATTTTTCGAAGTTCATTTTGAATTTCTGTCGTGAAATGCAAGAGTTGGAATATTTCAGTAGTGTTTTGTTGTACTTTACCTTGTCACAGTTACATTCTGTTGATTTGCATAGTTCATTTTGAATTTCTTTCATTGAAATGCAAGAGTTGGAATATTTCAGTAGTGTTTCGTTGTGCTTTACTTTGTCACAGTTACATTCTCTTAATTTTTCAAAGTTCATTTTGAATTTCTTTCGTGAAATGCAAGAATTGGAATATTTCAGTAGTGTCTTGTCGTGGTTTACCTAGTCATGGCTACATTCTCATGATTTTTCAAAGTTAATTTTGGATTTCTTTCGTTGCAATGCAAGAGTTGGAATATTTCAGTAGCAACTTGTTGTGCTTTACCTTGTCACAGTTACATTCTCTTGATTTTTCGAAGTTCATTTTGAATTTCTGTCGTGAAATGCAAGAGTTGGAATATTTCAGTAGTGTTTTGTTGTGCTTTACCTTGTCACAGTTACATTCTGTTGATTTTCATAGTTCATTTTGAATTTCTTTCATTGAAATGCAAGAGTTGGAATATTTCAGTAGTGTTTTGTTGTGCTTTACCTTGTCAGAGTTACATTCTCTCAATTTCTCAAAGTTCATTTTGAATTTCTTTCGCGAAATGCAAGAATTGGAATATTTCAGTAGTGTCTTGTCATGGTTTACCTTGTCACAGCTACATTCTCATGATTTTCAAAGTTCATTTTGAATTTCTGTCGTGAAATGCAAGAGTTGGAATATTCAGTAGTGACTTGTTGTGCTTTACCTTGTCACAGTTACATTCTCTTGATTTTTCGAAGTTCATTTTGAATTTCTGTCGTAAATGCAAGAGTTGGAATATTTCAGTAGTGACTTGTTTTGCTTTACCTTGTCACAGTTACATTCTCTTGATTTTTCGAAGTTCATTTTGAATTTCTGTCGTGAAATGCAAGAGTTGGAATATTTCAGTAGTGTTTTGTTGTGCTTTACCTTGTCACAGTTACATTCTGTTGATTTTCATAGTTTATTTTGAATTTCTTTCATTGGAATGCAAGAGTTGGAATATTTCAGTAGTGTTTTGTTGTGCTTTACCTTGTCATAGTTACATTCTCTTAATTTTTCAAAGTTCCTTTTGAATTTCTTTCGCGAAATGCAAGAATTGGAATATTTCAGTAGTGTCTTGTCGTGGTTTACCTTGTCACAACTACATTCTCATGATTTTTCAAAGTTCATTTTGGATTTCTTTCGTTGAAATGCAAGAGTTGGAATATTTCAGTAGCAACTTGTTGTGCTTTACCTTGTCACAGTTACATTCTCTTGATTTTTCGAAGTTCATTTTGAATTTCTGTCGTGAAATGCAAGAGTTGGAATATTTCAGTGGTGTTTTGTTTTGCTTTACCTTGTCACAGTTACATTCTGTTGATTTTCATAGAACATTTTGAATTTCTTTCATTGAAATGCAAGAGTTGGAACATTTCAGTAGTGTTTTGTTGTGCTTTACCTTGTCACAATAACATTCTCTTAATTTTTCAAAGTTCATTTTGAATTTCTTTCGTGAAATGCAAGAATTGGAATATTTCAGTAGTGTCATGTCGTGGTTTACCTTGTCACAGCTACATTCTCATGATTTTTCAAAGTTCATTTTGAATTTCTGTCGTGAAATGCAAGAGTTTTAATATTTCAGTAGTGACTTGTTGTGCTTTACCTTGTCACAGTTACATTCTCTTGATTTTTCGAAGTTCATTTTGAATTTCTGTCGTGAAATGCAAGAGTTGGAATATTTTAGTAGTGTTTTGTTGTGCTTTACCTTGTCACAGTTACATTCTGTTGATTTTCATAGTTCATTTTGAATTTCTTTCATTGAAATGCAAGAGTTGGAATATTTCAGTAGTGTTTTGTTGTGCTTTACCTTGTCACAGTTACATTCTCTTAATTTTTCAAAGTTCATTTTGAATTTCTTTCGTGAAATGCAAGAATTGGAATGTTTCAGTAGTGTCTTGTCGTGGTTTACCTTGTCACAGCTACATTCTCATGATTTTTCAAAGTTCATTTTGGATTTCTTTCGTTGAAATGCAAGAGTTGGAATATTTCAGTAGTGACTTGTTGTGCTTTACCTTGTCACAGTTACATTCTCTTGATTTTTCGAAGTTCATTTTGAATTTCTGTCGTGAAATGCAAGAGTTGGAATATTTCAGTAGTGTTTTGTTGTGCTTTACCTTGTCACAGCTACATTCTCATGATTTTTCAAAGTTCATCTTGAATTTCTTTCGTGAAATGCAAGAGTTGGAATATTTCAGTAGTGACTTGTTGTGCTTTACCTTGTTACAGTTACATTCTCTTGATTTTTCGAAGTTCATTTTGAATTTCTGTCGTGAAATGCAAGAGTTGGAATATTTCAGTAGTGACTTGTTGTGCTTTACCTTGTCACAGTTACATTCTCTTGATTTTTCGAAGTTCATTTTGAATTTCTGTCGTGAAATGCAAGAGTTGGAATATTTCAGTAGTGTTTTGTTGTGCTTTACCTTGTCACAGTTACATTCTGTTAATTTTCATAGTTCATTTGAATTTATTTCATTGAAATGCAGGAGTTGGAATATTTCAGTAGTGTTTTGTTGTGCTTTACCTTGTCACAGTTACATTCTCTTAATTTTTCAAAGTTCATTTTGAATTTCTTTCGTGAAATGCAAGAATTGGAATATTTCAGTAGTGTCTTGTCGTGGTTGACCTTGTCAAAGCTACATTCTCATGATTTTTCAAAGTTCATTTTGGATTTCTTTCGTTGAAATGCAAGAGTTGGAATATTTCAGTAGTGACTTGTTGTGCATTACCTTGTCACAGTTACATTCTCTTGATTTTTCGTAGTTCATTTTGAATTTCTGTCGTGAAATGCAAGAGTTGGAATATTTCAGTAGTGTTTTGTTGTGCTTTACCTTGTCACAGTTACATTCTGTTGATTTTCATAGTTCATTTTGAATTTCTTCATTGAAATGCAAGAGTTGGAATATTTCAGTAGTGTTTTGTTGTGCTTTACCTTGTCACAGTTACATTCTCTTAATTTTTCAAAGTTCATTTTGAATTTCTTTCGTGAAATGCAAGAATTGGAATATTTCAGTAGTGTCTTGTCGTGGTTTACCTTGTCACAGCTACATTCTCATGATTTTTCAAAGTTCATTTTGAATTTCTGTCGTGAAATGAAAGAGTTGGAATATTTCAGTAGTGACTTGTTGTGCTTTACCTTGTCACAGTTACATTCTCTTGATTTTTCGAAGTTCATTTTGAATTTCTGTCGTGAAATGCAAGAGTTAGAATATTTCAGTAGTGTTTTGTTGTGCTTTACCTTGTCACAGTTACATTCTCTTAATTTTTCAAAGTTCATTTTGAATTTCGTTCGTGAAATGCAAGAATTGGAATATCGTTTCTTCAACTGAAAGTAAGGAGCAACATCAAAACTTAAACCTTGGATACCCAATACAGATACTTTATTAAAGAAATTATGAAAAAATCGCAAGTCAGTAACAAACTCTTTCTTGAATTCCCCATTTGGATGCACAATACAGAAATTTAATTCAAGAAATTATGGAAAAAAATGTAAGTAAGTAAGTAACGAACTCTATGCTTTTTCTGCATCAATTGTCGGATGTTTTGAATAAAATATGCAAAGTCGACACAGCTTTATTTCATTTTTTAAGGTTAATTTAGACGAGGTTACGTGCGCGCACGTAACCTCGTCTAAATTAACCTTAAAAAATGAAATAAAGCTATGTCGACTTTGCATATTTTATTCAACATATCCGACAATTGATGCAGAAAAAGCATAGAGTTCGTTACTTACTTACATTTTTTTTCCATAATTTCTTGAATTAAATTTCTGTATTGTGCATCCAAATGGGGAATTCAAGAAAGAGTTTGTTACTTACTTGCGATTTTTTCATAATTTCTTGAATAAAGTATCTGTATTGTGTATCCAAGGTTTAAGTTTTGATGTTGCTCCTTACTTTCAGTTGAAGAAACGATATTCCAATTCTTGCATTTTACGAAAGAAATTCAAAATGAACTTTGAAAAATTAAGAGAATGTAACTGTGACAAGGTAAAGCACAGCAAAACACTACTGAAATATTTCAACTCTTGCATTTCAGTGAAAGAAATTCAAAATGAACTATGAAAATCAACAGAATGTAACTGTGACAAGGTAAAGCACGACAAAACACTACTGAAATATTCCAACTCTTGCATTTTACGACAGAAATTCAAAATGAACTTCGAAAAATCAAGAGAATGTAACTGTGACAAGGTAAAGCACAACAAGTCACTACTGAAATATTCCAACTCTTTCATTTCACGACAGAAATTCAAAATGAACTTTGAAAAATCATGAGAATGTAGCTGTGACAAGGTAAACCACGACAAGACACTACTGAAATATTCCAATTCTTGCATTTCACGAAAGAAATTCAAAATGAACTTTGAAAAATTAAAAGAATGTAACTGTGACAAGGTAAAGCACAACAAAAAACTACTGAAATATTCCAACTCTTGCATTTCGCTGAAAGAAATTCAAAATGAACTATGAAAATCAACAGAATGTAACTGTGACAAGGTAAAGCACAACAAAACACTACTGAAATATTCCAACTCTTGCATTTTACGACAGAAATTCAAAATGAACTTCGAAAAATCAAGAGAATGTAACTGTGACAAGGTAAAGCCTAACAATTCACTACTGAAATATTCCAACTCTTGCATTTCAACGAAAGAAATCCAAAATGAACTTTGAAAAATCATGAGAATGTAGCTGTGACAAGGTAAACCACGACAAGACACTACTGAAATATTCCAATTCTTGCATTTCACGAAAGAAATTCAAAATGAACTTTGAAAAATTAAGAGAATGTAACTGTGACAAGGTAAAGCACAACAAAACACTACTGAAATATTCCAACTCTTGCATTTCAATGAAAGAAATTCAAAATGAACTATGAAAATCAACAGAATGTAACTGTGACAAGGTAAAGCACAACAAAACACTACTGAAATATTCCAACTCTTGCATTTCACGACAGAAATTCAAAATGAACTTCGAAAAATCAAGAGAATGTAACTGTGACAAGGTAAAGCACAACAAGTCACTACTGAAATATTCCAACTCTTGCATTTCACGACAGAAATTCAAGATAAACTTTGAAAAATCATGAGAATGTAGCTGTGACAAGGTAACCACGACAAGACACTACTGAAATATTCCAATTCTTGCATTTCACGAAAGAAATTCAAAATTAACTTTGAAAAATTAAGAGATTGTAACTGTGACAAGGTAAAGCACAACAAAACACTACTGAAATATTCCAAATCTTGCATTTCAATGAAAGAAATTCAAAAAGAACTATGAAAATCAACAGAATGTAACTGTGCAAGGTAAAGCACAACAAAACACTACTGAAATATTCCAACTCTTGCATTTCACGACAGAAATTCAAAATGAACTTCGAAAAATCAAGAGAATGTAACTGTGACAAGGTAAAGCACAACAAGTCACTACTGAAATATTCCAACTCTTGCATTTCACGACAGAAATTAAAAATGAACTTTGAAAAAATCATGAGAATATAGCTGTGACAAGGTAAACCACGACATGACACTACTGAAATATTCCAACTCTTGCATTTCACGAAAGAAATTCAAAATGAACTTTGAAAAATTAAGAGAATGTAACTGTGACAAGGTAAAGCACAACAAAACACTACTGAAATATTCCAACTCTTGCATTTCAATGAAAGAAATTCAAAATGACCTATGAAAATCAACAGAATGTAACTGTGACAAGGTAAAGCACAACAAAACACTACTGAAATATTCCAACTCTTGCATTTCACGACAGAAATTCAAAATGAACTTCGAAAATCAAGAGAATGTAACTGTGACAAGGTAAAGCGCAACCAAGTCACTACTGAAATATTCCAATTCTTGCATTTCAACGAAAGAAATCCAAAATGAACTTTGAAAAATCATGAGAATGTAGCTGTGACAAGGTAAACCACGACAAGACACTACTGAAATATTCCAATTCTTGCATTTCGCGAAAGAAATTCAAAATGAACTTTGAAAAATTAAGAGAATGTAACTGTGACAAGGTAAAGCACAACAAAACACTACTGAAATATTCCAACTCTTGCATTTCAATGAAAGAAATTCAAAATGAACTATGAAAATCAACAGAATGTAACTGTGATAAGGTAATGCACAACAAAACACTACTGAAATATTCCAACTCTTGCATTTACGACAGAAATTCAAAATGAACTTCGAAAAATCAAGAGAATGTAACTGTGACAAGGTAAAGCACAACAAGTCACTACTGAAATATTCCAACTCCTGCATTTTACGACAGAAATTCAAAATGAACTTCGAAAAATCAAGAAAATGTAACTGTGACAAGGTAAAGCACAACAAGTCACTACTGAAATATTCCAACTCTTGCATTTCACGACAGAAATTCAAAATGAACTTTGAAAAATGATGAGAATGTAGCTGTGACAAGGTAAACCACGACAAGACACTACTGAAATATTCCAATTCTTGCATTTCACGAAAGAAATTCAAAATGAACTTTGAAAAATTAAGAGAATGTAACTGTGACAAGGTAAAGCACAACAAAACACTACTGAAATATTCCAACTCTTGCATTTCAATGAAAGAAATTCAAAATGAACTATGAAAATCAACAGAATGTAACTGTGACAAGGTAAAGCACAACAAAACACTACTGAAATATTCCAACTCTTGCATTTCACGACAGAAATTCAAAATGAACTTCGAAAAATCAAGAGAATGTAACTGTGACAAGGTAAAGCACAACAAGTCACTACTGAAATATTCCAACTCTTGCATTTCAACGAAAGAAATCCAAATGAACTTTGAAAATCATGAGAATGTAGCCGTGACAAGGTAAACCACGACAAGACACTACTGAAATATTCCAATTCTTGCATTTCACGAAAGAAATTCAAATGAACTTTGAAAAATTAAGAGAATGTAACTGTGACAAGGTAAAGCACAACAAACACTACTGAAATATTCCAACTCTTGCATTTCAATGAAAGAAATTCAAAATGAACTATGAAAATCAACAGAATGTAGCTGTGACAAGGTAAAGCACAACAAAACACTACTGAAATATTCCAACTCTTGCATTTCACGACATAAATTAAAAATGAACTTCGAAAAATCAAGAGAATGTAACTGTGACAAGGTAAAGCACAATAAGTCACTACTGAAATGTTCCAGCTCTTGCATTTCACGACAGAAATTCAAAATGAACTTTGAAAAATCATGAGAATGTAGCTGTGACAAGGTAAACCACGACAAGAACTACTGAAATATTCCAATTCTTGCATTTCATGAAAGAAATTCAAAATGAACTTTGAAAATTAAGAGAATGTAACTGTGAAAGGTAAAGCACAACAAAACACTACTGAAATATTCCAACTCTTGCATTTCAATGCAAGAAATTCAAAATGAACTATGAAAATCAACAGAATGTAACTGTGACAAGGTAAAGCACAACAAAACACTACTGAAATATTCCAACTCTTGCATTTCAATGAAAGAAATTCAAAATGAACTATGAAAATCAACAGAATGTAACTGTGACAAGGTAAAGTACAACAAAACACTACTGAAATATTCCAACTCTTGCATTTTACGACAGAAATTCAAAATGAACTTCGAAAAATCAAGAGAATGTAACTGTGACAAGGTAAAGCCTAACAAGTCACTACTGAAATATTCCAACTCTTGCATTTCAACGAAAGAAATTCAAAATGAACTTTGAAAAATCATGAGAATGTAGCTGTGACAAGGTAAACCACGACAAGGAACTACTGAAATATTCCAATTCTTGCATTTCATGAAAGAAATTCAAATGAACTTTGAAAAATTAAGAGAATGTAACTGTGAAAGGTAAAGCACAACAAAACACTACTGAAATATTCCAACTCTTGCATTTCAATGAAAGAAATTCAAAATGAACTATGAAAATCAACAGAATGTAACTGTGACAAGGTAAAGCACAACAAAACACTACTGAAATATTCCAACTCTTGCATTTCAATGAAAGAAATTCAAAATGAAATATGAAAATCAACAGAATGTAACTGTGACAAGGTAAAGTACAACAAAACACTACTGAAATATTCCAACTCTTGCATTTCACGACAGAAATTCAAAATGAACTTCGAAAAATCAAGAGAATGTAACTGTGACAAGGTAAAGCACAACAAGTCACTACTGAAATATTCCAACTCTTGCATTTCACGACAGAAATTCAAAATGAACTTTGAAAAATCATGAGAATGTAGCTGTGACAAGGTAAACCACGACAAGACACTTCTGAAATATTCCAATTCTTGCATTTCACGAAAGAAATTCAAAATGAACTTTGAAAAATTAAGAGAATGTAACAGTGACAAGGTAAAGCACAACAAAACACTACTGAAATATTCCAACTCTTGCATTTCAATGAAAGAAATTCAAAATGAACTATGCAAATCAACAGAATGTAACTGTGACAAGGTAAAGCACAACAAAACACTACTGAAATATTCCAACTCTTGCATTTCACGATAGAAATTCAAATGAACTTCTAAAAATCAAGAGAATGTAACTGTGACAAGGTAAAGCACAACAAGTCACTACTGAAATATTCCAGCTCTTGCATTTCACGACAGAAATTCAAAATGAACTTTGAAAAATCATGGGAATGTAGCTGTGACAAGGTAAACCACGACAAGACACTACTGAAATATTCCAATTCTTGCATTTCACGAAAGAAATTCAAAATGAACTTTGAAAATTAAGAGAATGTAACTGTGACAAGGCAAAGCACAACAAAACACTACTGAAATATTCCAACTCTTGCATTTCAATGAAAGAAATTCAAAATGAACTATGAAAATCAACAGAATGTAACTGTGACAAGGTAAAGCACAACAAAACACTACTGAAATATTCCAACTCTTGCATTTCAATGAAAGAAATTCAAAATGAACTATGAAAATCAACAGAATGTAACTATGACAAGGTAAAGCACAACAAAACACTACTGAAATATTCCAACTCTTGCATTTCACGACAGAAATTCAAAATGAACTTCGAAAAATCAAGAGAATGTAACTGTGACAAGGTAAAGCACAACAAGTCACTACTGAAATATTCCAACTCTTGCATTTCACGACAGAAATTCAAAATGAACTTCTAAAAATCAAGAGAATGTAACTGTGACAAGGTAAAGCACAACAAGTCACTACTGAAATATTCCAACTCTTGCATTTCACGACAGAAATTCAAAATGAATTTTGAAAAATCATGAGAATGTAGCTGTGACAAGGTAAACCACGACAAGACACTACTGAAATATTCCAATTCTTGCATTTCACGAAAGAAATTCAAAATGAACTTTGAAAAATTAAGAGAATGTAACAGTGACAAGGTAAAGCACAACAAAACACTACTGAAATATTCCAACTCTTGCATTTCAATGAAAGAAATTCAAAATGAACTATGAAAATCAACAGAATGTAATTGTGACAAGGTAAAGCACAACAAAACACTACTGAAATATTCCAACTCTTGCATTTCAATGAAAGAAATTCAAAATGAACTATGAAAATCAACAGAATGTAACTGTGACAAGGTAAAGCACAACAAAACACTACTGAAATATTCCATATTCATGGAAGACTGATATATCAGTCTTCCATTAGATCTTGACCTGTCAAGACGTCTTGTTTTGAAATAAATGACGCTTGTGATTTTTAAGTGAAGACGCGAGATCAGCCTTGTGAACTTTTCTTTAGCAAGTACCAGTGCTAATCCTGGCTTAGGCGACCAGGTTTTAGTTGAAGATATAGTTTCCAATTCAAGGTCTGTCTTGTTTTTATTCCTTAGCCTAGAATGTCCCATCCTTGTAATGAATGCTACAGAAAATGTGGAACTGGGTCTTTCCAGTGTTCTAAGTGCAATGCTTGGTTGCACCCTGCTTGTGCTGGCATAACAAAAAGTAATCGCCTTAAAAACCCTAATTGGTTATGCGTTCAATGCCGAGCGTCGATGGTTGAAAATGACGTGATTAATACCATTGATAATAAACCAGAAGTGGTTCAACCAATCGAGGCTGTAAATTCCCCTGTTATTTCGGATGAAGAAAATTCATCTATCTCCAACGAAAATCAACTTGAAATGATCGTTCGAAGTGGTATTACAAATTCCCCTACTATACCTTGTGCTTCGAGTAATATCAACAATAGTTCTGATGGATCGATTGATTCTACAAAAATAACCACAGCCCATCATTCCCAAATTTCCCCCCAAATCTATGGTTCCAGTAAAGGTGAATTGGCAAGCATTGCAGAAACGGCTAGTGTCTTCGAGCCCCATACCTGTGAAGATTGCATAAAAAAAGACGCGGAAATCGTCAATCTCAGGAAACGGATTACTAATCTTGAATTTCTTTATGATAGTTTATCCGATCTTTATGAACGTCAGAAAAGTGATCTTTTCAAGGACAATGAGATCAAAATGTTAAAAGTCGGTTTTCAGCTAGCAATTGTTGATGCTATACATGCATTAAAATCCCCTACATCGCCCAGTGTTTCTCCTTCAGCTGATACTTCTAATTCAAATATGCATTATCCAAATTCTTCAAGTTGCGTAAAAACTGTAAAACCATTTGAATCTGAAAACGTCACTATATGTAATCAAGCAAGTGCTAGTGAACTTCCTTCGCCAGAATTTTTTCAAGGGATTAAAAAGGTTACGCAAACTAATCCTTCTGACCTTGTTTTAACTGAAGATAATTTATTCTTGAAATCCAGTGGTAATGACACATCTTTAAAGATTGACAATGATGTTGAACTTACAAGCGGTAATTATCACCCAATGCAATCATATATTCAAAAAAATGAGTTCAGTGATCTTAAGTGTAATCAACTGAAAGTGTGCTTTAGTTTTTTAAACAGTAGATGTATGTCTAGTAATTGTAAATATCTACACATTTGTAAGTTTCATGTTTTTAGCCGTTGTATGAATAATTTTTGCAAATACCCCCATGTTGATATCTGCAAACGCTTTTCAAGTGGAAGATGCTTTGGCTGTGCAAAACATCATATCAAATTGCCCATTAAGAGTCGTAGTAGGTTCCACAAAACTGGGCCACAAAACCAACGTTTTTTAGGGCGACGCCGAAAGTATTCACGACCCCCCCCCTCCCCTAAGTCGTGTTCCATTCAACTTTCAGTCTTATCCCCCTGCATACCCGATACAGCGCAGTATACCTCAGGAACCCATCCCTCGAAACAATCCTCCGCCCCATGTACTTACGCCTGCCCAGTCAGTCCAACCCCCACAATCACTTTACTCAATTCGGACCATCCCCAAACCCCCCTTACTCATTTTCCTCCCAAAAATCCCCTTCCTTTCGACTCCGTTCTTCTCCGTGCGTCCAAGAAGTTACCGACCGGTTCTGGACTCCACCCGTTATTTGCCGAAACAAACCCAACCCCTCCCCTCTCAGACACCCCCCACCTTACTTCCCTCCCTCAGCATCATCTTGCCCCCCCCCAACCCCCATATAAAGATCACTCCCAATTTGACTTATTCCCAGATCACCAGGAAACCTTTCTCCCTTCCCTTGCACTTTATCCCCCCTGGCTACCCTGCCAGTATAACTCTGGTTTAAGAGTAAGCAGGCAGAATGATCCACAGGTAACACATCCATGCAAAATTTCTAAAACTTCAAATAGTAAGACGAATTCCACCGCAGTTCCATCCCAACTTAATAATATTCCCATAATATGTTCGCTGTCCTCCTTTCTCTCAAGCCCGGTCCAGTCCCGCCTTTTAATAATGCCTCAAAACCACACCCTTACCCACAGCACCCTTCTCATAAACTTCAACCCCAAATAACTCCATCCCGAATTGAAAAAAAATCCCAATACCCAAATCGGTTTAAATTTCCAACTTTCCTACTTACCAATGCTGAGAGCCTGAATTTTGACAAAATTACCGAACTCGAGGGTATCTCTGAAATTCATAAAAACTAATATTATTGCTGTGACAGAGGTTCAGTCCCAGAACCCAGATTTCCTAAAAATTAGCAATTATACTCAGTTTATAAAACTTCGCCCTCCCGACCACCCTCTCGGGAAAAAAGGGTGGGTGGTATATTATTTTTTGTCCGAGATAACCTCCAACCTAAACTCATCCCCACCCCCAACTTATCAGATTATGATGAAAGTAGAAAGCTATCTTATACCCCCATGTGGCACCCCTGCTGCCACCTATAACTTTTTTGCACTCCAAATAAGGGCATAGCCTCCCTAGGGAGAAAGATTACGTAATGGTGTCAATGACCTCTTTTTCCAAGGTCGATTTATTTGATGTTTCTATGTGTAATAACCTAACCGGGACGAAGGTTGCACATGTGCATTGAATTCTAACGGGAACAATGTTATTGATCTAGGACTCGAGGGGGAAGTGAATTTCCGAGAACTTGATTGCGTAATCGTTCGTGAATGTCATGGTGTCCAGAAATAGTATTTGTGAGAAAGATTACGTAATCGCTCAATGACCTCTTTTTCCAAGATCGATTTATTTGTTGTTTCTATGTGTAATAACCTAACCGGGACGAAGGTTGCACATGCGCATTGAATTCTAACGGGAACAATGTATTGATCTAGGACTCGAGGGGGAAGTGAATTCCGAGAACTTGATTGCGTAATCAAAGTGTGTCAATGACCTCTTTTTCCAAGGTCGATTTATTTGATGTTTCTATGTGTAATAACCTAACCGGGACGAAGGTTGCACATGCGCATTGAATTCTAACGGGAACAATGTTATTGATCTAGGACTCGAGGGGGAAGTGAATTTCCGAGAACTTGATTACATAATCGATGGGGGGAATTATTGATTCACGAGCGTGGGGAATTATGAAACAATATGCTACGAAGGGGGAATTAAGAAACATTAAGGCTTCTTTAATCTTAGGTCTGTGGGATAGACGTTCATCAGGTCAGAGAGAAAAATTAATATTCTATTTTTAAATAGGGCTTCACGAAGGGGAGAATTAAGAAACATTAAGGCTTCTTTAATCTTAGGTCTGAGGGATAAACGTTCTTTAGGACAGAGAGAAAATTAATATTCTATTTTGAAATAGGGCTTCATTGATCTTTAGTGTCAGGAATCATAAATGACATCACTTGTTATCTTGGAATTATGCGGGGAGTCTAAAGAGATAGAATTCTATTTTTAAATACGGCTTCACGGAGCTTTAAGTCGGATAGGTAAAATTGATATTCTAACGAAACCATAATAGTTTAGCTAGGAACATTTATGAGATGAAGAGATTAACGTAGGAAGGGTTTCCTAGAAATTTGAAATGTGAAAGCACAGAGATGCCAAAAAACAAAAGGAACACACAGAAATTACTTTTAGGGGATTATTTGGGCGAAACGGTTTTAGACAGGTTATGGAATTATTTCGGCGAAACCGTTAGAGACGTTTTAAAAGATGATTTTAGAAAGGGTTTTAGAAGAGGTTTTGAGTGTGGTCGTTATAGTAAACAAGTTCTATTTGAAACAGTGTCGTGAGGTCCTCTACCCAACCCCAAAGGGCCCCGATCGCCCTACCCCGATCCAAAGGGTTCCAAACCCATACCCCAATCCAGAAGGAACCCCCCGGTCCCCAAAGGTTCCCAGGGCTCCCACCGGCCCCCCCAGACCCTCAAAGGCCCACCCCGGGCCCCCCAAAGGCCCATCGAGCTCCCAAAAGACCAACGGGGTCCCAAAGGCCCTCCACCGGTCCCCAAATGTCCCCCAGGCCCCCAACTGCCCCCCCGGACCCCCAAAGGCCCTCCCTGTGCCCCAAAGACCCTCCCCCGGCCCCCAAAGGTCCACCGGGCTCCCAAAGGACCAATCGGTCCTCAAGTGCCCCAGACCCCCAAAGGCCCTCCCTGTGCCCCAAAGGCCCTCCCCCGGTCCCCAAAGATCCCCCGGGCCAGAGAAGCGCCGCCGGGATGCGCCGTGGGCCAGGAAAGCGCCGCAGGATGTGCCGCAGGGATGCGCCGCGGGTCAGGAAAAGCGCCACAGGGGATGCGCCGCAGGGAGGTTAGGTTAGGTACCTATGATTTGGGATGGGTGGATTGCTACTTTGACTTTTCTGAGCTGGATTTCTTAGCCTATCATAGGTTTTTGGTTGTCTGAAACCTATAGTTTGGGATGACTAGTTTGCTATTTTTGACCTTTCTGAGCTAGGTTTCTTAGCCGTTCATAGGTGAGTGTTGTCTGAAACCTATGATTTGGGATATGTAATTTGCTTTTTGGACTTTTCATAACCGGATTTCTTAGTCTTTCGTAGGTGTGTGGTGTCTGAAACCTATGATTTGGGATGTGTGGGTTGCTATTTTTTGACTTTTCTGAGCTAAGGTTTCTTAGTATTTCGTAGGTGAATGTTGTCTGAAACTTATGATTTGGGATATGTAAATTACTATTTCGGGCTTTTCTGAGTTGGATTTCTTAGCCTATCATAGGTATGTGATGTCTGAAACATATGACTGGGAATGTGTAGTTGGCTATTTTCGACTTTTCTGAGCTAGGATTCTTAGTCACTCATAGGTGTTTGTTGTCTGAAACTTCGAGTTTGGGATGAGTAGATGGCTATTTCAGACTTTTCTGAGCTAAGGTTTCTTAGTATTTCGTAGGTGAATGCTGTCTGAAACTTATGATTTGGGATATGTAAATTACTATTTCGGGCTTTTCTGAGTTGGATTTCTTAGTCTTTCATAGGTGTTGTGGGTGTCTGAAACCTATGATTTGGGATGTGTAGTTTGCTATTTTCGTCTTTCTGAGCTGGATTTCTTAGCCTTCATAGGTATGTGTTTGTCAGAACATTATGATTTGGGATGTGTAGTTTGCTATTTCAGGCTTTTCTGAGCTAAGGTTTTCTAGTATTTCGTAGGTGAATGTTGTCTGAAACCAATAGTTTGGGATGAGTAGTTTTGCTATTTTTTGACTTTTTCTGAGCTAGGTTTCTTAGTCTTTCGTTGGTGTGTTGACTGAAACCTATGATTTTGGGATATGTAGTTTGCTATTTTTGACTTTTCTGAGCTGGATTCTTAGTTTTTCATTAGGTGTGTGTTGTCTGAAACCTATGATTTGGATGGATGGATTGCTACTTTTTTGACTTTTCTGAGCTGGATTTCTTAGCCTTTCATAGGTGTTTGTTGTCTGAAACCTATAGTTTGGGATGACTAGTTTGCTATTTTTGACTTTTCTGAGCTAGGTTTCTTAGCCGTTCATATGTGAGTGTTGTCTGAAAAACCTATGATTTGGGATATGTAATTTGCTATTTCTGACTTTTCATAACCGGATTTCTTAGTCTTTCGTAGGTGTGTGGTGTCTGAAACCTATGATTTGGGGATGTGTGGTTTGCTATTTTTGACTTTTCTGAGCAGGATTTTCTTAGCCATTCGTAGGTGTGTGTTGACTGAAACCTATGATTTGGGATGGTTAATTTGCTATTTTTGACTTTTCTGAGCTAGATTTCTTAGCCCTTTCATAGGTGTGTCCATTCAGAAAATTATGATTCGGGAGGTATAGTTTGCTTTTTGGACTTTTCAGAGCTAGGATTCTTAGTCACTCATAGGTGTTTGTTGTCTGAAACTTCGAGTTTGGGATGAGTACTTGGCTATTTCAGACTTTTCTGAGCTAAGGTTTCTTAGTATTTCGTAGGTGAATGCTGTCCTGAAACTTATGATTTGGGATATGTAAATTACTATTTCGGACTTTTCTGAGTTGGATTTCTTAGTCTTTCATAGGTGTGTGATGTCTGAAAACCTATGATTTGGGATGTGTAGTTTGCTATTTCAGACTTTTCTGAGCTAAGGTTTCTTAGTATTTCGTAGGTGAATGCTGTCTGAAACTTATGATTAGGGATATGTAAATTACTATTTCGGGCTTTTCTGAGTTGGATTTCTTAGTCTTTCATAGGTGTGTGATGTCTGAAACCTATGATTTGGGATATGTAGTTTGCTATTTTCGACTTTTCTGAGCTAGGTTTCTTAGCCTTTCTTAGGTATGTGTTGTCAGAAAATTACTATTTGGGATGTGTAGTTGCTGTTTCAGGCTTTTCTGAGCTAAGGTTTCTAGTATTTCGTAGGTGAATGTTGTCTGAAACCAATAGTTTGGGATGAGTAGTTTGCTATTTTTGACTTTTCTGAGCTAGGTTTCTTAGTCTTTTCGTTGGTGTGTGTTGACTGAAACCTATGATTTGGGGATATGTAGTTTGCTATTTTTGACTTTTCTGAGTGGGATTTCTTAGTCTTTCATAGGTGTGTGGTGTGTCTGAAACCTATGATTTGGGGTGTGTAGTTTGCTATTTTCGACTTTTCTGAGCTAGGTTTCTTAGCCTTTCATAGGTATGTGTTGTCAGAACATTATGATATGGGATGTGTAGTTTCCTATTTCAGGCTTTTCTGAGCTAAGGTTTTTCTAGTATTTCGTAGGTGAATGTTATCTGAAACCAATAGTTTGGGATGAGTAGTTGTTGCTATTTTTTTGACTTTTCTGAGCTAAGGTTTCTTAGTCTTTCACAGGTGAAATGATGTCTGAAACCTATGATTGGGGAATATGTAAATTACTATTTCGGGCTTTTTCTGAGTGGGATTTCCTAGTCTTTCATAGGTGTGTGTTGTCTGAAACCTATGATTTGGGATGGGTGGATTGCTACTTTTGACTTTTTCTGAGCTGAATTTCTTAGCCTTTCATAGGTGTTTGTTGTCTGAAACCTATAGTTTGGCATGACTAGTTTGCTATTTTTGACTTTTCTGAGCTAGGTTTCTTAGCCGTTCATAGGTGAGTGTTGTCTGAAACCTATGATTTGGGATATGTAAATTACTATTTCGGGCTTTTCTAAGCTAGATTTCTTAGTCTTTCGTTGGTGTGTGTTGTCTGAAACCTATGATTTGGGATGGATGGATTGCTACTTTTGACTTTTCTGAGCTGGATTTCTTAGCCTTTCATAGGTGTTTGTTGTCCGAAAACCTATAGTTTGGGGATGACTAGTTTGCTATTTTTGACTTTTCTGAGCTAGATTTCTTAGCCTTTCATAGGTGTGTCCTTTCAGAAAATTATGATTTGGGATATATAAATTACTATTTCGGGCTTTTCTGAGTTGGATTTCTTAGTCTTCATAGGTATGTGTTGTCTGAAACCTATGATTTGGGATGTGTGGGTTTGCTATTTTTGACTTTTCCGAGCTGGATTTCTTAGCCGTTCATAGGTGAGTGCTGTCTGAAACTTATGATTTGGGATGGTTAATTTGCTATTTCCGGCTTTATTAGCTAGGTTTCATAGCCTTTCATAGGTGTGTGTTGTCAGAAAATTACGATTTGGGATGTGTAGTTTGCTATTTGAACTTTTTAGAGCTAGGATTCTTAGTCCATCATAGGTGTTTTTGTTGTCTGAAACCAATAGTTTGGGATGACTAGTTTGCTATTTCAGGCTTTTCTGAGCTAGATTTCTTAGCCGTTCATAGGAGTGTGTTGTCTGAAACTTATGATTTGGGATATGTAAATTACCGTTTTCGGGCTTTTCTGAGTTGGGACACTTCTAAATTTTTCCATAGAAGATAGGAAAAGTTATACTATGATTGTAATTATTTTCCATGAAGATAAAAAAAGTTTCACTTTAATTCTAAATTTTCTTAAAAATTCAATTCCGACCTTTCTCAAAGAGATGAAAAAATTTAAAGTCCTGTTCCAAATATTTTCCCGGAAGAAGAAAAGTTCAACTTCGATTCTGAATTTTCTCAATGAAAATGAAATAAGTTACTGATCAAATCTATTTTCCCAAATAATATAAAAATTTCCACTTCAGTTCAGATTTTTTTCTCAAAGAGATGAAGAAATTTAAAGTTTCTGTTCCAAATTTTTCATAGAAGAAGGAAAAGTTATACTTTGATCGTGAATATTCGAGTTCTATTCTGAATTTTACCAAAGAACACAATTCAATTCTAATTTCCCCAATAAAAAATTTGAAGTTCAATTCTAAATTTTTCGGTGGAAGATAGAAAAAGCAATACCATACTTGTGAATATTTTTCCCGGAAGATTAAAAGTTCTAGTTCAGTTTAAAAGTTTTCGCAAGGAAGTGAAGAAAAGTTCAAGTTCTCTTCGGAATTTTACCAAAAGAACAAAATTCAATTCTAATTTCTCCTGAGAAAATAAAATCTTCCACTTCATTTCTTTATTTCACAAAGACATAAAGAAATTTAAAGTTCAATTCCAAATTTTTTTCGGTGGAAGATAGAAAAAATAATACCATACTTGTGAATATTTTCATGGAAGATAAAAAGTTCTAGTTCAATTTAAAATTTTCTCAAACGAAGTGAAGGGAAGTTCAAGTTCTCTTCTGAAGTTTACCAAAGAACACACTTCAATTCTAATTTCTCCAGAGAAAACAAAAATCTTCCACTTCAGTTCTTTATTTCACAAAGACATAAAGAAATTTAAAGTTCAATTCTAATTTTTTGGTGGAAGATATAAAAGTAATATCATACTTGTGAATATTTTCACGGAAGATAAAAATGTTCTAGTTCAATTTAAAATTTTGTCAACGAAGTCAAGGAAAGTTCAAGTTCTCTTCTGAACTTTACCAAAGAACACACTTCAATTCTAATTTCTCCAGAGAAAACAAAAATCTTCCACTTCAGTTCTTTATTTCACAAAGACATAAAGAAATTTAAAGTTCAATTCTAAATTTTTCGGTGGGAGATAGAAAAATTAATACCATACTTGTGATTATTTTCACGGAAGATAAAAAGTTCTAGTTCAATTTAAAAATTTTCTCAATGAAGTGAAGAAGAATTCAAGTTCTCTTCTGAATTTTACCAATGAACACAATTCAATTCTAATTTCACCAGAGAAAATAAAAATCTTCCACTTCAGTTCTTTATTTCACAAAAGACATAAAGAAATTTAAAGTTCAATTCTAAATTTTTCGGTGGAAGATAGAAAAAGTAATACCATACTTGTGAATATTTTCATGGAAGATAAAAAGTTCTAGTTCAATTTAAAATTTTCTCAACGAAGTGAAGAAAGTTCAAGTTCTCTTCTGAAATTACCAAAGAACACACACTTCAATATTCTAATTTCTCCAGAGAAAATAAAAATCTTCCACTTCAGTTCTTTATTTCACAAAAGACATAAAGAAAATTTAAAGTTCAATTCTAATTTTTTGGGGAAGATAGAAAAAGTAATATCATACTTGTGAATATTTTCACGGAAGATAAAATGTTCTAGTTCAATTTAAAATTTGTCAACGAAGTCAAGGAAAGTTCAAGTTCTCTTCTGAACTTTACCAAAGAACACACTTCAATTCTAATTTCTCCAGAGAAAACAAAAATCTTCCACTTCAGTTCTTTATTTCACAAAGACATAAAGAAATTAAAGTTCAATTCTAAATTTTTCGGTGGGAGATAGAAAAATTAATACCATACTTGTGATTATTTTCACGGAAGATAAAAAGTTCTAGTTCAATTTAAAATTTTCTCAATGAAGTGAAGAAGAATTCAAGTTCTCTTCTGAATTTTACCAATGAACACAATTCCAATTCTAATTTCACCAGAGAAAATAAAAATCTTCCACTTCAGTTCTTTATTTCACAAAAGACATAAAGAAATTTAAAGTTCAATTCTAAATTTTTCGGTGGAAGATAGAAAAAGTAATACCATACTTGTGAATATTTTCATGGAAAGATAAAAAGTTCTAGTTCAATTTAAAATTTTCTCTCAACGAAGTGAAGAAAAGTTCAAGTTCTCTTCTGAACTTTACCAAAGAACACACTTCAATTCTAATTTCTCCAGAGAAAATAAAAATCTTCCACTTCAGTTTCTTTATTTCACAAAAGACATAAAGAAATTTAAAGTTCTATTCTAAATTTTTAGATGGAAGATAGAAAAAGTAATACTATGACTGCGATTGTTTTCCATGAAGGTCAAAAGTTTCACTTTATTTATAATTTTTCTTAAATTCAGTTCTGATTTTTCTCAAAGATGAAAAATTTAAGTTCAGTACCAAATTTTTTCATAGAAGATAGAAAAAGTTACACATTGATTGTGAATATTCGACATGAAGATAACGAGCATCACTTTAATTCTGAGTTTTCTCGAAGAAGTGCAAAATGTTCAAGTTCTCTTCTGAATTTTCTTAAAGAAGTGAAAAAAGTTAGCTCAGTTCTAAATTTTTCATAGAAGACAGGAAAAGTTATACTTTGATCGTGAATATTCGAGTTCTATTCTGAATTTTACCAAAGAACACATTTTAATTCTAATTTCCCCAATAAAAAATTTAAAGTTCAATTCTAATTTTTTCGGTGGAAGATAGAAAGAGTATGGTTAGATTAGGTTAGACTAGATTAAGTTAGGTTAGGTTAGGTTAGCCTACGTACGCTTCACTTAGGTTAGCTTAGGTTAGGTGAGAGACATGCAAAAAGTTAGGTGTATGATTAGGTTAGGTTAGATTAAGTTAGGTTAGGTTAAGTTAGGTTAGGCTAGGTTAGCCTACGTACGCGCGCGTACGTAGGCTAACCTAGCCTAACCTAACTTAACCTAACCTAACTTAATCTAACCTAACCTAATCACAATTCAATTCAATTGAAGTGTGTTCTTTTGGTAAACTTCAGAAGAGAAACTTGAACTTTCCTTCACTTCGTTGAGAAAATTTTAAATTGAACTAGAACTTTTTATCTTCCATGAAATATTCACAAGTATGGTATTACTTTTTCTATCTTCCACCGAAAAAAAATTTGGAATTGAACTTTAAATTTCTTTATGTCTTTGTGAAATAAAGAAATGAAGTGGAAGATTTTATTTTTCTCAGGAGAAATTAGAATTGAATTTTGTTCTTTGGTAAAATTCCGAAGAGAACTTGAACTTTTCTTCACTTCCTTGCGAAAATTTTAAACTGAACTAGAACTTTTAATCTTCCGGGAAAATATTCACAATTATGGTATTGCTTTTTCTATCTTCCACCGAAAAATTTAGAATTGAACTTTAAATTTTTTATTGGGGAAATTAGAATTGAATTGTGTTCTTTGGTAAAATTCAGAATAGAACTCGAATATTCACGATCAAAGTATAACTTTTCCTGTCTTCTATGAAAAATTTGGAACAGAACTTTAATTTCTTCATCTCTTTGAGAAAAAAATCTGAACTGAAGTGGAAATTTTTATATTATTTTGGGAAAATAGATTTGATCAGTAACTTATTTCATTTTCATTGAGAATTCAGAATCGAAGTTGAACTTTTCTTCTTCCGGGAAAACATTTGGAACAGGACTTTAATTTTTTCATCTCTTTGAGAAAGGTCGGAATTGAATTTAAGAAAATTTAGAATTAAAGTGAAACTTTTTATCTTCATGGAAAATAATTACAATCATAGTATAACTTTTCCTGTCTTCTATGGAAAAATTTAGAAGTGTCCAACTCAGAAAAGCCCGAAAACGTAATTTACATATCCCAAATCATAAGTTTCAGACAACACACTCCTATGAACGGCTAAGAAATCTAGCTCAGAAAAGCCTGAAATAGCAAACTCAGTCATCCCAAACTATTGGTTTCCAGACAACAAACACCTATGACGGACTAAGAATCCTAGCTCTAAAAAATTCAAATAGCAAACTACACATCCCAAATCGTAATTTTCTGACAACACACACCTATGAAAGGCTATGAAACCTAGCTAATAAAAGCCGGAAATAGCAAAATTAACCATCCCAAATCATAAGTTTCAGACAGCACTCACCTATGAACGGCTAAGAAAGCTCCAGCTCGGAAAAAAGTCAAAAATAGCAACCCACACATCCCAAATCATAGGTTTCAGACAACACATACCTATGAAAGACTAAGAAATCCAACTCAGAAAAGCCCGAAATTGTAATTTTATATATATCCCAAATCATAATTTTACTGAAAGGACACACCTATGAAAGGCTAAGAAATCTAGCTCAGAAAAGTCAAAAATAGCAAACTAGTCATCCCAAACTATAGGTTTTCGGACAACAAACACCTATGAAAGGCTAAGAAATCCAGCTCAGAAAAAGTCAAAAGTAGCAATCCATCCATCCCAAATCATAGGTTTCAGACAACACACACCAACGAAAAGACTAAGAAATCTAGCTTAGAAAAGCCCGAAATAGTAATTTACATATCCCAAATCATAGGTTTTAGACAACACTCACCTATGAACGGCTAAGAAACCTAGCTCAGAAAAGTCAAAAATAGCAAACTAGTCATCCCAAACTATAGGTTTCAGACAACAAACACCTATGAAAGGCTAAGAAATTCAGCTCAGAAAAGTCAAAAGTAGCAATCCACCCATCCCAAATCATAGGTTTCAGACAACACACACCTATGAAAGACTAGGAAATCCCACTCAGAAAAGCCCGAAATAGTAATTTACATATTCCCAAATCATAGGTTTCAGACATCATTCACCTATGAAAGACTAAGAAAACCTTAGCTCAGAAAAGTCAAAAATAGCAAACTACTCATCCCAAAAAACTATTGGTTTCAGATAACATTCACCTACGAAATACTAGAAAACCTTAGCTCAGAAAGCCTGAAATAGCAAAAACTACACATCCCATATCATAATGTTCTGACAACACATACCTATGAAAAGCTAAGAAACCTAGCTCAGAAAAGTCGAAAATAGCAAACTACACACCCCAAATCATAGGTTTCAGACACCACACACCTATGAAAGACTAAGAAATCCAACTCAGAAAAGTCAAAAATAGCAAACTACATATCCCAAATCATAGGTTTCAGTCAACACACACCAACGAAAAGACTAAGAAACCTAGCTCAGAAAGTCAAAAATAGCAAAACTACTCATCCCAAACTATTGGTTTCAGACAACATTCACCTACGAAATACTAGAAAACCTTAGCTCAGAAAAGCCTGAAACAGCAAACTACACATCCCAAATCATAATTTTCTGACAACACATACCTAAGAAAGGCTAAGAAACCTAGCTCAGAAAAGTCGAAAATAGCAAACTACACATCCCAAATCATAGGTTTCAGACATCACACACCTATGAAAGACTAAAAAATCCAACTCAGAAAAGCACGAAATAGTAATTTACATATCCCTAATCATAAGTTTCAGACAGCATTCACCTACGAAATACTAAGAAAACCTTAGCTCAGAAAAGTCTGAAATAGCAAAACTACACACATCCCAAATCATAGGTTTCAGACATCACACACCTATGAAAGACTAAGAAATCCAACTCAGAAAAGTCCGAAATAGTAATTTACATATCCCAAATCATAAGTTTCAGACAGCTTCACCTACGAAATACTAAGAAACCTTAGCTCAGAAAAGTCTGAAATAGCCAAGTACTCATCCCAAACTCGAAGTTTCAATCAGACAACAAACACCTATGAGTGACTAAGAATCCTAGCTCTGAAAAGTCCAAAAAAGCAAACTATACCTCCCGAATCATAATTTTCTGAAAGGACACACCTATGAAAGGCTAAGAATCTAGCTCAGAAAAGTCAAAAATAGCAAATTAACCATCCAAATCATAGGTTTCAGTCAACACACACCTACGAATGGCTAAGAAATCCTGCTCAGAAAAGTCAAAAAATAGCAACCCACACATCCCTAAATCATAGGTTTCAGACACCACACACCTACGAAAGACTAAGAAATCCGGTTATGAAAAGTCAGAAATAGCAAATTACATATCCCAAATCATAGGTTTCAGACAACACTCACATATGAACGGCTAAGAAACCTAGCTCAGAAAAGTCAAAAATAGCAAACTAGTCATCCCAAACTATAGGTTTCAGACAACAAAAAAAACACCTATGAAAGGCTAAGAAATCCAGCTCAGAAAAGTCAAAAGTAGCAATCCATCCATCCCAAATCATAGTTTCAGACAACACACACACCTATGAAAACTAAGAAATCCAGCTCAGAAAAGTCAAAAATAGCAAACTACATATCCCAAATCATAGGTTTCAGTCAAACACACACCAACGAAAGACTAAGAAACCTACCTCAGAAAAGTCAAAAATAGCAAACTACTCATCCCAAACTATTGGTTTCAGACAACATTCACCTACGAAATACTAGAAAACCTTAGCTCAGAAAGAAAAGCCTGAAATAGCAAACTACACATCCCAAATCATAATGTTCTGACAACACATACCTATGAAAGGCTAAGAAATCCAGCTCAGAAAAGACGAAAATAGCAAACTACACATCCCAAATCATAGGTTTCAGACACCACACACCTATGAAAGACTAAGAAATCCAACTCAGAAAAGCCCGAAATAGTAATTTACATATCCCAAATCATAAGTTTCAGACAGCATTCACCTACGAAATACTAAGAAACCTTAGCTCAGAAAAGTCTGAAATAGCCAACTACTCATCCCAAACTCGAAGTTTCAGACAACAAACACCTATGAGTGACTAAGAATCCTAGCTCAGAAAAGTCGAAAATAGCCAACTACACATTCCCAATCATATGTTTCAGACATCACATACCTATGATAGGCTAAGAAATCCAACTCAGAAAAGCCCGAAATAGTAATTTACATATCCCAAATCATAAGTTTTCAGACAACATTCACCTACGAAATACTAAGAAACCTTAGCTCAGAAAAGTCAAAAAATAGCAACCCACACATCCCAAATCATAAGTTTTCAGACACCACACACCTACGAAAGACTAAGAAATCCGGTTATGAAAAGTCCAAAAAGCAAATTACATATCCCAAATCATAGGTTTCAGACAACACTCACCTATGAACGGCTAAGAAACTAGCTCAGAAAGCTCAAAAATAGCAAACTAGTCATCCCAAACTATAGGTTTCAGACAACACAAAAACCTATGATAGGCTAAGAAATCCAGCTCAGAAAAGTCAAAAGTAGCAATCCACCCATCCCAAATCATAGGTACCTAACCTAACCTCCCTGCGGCGCATCCCCTGTGGCGCTTTCCTGACCCGCGGCGCATCCCTGCGGCACATCCTGCGGCACTTTCCTGGCCCACGGCGCATCCCGGCGGCGCTTCTCTGGCCCGGGGGATCTTTGGGGACCGGGGGAGGGCCTTTGGGGCACAGGGAGGGCCTTTGGGGGTCTGGGGGGGGGGACACTTGAGGACCGATTGGTCCTTTGGGAGCCCGGTGGACCTTTGGGGACCGAGGGAGGGTCTTTGGGGCACAGGGAGGGCTTTGGGGGTCCGGGGGGCAGTTGGGGGCCTGGGGGACATTTGGGGACCGGTGGAGGGCCTTTGGGACCCCGTTGGTCTTTTGGGAGCTCGATGGGCCTTTGGGGGGCCCGGGGTGGGCCTTTGAGGGTCTGGGGGGCCGGTGGGAGCCCTGGGAACCTTTGGGGACCGGGGGTTCCTTCTGGATTGGGGTATGGGGTTTGGAACCCTTTGGATCGGGGTAGGGCGATCGGGGTCTTTGGGGTTGGGTAGAGGACCTCACGACACTGTTCAAATAGAACTTGTTTACTATAACGACCACACACTCAAAACCTCTTCTAAAACCCTTTCTAAAATCATCTTTTAAAACGTCTCTAACGGTTTCGCCGAAATAATTCCATAACCTGTCTAAAACCGTTTCGCCCAAATAATCCCTAAAAGTAATTTCTGTGTGTTCCTTTTGTTTTTTGGCATCTCTGTGCTTTCACATTTCAAATTTCTAGGAAACCCTTTCCTACGTTAATCTCTTCATCTCATAAATGTTCCTAGCTAAACTATTATGGTTTCGTTAGAATATCAATTTACCTATCCGACTTAAAATATCATTTCCTATTCCGCTCCGTGAAGCCGTATTTAAAAATAGAATTTCTATCTCTTTAGACTCCCGCATAATTCCAAGATAACAAGTGATGTCATTTATGATTCCTGACACTAAAGATCAATGAAGCCCTATTTTAAAAATAGAATATTAATTTTTCTCTCTGTCCTAAAGAACGTTTATCCCTCAGACCTAAGATTAAGAAAGCCTTAATGTTTCTTAATTCTCCCCTTCGTGAAGCCCTATTTAAAATAGAATATTAATTTTTCTCTCTGACCTGATGAACGTCTATCCCACAGACCTAAGATTAAAGAAGCCTTAATGTTTCTTAATTTCCCCTTCGTAGCATATTGTTTCATAATTCCCCACGCTCGTGAATCAATAATTCCCCCATCGATTATGTAAATCAGTTCTCGGAAATTCACTTCCCCCTCGAGTCCTAGATCAATAACATTGTTCCCGTTAGAATTCAATGCGCATGTGCAACCTTCGTCCCGGTTAGGTTATTACACATAGAAACATCAAATAAATCGACCTTGGAAAAAGAGGTCATTGACACACTTTGATTACGCAATCAAGTTCTCGGAAATTCACTTCCCCCTCGAGTCCTAGATCAATAACATTGTTCCCGTTAGAATTCAATGCGCATGTGGCAACCTTCGTCCCGGTTAGGTTATTACACATAGAAACAACAAATAAATCGATCTTGGAGAAAGAGGTCATTGAGCGATTACGTAATCTTTCTCACAAATACTATTTCTGGACACCATGACATTCACGAACGATTACGCAATTCAAGTTCTCGGAAATTCACTTCCCCCTCGAGTCCTAGATCAATAACATTGTTCCCGTTAGAATTCAATGCGCATGTGCAACCTTCGTCCCGGTTAGGTTATTACACATAGAAAACATCAAATAAATCGACCTTGGAAAAAGAGGTCATTGACACCATTACGTAATCTTTCTCCCTAGGGAGGCTATGCCCTTATTTGGAGTGCAAAAAAGTTATAGGTGGCAGCAGGGGTGCCACATGGGGGTATAAGATAGCTTTCTACTGATGAAATTCTATGGCTGAGCCTTCGACCGAAAGTACTTCCCCGCCCTTTCAATTTAATTGTAACCGCCGTCTTTTATCATTCCCCAAACCAATGTATTGACCAGAAACGCAAATTTATCCAACAATTTCTTATAAGTGCTGACTTTGTGTTATCAAAGTATCCGAACGCTGGTATTTGCTTACTTGGTGATGCGAATGACCTGAGGATAGACTCTATCTGCACCTCTCTTAATATTAAACAACTGGTTAAAATATCTACAACAAAAGGTAACACCTCTCTGGATGTTATTTGTTCAAACATGAGTAAGTTTTATAACTCCCCGCAAGCACTGCCACCACTAGGAGGCAGTTACCACTATTGTCTTCTTTTTTCTCCCTCCTCAGCCATTGAACTTCCTTTACTACCTCCATTGGGGTTTGCCGTCCCCTCAGTGACGCAGGACTTTTTTCTTTTGGATCATGGCTGACCAGTGAAAGTTGGTCAGACCTTTATAATTCTAATAACCTTGATGACAAAATTTTGATTTTTTCACAAAAAACTAATTGATTCCTATTCATTATGTTTCCCGGAAAAAAAAAATCAGAAAGTGCTCCAGTGATAAACCTTACATAAATAATCACATAAAAACATTAATTCGTACGAAAATAGCTTATAAGCTTATTTAAGAGGGGTAATTTAGCTGAAGCAAATAAGTTAAGAAAGGAATTAAAAAGTCAAATTAGAAAAGCTGCCCGAGCCTATTATAAAAATAAAATTAAAGACTTGTGCCATGATAAAACCAAAGAACTGGTACTCTGAAATTAAAAAACTTACCGGCAAGAGTCAAGAACAACTAATTTTTAATTTAAAATGAACCTCAAAAGACCACAGCTAATAACCTCAATAGGTTTTTGGCTTCTATTGTCCAGAGTCTCCCACCACTATCTTACGAATTTCCTGATATTCCTGTTCCTTTTTCACTCCCACATATTTCTCCACTTGATGTTGTAAAAAAAAATTGAAAAACTAAAACGATCAAGCATTTGCCCTTTAGATATTCCCGTTCCTCTGATTAAAGCTTTCAGTGATTACCTCTCAAAACCCCTATCCACCCTGTTTAATGAAATTACCAAATCTGGACAGTTCCCTCAATATTGGAAACAAGGCTTTATTACCCAAATTATAAAGAAAAATGGGAAGCCTGGTTTTGATGGCATTCGTCCTATTACCCTCACCTCGATTTTTTCAAAATTGTATGAAAGTTTTCTCGCAGACTGGCTTAAGATGAAAGTCCTCCCCCTCATTGATCTTAGACAGTTTGGTAATCTTAAATCCACGTCAACCTCTCATTACCTGATCCATCTTGTTGATACCATGGGTAAATTACTTGAAAAACCAAACACTTGGCTTAATCTAATTTCTGTTGATCTTCAAAAAGCCTTTGATTTGATTAACCACAATTTTGCTCATACATAAACTTATAATGAATTCCACATTGAAACTTTCCTTGTTAAGGCTCGTTGCCTCTTTTCTTTCTAATAGATCTCAAGCAGTTAAATATCTAAATTGTTTCTCAGATCATCTCCCCATATTTAATGGCATTCCTCAGGGGACTATTCTAGGCCCTCTCCTTTTTTCACTTATGATTAATAGCCTTTCAACCCTTTATGACAATAGATGGAAATTTGTTGATGACTTGACAGTTTTAGAGATATGTCATAAAAACATCTTTAGCAAACCCAATGGGCATACTCCAAGATATTGCCTGTGAGGCCTCTTCGCCTTGACATGACTGTTAACCCTTCTAAATCCGCAATAGTCTCAGTAAGTTTCCTTAAATCCCCTCCCCTTTTTCTTGCTCCTATACCTCCTGAAACCTCTGTCACATCTCTTAAACTCCTTGTGTTACAATTTCTTCTAATTTGAAATGGGATGCCCATATAAATAATATCCTACGACAAGCAAACTCCTCGCTTTCCCTCCTTAAACTTTTTAAATAAATTCAGTTGCCCCCAATCACATTTACTACAAGTATACATTTCTTTTGTGCGTCCCATATTAGAGTACGCTTGTCCTGTGTGGCACCCTGGCCTCTCTAATGAAGCAAACACGAAAAATTGAAAATGTCCAAAAGAGAGCTCTAAAAATTATTTTTAAAGAGGCAAGATACCGTATTTGTATTTGTTAAATATTTCAAACCTAGAGACCCTCGAGAGACGAAGAAATAATTTGTGCCTCCGTTTTGCAAAAAATGCCATAACAAACCCTCGGACGGCAAGTATTTTCCCCCAAATGTCACTCCCCATCCAGATTACGGCCGCCTCGAGCTGTTTCTGATCCTATCCCTGTTTTGTCCCCCATTCACTGCGTTACTTCGAGATATGAAAAAACTTTTGTCCCGTTTATTACAGGAAAATTGAATAAAATGTCCCAATAGTTTCTTTTTTTTTTACTTTCTTATCTTTATCTTATCTTTAGCTATAACTGACACAATTAATAGTTTCTAATTTGTACCTAACCAATTCTTGTATTGCCAGTGTAGCAAGTGTTTTCATAAATTTTTATTTTAATGTCATGTTCGAACTTATTTTTTACTTCATATTTTTATCTTTTACCTGACCTCAGAATTTTGATCTTTTTATTTGACTTGATTTGTGTGTTATTGTCTGTTATTTGACTCAGAATGCGAATTCGGCCTTCAAAGGCTAGTGATAGTTCATTTTTGGAATAAATCTTATCTTATCTTATCTTATCAACTCTTGCATTTCACGACAGAAATTCAAAATGAACTTCGAAAAATCAAGAGAATGTAAACTGTGACAAGGTAAAGCACAACAAGTCACTACTGAAATATTCCAACTCTTTTCATTTCACGACAGAAATTCAAAATGAACTTTGAAAAATCATGAGAATGTAGCTGTGACAATGTAAAACCACGACAAGACACTACTGAAATATTCTAATTCTTGCATTTCACGAAAGAAATTCAAAATGAACTTTGAAAATTAAGAGAATGTAACTGTGACAAGGTAAAGCACAACAAAACACTACTGAAATATTCCAACTCTTGCATTTCAATGAAAGAAATTCAAAATGAACTTTGAAAAATTAAGAGAATGTAACTGTGACAAGGTAAAGCACAACAAGTCACTACTGAAATATTCCAACTCTTGCATTTCAATGAAAGAAATCCAAAATGAACTTTTGAAAAATCATGAGAATGTAGCTGTGACAAGGTAAACCATGACAAGACACTACTGAAATATTCCAATTCTTGCATTTCGCGAAAAGAAATTCAAAATGAACTTTGAAAAATTAAGAGAATGTAACTGTGACAAGGTAAAGCACAACAAAACACTACTGAAATATTCCAGCTCTTGCATTTCAATGAAAGAAATTCAAAATGAACTACTTACCCTTTAGGCAGATCCCGTTTATTTTCGATTCTTAGTATTTTTGGTTTTCCCTCCAAAATTGACCCCTGCCCTCAGAAATGGAGGAAGGAGGGGCCTCTGAGCCTTGCCCTGAGGCAGATCCCATTTATTTTCGATTCTGAGTATTTTCGGTTTTCCCTCCAAAATTGACCCCCCCCTCCCCTGCCCTCAGAAATGGGGGAACGAAGGGCCTCTGAGCCTTCCCCTTGAGGCAGATCACGCTTTATTTTCGATTCTGAGTATTTTTGGTTTTCCCTCCAAAATTGACCCCCCCCCCCTTCCCCTGCTCTCAGAAAAGGGGGAAGAAGGGCCTCTGAACCTTCCGCTTGAGGCAGATCCCATTTATTTTCGATTCTGAGCATTTTTGATTTTCCCTCCAAAATTGACCCCCTGCCCTCAGAAATGGAGGAAGGAGGGGCCTCTGAGCCTTGCCCTTGAGGCAGATCCCATTTATTTTCGATTCTGAGTATTTTTGGTTTTTCCCTCCAAATTGACCCCCCCTCCTCTGCCCTCAGAAATGGGGGAACGAAGGGCCTCTGAGCCTTCCCCTTGGGGCAGATCCCATTTATTTTTTATTCTGAGTATTTTTGGTTTTCCCTCCAAAATTGACTCCCCCCCCCCCCATGTCTTCAGAAATGGGGGAACGAAGGGCCTCTGAGCCTTCCCCTTGAGGCAGATTCCATTTATTTTCGATTCTGAGTATTTTTGGTTTTCCCTCCGAAATTGACCCCCACCCCTCCCCTGCCCTCAGAAATGGGGGAACGAAGGGCCTCTGAGCCTTCCCCTTGAGGCAGATCCCATTTATTTTCGATTCTGAGTATTTTTGGTTTTCCCTCCAAAATTGACCCCCCCCCCTCCCCTGCCCTCAGAAATGGGGGAACGAAGGGCCTCTGAGCCTTCTCCTTGGGGCAGATCCCATTTATTTTCGATTCTGAGTATTTTTGATTTTCCCTCCAAAATTGACCCCCCTCCCCTGCCCTCAGAAATGGGGGAACGAAGGGCCTCTGAGCCTTCCCCTTGAGGCAGATCCCATTTATTTTCGATTCTGAGTATTTTTGATTTTCCCTCAAAAATTGACCCCCTCCTCCCCTGCCCTCAGAAATGGGGGAACGAAGGGAACGTTAAACTATTTTAAATTGACAACACTGTCCAAACATCACATGTGTATTATACAGTACACAATCACCCCATCTCCCCCAAAACACTTTTCAGCCATTTCTAGTTAAAATTTTATTTCAAGTAAATCCTTAATAGGATCAAATTCGCGAATCCTACACTCCAATTCGCAAATCTCATTACCCCCCTTTTTAAATGTCAATCAAACAATTCTGATTGTAGTGTCCAAGTTTTTAATAACAAAGCCTACACACATGTACACACTATGCTTTCAAAAAACCAGTCTGGTTGAAAAACTTGGAGTTGAAACAATTTTGTGCGGGGAATCCCCGTTCATACTGTTATCTTTTTTGCAATGTTTAGGAACAGGAGGGGAATCCCCACTCGTTTGGAATGGTACCAACGGGAAATAAGCAAATAGCACATAGTTTCATAACGTGTTTAATCACGTGTAGAGGTCCCATAGAATAACAATGGAAGGGACATAGCGCAATAGAATAGCATGGAAGGGAACATAAACCCTTAGAATAACATGGGAGGGAACATAGAATAGCATGGAAGGGTACATAAGCCCTTAAAATAGCATGGGAGGGAACATAGGCCCTTGTAATAGCATAGGAAGGAACATAAGCTCCTAGAATTGCATAGGGGGGGGAACATAATCCACACAAGTCCATATGTACATGTTCTGGAAAGACACCAAGGAACATAAGGCAAGCAAATCCATAAGTACATGCTCTGGAAATCTTTTTCCTATATGTCTAAGCAAATAACATGGAGATTCCTATATGTCTAAGCAAAATGGTACCTAGATAACTACTCCCCTCATGTATGAAATAATACTTATTTTTTTACATGTTAATTTTGCTCCTTACTTTCAGCTTAAAAATTTTGTTTTTTTGTTTACTAACGAATAAGGTTCACTTGCCTTTAAGCTTCAAGTAACCGCTGCATGATGTCACTTGATAATTTTTAGAGATGAATATTAGTAAGTGTCTGGGGGCTGTGGGACCAATGTAGATTGTATTAAATCAGACATATTCACAGCTAAAGACGGCCTACCAGTGTTTGGCTGCAATGTGACATCTGTTGGCTTCTTGTATTAGATTTATACAAGAATTTGATTTTTATTGTTTATTTATTGGTTATCCTAGACCTCTTTGTCCTGTATCCACGATTATAAGCAAGAAACTAATACGAGTATATATTGAAATATATAGAGTATATAAATTCTATAAAATAGAGTATATATTTGAAATATGTTATGGTACTCCGATAAACACACGAGAAGTGTGTTGTAACACTAATGAAATAAAACAAAATAGGATGAAAATTTAATAGTCAAGAAAAAATTTTGGGCTATATATTTGCACATTAGGGGGGCGTGGGTGTAAAGCATAGTATATATTAAATACGTAACCTAACCTACAAACTAACCTTTTTTAGCCCCGAAAATCCAAATAGTAGCCACTAAAGCGTATCTCGTTTATTTCTGAGTTGAGGTGGTCAGAAAGATACAATCAGTTTTGACAATAGTGTCCGACTATATCGACCACGCTGAATCCGAATATGGGTGGGGGCAAAGTTGGAGATCACGGCTTGACCTTGTAAAAGCAAAAAACACCCTTTTTACGCCTATAAAACGTGTACATACTGTTTTTTTCTAGGGTTGTACCACTCCGATTTAGTGCTGCGACATCTCAATTTGGTCCTAATATGGTCTTCTCATAGAATTTGTTAAATTTTTTTTCCGATATCTTGCATAGCCGAGGAGCTATAGGCTAATATTTATTAATTTTCCCCGATAATCTCAAAATTCAAAGGGTCTTTTTAGTAGTAATAGTGGTAAAGGTCCTGGTCGTGATTGCGTAATTTGTCTTACTCTCGCCTGAGGCATGAATATACAGTGTAGTTTAACCGGTACATTGGCTTGCCAGGGTCAAGCACCTATTACTACGAACGATACTTGCCCTACCAAACGAGTTTTCTAATGTGGCACTCATTTTTTTTTGAGGTCAGTCGGTTAGAGAAGCTGGCGGTTAGTCCATATGATGACTTGATTAGTCGTTTTTTAAAAAAACTTGGCAAGCTATAGTGTACTCAAGCAAAAACCCTACATAATGTTCATACAGTGCATTCCAATTTTCATTATGTTTTAAGACATTGTTTATAGTACACTATATATTATTAACTTTGAAAACAATGGATTCCTCAATTTTCAATGTGAGTACACTTTTCATTCTTTTATTTCCCAAAAAAAATTAAAGAAAAAACGTTTTACTAGTAAATTCAAATTTCAGAGGGACTTAGCCCCCCTCCCCTCCAACAATACAAATCTTAAGAATATGACGAGTATATTCAATAGAAACGGCAAAGCACGCTTTTTTTTTCAATTATGTAAATAAAATCTCTCCTTCACAGCTATGTGTTACAAGTTTTAATTGTTTTGAAAAACAGTTCTTTATCATTCAGAAAGAAGCTTTTTCCAAACATGCGGTATTTTTCCGGTTTGAATGAAAAGCTCGCGTGTTACAAAGAGAGAGTGAGAGTTTTGTGGGATCAAATTTCACAGGCTCTTGGTATAAACGGGCTTTGTCTAATTCCGATCTCTCGCGGCTATACTTACAAGCAGTTTCTCAGCATTTATGATGACAATCAACGTCTGAACGACTTTCTAGTGCTAAATGATGAATGAGGCGCTGATTCCCCTATCCCTCCCCCTAATGATTTTAATGATAATTCTTTTGGGATTTCCTTGAAAAATATCATTTTTTTTATTTTCAGTGAAAAAATAGTGCCTTCATGATTCTGAGTATCTCATTCCACCCTCAATAAAATTTTCGGTATTATTTAGCAGTAAGAAGGAAGGTAAAGAAATTAATAATAGGAGTACCTTTAAGCCATTATGCACATCACGCCTTAATGACCAATAAACTTTTTGCCTTTAAACAAGAGGAGGGCAAAATTTGAGCTCTTAAGCATTTATCCAACAAAATGGAAAAAGGGGGCTGTTTTTTTTTTTCATGCTAAATTTTGCCTTCTTTTTAAGGAAAAGGATTCTTGCAACTACCCCCCTCCGGAAAAGAAACCAAGACGGAACGAATCCACAGCTATGCAAGAAACGGACGGCACTCAACATCAGTCTGAATTTGGAAATGTGAGTATTTTCACCTCTAGCTTCTACCTATTTTCTATCCAACTTTTTTTTTTTGTTTTTTTTTTTAAACTTTCTGAGGGAGGAGGGGGGTAACTTTTTAGTTTTACAAATTTGTTTATGAATAGAAAAACACTTCACTACAGATATGGCTATTGTGTTTTTGGTGAACTTTCTGAGGGGAGGAGGGGGTAACTTTTTAGTTTAAATAATTCTAGGAGGAATTGGGTTTTGTTGGATGGTATGGAACAATGGTACGTGTTAAATATTCGGGAAACGTACGAGTAGAAAAAATGCTTCACTGCAGATAAGGCTATTGTGTCTTTCTGAACTTTCTGAGGGAGGAGGAGGTAACTTTTTAGTTTTAAAAATTTGTTTATGAATAGAAAAACACTTCACTACAGATATGGCTATTGTGTTTTTGTGAACTTTTCTGAGGGAGGAGGGGGTAACTTTTTAGTTTAAATAATTCTAGGGAGGAATTGGGTTTTGTTGGATGGTATGGAAAATGGTACATGTTAAATATTCGGGAAACATACGAGTAGAAAAAATGCTTCACTACAGATAAGGCTATTGTGTCTTTCTGAGGGAGGAGGGGGGTAACTTTTTAGTTTTAAAAATTTGTTTATGAATAGAAAAACACTTCACTACAGATATGGCTATTGTGTTTTTTTTGTGAACTTTCTGAGGGAGGAGGGGGGTAACTTTTTAGTTTAAATAATTCTAGGAGGAATTGGGTTTTGTTGTATGTAATGGAAAAATGGTACGTGTTAAATATTCGGGAAACGTACGAGTAGAAAAAATGCTTCACTACAGATAAGGCTATTGTGTCTTTCTGAGGGAGGAGGGGGTAACTTTTTAGTTTTAAAAATTTGTTTATGAATAGAAAAACACTTCACTACAGATATGGCTATTGTGTTTTTGTGAACTTTCTGAGGGAGCAGGAGGTAACTTTTTAGTTTAAATAATTCTAGGAGGAATTGGGTTTTGTTGGATGGTATGGCAAAATGGTACGTGTGAAATATTCGGGAAACGTACGAGTAGAAAAAATGTTTCACTATAGATAAGGCTATTGTGTCTTTCTGAGGGAGGAGGGGGTAACTTTTTAGTTTAAAAAATTTGTTTATGAATAGAAAAACGCTTCACTAAAGAGATGGCTATTGTGTTTTTGTGAGGGAGGAGGGGGTACACTTTTTAGTTTTTAAATAATTCTAGGAGGAATTGGGTTTTGTTGGATGGTATGGAAAAATGGTACATGTTAAATATTCGGGAAACATACGAGTAGAAAAAATGCTTCACTACAGATAAGGCTATTGTGTCTTTCTGAGGGAGGAGGAGGGTAACTTTTTAGTTTTAAAAATTGTTTATGAATAGAAAAAACACTTCACTACAGATATGGCTATTGTGTTTTTGTGAACTTTCTGAGGGGGAGGGGGTAACTTTTTAGTTTAAATAATTCTAGGAGGAATTGGGTTTTGTTGGCGATGGTATGAAAAATGCTACGTGTTAAATATTCGGGAAACGTACGAGTAGAAAAAATGCTTCACTACAGATAAGGCTATTGTGTCTTTCTGAGGGAGGAGGGGGTAACTTTTTAGTTTTAAAAATTTGTTTATGAATAGAAAAACACTTCACTACAGATATGGCTATTGTGTTTTTGTGAACTTTCTGAGGGAGGAGGGGGTAACTTTTTAGTTTAAATAATTCTAGGAGGAATTGGGTTTTGTTGGATGGTATGGAAAAATGGTAGGTGTTAAATATTCGGGAAACATACGAGTAGAAAAATTCTTCACTATTGATAAGGCTATTGTGTCTTTCTGAGGGAGGGGGGTAACTTTTTAGTTTAAAAATTGTTTATGAATAGAAAAACGCTTCACTACAGATAAGGTTATTGTGTTTTTGTGAGGGAGGAGGGGGTAACTTTTTAGTTTAAATAATTCTAGGAGGAATTGGGTTTTGTTGGATGGTATGGAAAAATGGTACATGTTAAATATTCGGGAAACATACGAGTAGAAAAAATGCTTCACTACAGATAAGGCTATTGTGTCTTTCTGAGGGAGGAGGGGGGGGTAACTTTTAGTTTTAAAAATTTGTTTATGAATAGAAAAAACACTTCACTACAGATATGGCTATTGTGTTTTTGTGAACTTTCTGAGGGAGGAGGGGGTAACTTTTTAGTTGAAATAATTCTAGGAGGAATTGGGTTTTGTTGGATGGTATGGAAAAAATGGTACATGTTAAATATTCGGGAAACATTACGAGTAGAAAAAATGCTTCACTACAGATAAGGCTATTGTGTCTTTCTGGGGGAGGAGGGGGGTAACTTTTTAGTTTTAAAAAAATTTGTTTATGAATAGAAAAACACTTCACTACAGATATGGCTATTGTGTTTTTTGTGAACTTTCTGAGGGAGGAGGGGGTAACTTTTTAGTTTAAATAATTCTAGGAGGAATTGGGTTTTGTTGTATGTAATGGAAAAATGGTACGTGTTAAATATTCGGGAAACGTACGAGTAGAAAAAATTCTTCACTACAGATAAGGCTATTGTGTCTTTCTGAGGGAGGAGGGGGTAACTTTTTAGTTTTAAAAATTTGTTTATGAATAGAAAAACACTTCACTACAGATATGGCTATTGTGTTTTTGTGAACTTTCTGAGGGAGGAGGGGTAACTTTTTAGTTTAAATAATTCTAGGAGGATTGGGTTTTGTTGGATGGTATGGCAAAATGGTACGTGTGAAATATTCGGGAAACGTACGAGTAGAAAAAATGCTTCACTATAGATAAGGCTATTGTGTCTTTCTGAGGGAGGAGGGGGTAACTTTTTAGTTTAAAAAATTTGTTTGAATAGAAAAACGCTTCACTAAAGATATGGCTATTGTGTTTTTGTGAGGGAGGAGGGGGTAACTTTTTAGTTTAAATAATTCTAGGAGGAATTGGGTTTTGTTGGATGGTATGGAAAAATGTACATGTTAAATATTCGGGAAACATACGAGTAGAAAAAATGCTTCACGACAGATAAGGCTATTGTGTCTTTCTGGGGGAGGAGGGGGGTAACTTTTTAGTTTTAAAAATTTGTTTATGAATAGAAAAACACTTCACTACAGATATGGCTATTGTGTTTTTTGTGAACTTTCTGAGGGAGGAGGGGGTAACTTTTTAGTTTTAAATAATTCTAGGAGGAATTGGGTTTTGTTGTATGTAATGGAAAAATGGTACGTGTTAAATATTCGGGAAACGTACGAGTAGAAAAAATTCTTCACTACAGATAAGGCTATTGTGTCTTTCTGAGGGAGGAGGGGGTAACTTTTTAGTTTTAAAAATTTGTTTATGAATAGAAAAACACTTCACTACAGATATGGCTATTGTGTTTTTGTGTGAACTTTCTGAGGGAGGAGGAGGGGTAACTTTTTAGTTTAAATAATTCTAGGAGGAATTGGGTTTTGTTGGATGGTATGGCAAAATGGTACGTGTGAAATATTCGGGAAACGTACGAGTAGAAAAAATGCTTCACTATAGATAAGGCTATTGTGTCTTTCTGAGGGAGGAGGGGGTAACTTTTTAGTTTAAAAAATTTGTTTATGAATAGAAAAAACGCTTCACTAAAGATATGGCTATTGTGTTTTTGTGAGGGAGGAGGGGGTAACTTTTTAGTTTAAATAATTCTAGGAGGAATTGGGTTTTGTTGGATGGTATGGAAAAATGGTACATGTTAAATATTCGGGAAAAATACGAGTAGAAAAAATGCTTCACTGCAGATAAGGCTATTGTGTCTTTCTGAACTTTCTGAGGAGGAGGAGGTAACTTTTTAGTTTTAAAAATTTGTTTATGAATAGAAAAACACTTCACTACAGATATGGCTATTGTGTTTTTGTGAACTTTCTGAGGGAGGAGGGGGGTAACTTTTTAGTTTAAATAATTCTAGGAGGAATTGGGTTTTGTTGGATGGTATGGAAAATGGTACATGTTAAATATTCGGGAAACATACGAGTAGAAAAAATGCTTCACTACAGATAAGGCTATTGTGTCTTTCTGAGGGAGGAGGGGGTAACTTTTTAGTTTTAAAAATTTGTTTATGAATAGAAAAAACACTTCACTACAGATATGGCTATTGTGTTTTTTGTGAACTTTCTGAGGGAGGAGGGGGTAACTTTTTAGTTTAAATAATTCTAGGAGGAATTGGGTTTTGTTGTATGTAATGGAAAAAATGGTACGTGTTAAAATATTCGGGAAACGTACGAGTAGAAAAAATGCTTCACTACAGATAAGGCTATTGTGTCTTTCTGAGGGAGGAGGGGTAAACTTTTTAGTTTTAAAAATTTGTTTATGAATAGAAAAACACTTCACTACAGATATGGCTATTGTGTTTTTTGTGAACTTTCTGAGGGAGCAGGAGGTAACTTTTTAGTTTAAATAATTCTAGGAGGAATTGGTTTTGTTGGATGGTATGGCAAAATGGTACGTGTGAAATATTCGGGAAACGTACGAGTAGAAAAAATGCTTCACTATAGATAAGGCTATTGTGTCTTTCTGAGGGAGGAGGGGGTAACTTTTTAGTTTAAAAAATTTGTTTATGAATAGAAAAACGCTTCACTAAAGAGATGGCTATTGTGTTTTTTTGTGAGGGAGGAGGGGGGGTAACTTTTTAGTTTAAATAATTTCTAGGAGGAATTGGGTTTTGTTTGGATGGTATGGAAAAATGGTACATGTTAAATATTCGGGAAACATACGAGTAGAAAAAATGCTTCACTACAGATAAGGCTATTGTGTCTTTCTGAGGGAGGAGGAGGGTAACTTTTTAGTTTTAAAAATTTGTTTATGAATAGAAAAAACACTTCACTACAGATATGGCTATTGTGTTTTTGTGAACTTTCTGAGGGAGGAGGGGGTAACTTTTTAGTTTAAATAATTCTAGGAGGAATTGGGTTTTGTTGGATGGTATGGAAAAATGCTACGTGTTAAATATTCGGGAAACGTACGAGTAGAAAAAATGCTTCACTACAGATAAGGCTATTGTGTCTTTCTGAGGGAGGAGGGGGTAACTTTTTAGTTTTAAAAATTTGTTTATGAATAGAAAAACACACTTCACTACAGATATGGCTATTGTGTTTTTGTGAACTTTCTGAGGGAGGAGGGGGTAACTTTTTAGTTTAAATAATTCTAGGAGGAATTGGGTTTTGTTGGATGGTATGGAAAAATGGTAGGTGTTAAATATTCGGGAAACATACGAGTAGAAAAATTCTTCACTATTGATAAGGCTATTGTGTCTTCTGAGGGAGGAGGGGGTAACTTTTTAGTTTAAAAAATTTGTTTATGAATAGAAAAAACGCTTCACTACAGATAAGGTTATTGTGTTTTTGTGAGGGAGGAGGGGGTAACTTTTAGTTTAAATAATTCTAGGAGGAATTGGGTTTTGTTGGATGGTATGGAAAAATGGTACACATGTTAAATATTCGGGAAACATACGAGAGTAGAAAAAATGCTTCACTACAGATAAGGCTATTGTGTCTTTCTGAGGGAGGAGGGGGGTAACTTTTTAGTTTAAAAAATTTGTTTATGAATAGAAAAACACTTCACTACAGATATGGCTATTGTGTTTTTGTGAACTTTCTGAGGGAGGAGGGGGTAACTTATTTTAGTTGAAATAATTCTAGGAGGAATTGGGTTTTGTTGGATGGTATGGAAAAATGGTACATGTTAATATTCGGGAAACATACGAGTAGAAAAAAATGCTTCACTACAGATAAGGCTATTGTGTCTTTCTGGGGGAGGAGGGGGGTAACTTTTTAGTTTTAAAAATTTGTTTATGAATAGAAAAACACTTCACTACAGATATGGCTATTGTGTTTTTTGTGAAACTTTCTGAGGGAGGAGGGGGTAACTTTTTAGTTTAAATAATTCTAGGAGGAATTGGGTTTTGTTGTATGTAATGGAAAAATGGTACGTGTTAAATATTCGGGAAACGTACGAGTAGAAAAAATTCTTCACTACAGATAAGGCTATTGTGTCTTTCTGAGGGAGGAGGGGGTAACTTTTTAGTTTTAAAAATTTGTTTATGAATAGAAAAACACTTCACTACAGATATGGCTATTGTGTTTTTGTGAACTTTCTGAGGGAGGAGGGGGTAACTTTTTAGTTTAATAATTCTAGGAGGAATTGGGTTTTGTTGGATGGTATGGCAAAAATGGTACGTGTGAAATATTCGGGAAACGTACGAGTAGAAAAAATGCTTCACTATAGATAAGGCTATTGTGTCTTTTCTGAGGGAGGAGGGGGTAACTTTTTAGTTTAAAAAATTTGTTTATGAATAGAAAAACGCTTCACTAAAGATATGGCTATTGTGTTTTTGTGAGGGAGGAGGGGGTAACTTTTTAGTTTAAATAATTCTAGGAGGAATTGGGTTTTGTTGGATGGTATGGAAAAATGGTACATGTTTAAATATTCGGGAAACATACGAGTAGAAAAAAATGCTAGTAGACTAGCTCGTAGCGATTTGCTTACGCCCCCGTACAAACAGGTTTTTCTGGTAGGTAAACATGTCATCACACTCTTTGCCAAGAGGAAACGTGTATGACTTGATTGGTGATCAGGATTTGAATAAAAAAAAGGGTAATTAGTAATTGGAAAATTTTTTAATGCTTTTACAATCGGAGATGTTTGATTAACCATTGCAAAAAGGGTAATGGGATATGCAAGCATTTGCAAAAAAGGGTAATTAATGTTGAAAAGGGTAATTACTTCTTTAGTTTACGAGATTTGCGAATTTTTTGCGAAAAGATATTTGCGTAGACGCTTACAAGGGACATTGCTAGAAAGTATTCAATAGCTTAATTGAAAAGTAACGATAGAATGACATTGTGACTTGACCTAGCTTTACCTCGCCGATGTGGTCTGTATAATACGTAAGTAACGTTGAAAAATATTGTCAATTTAAAAGAAATGGCTGAAAAGTGTTATGAGGGGGGTGGGTTGCATAGAGGGGTGAGTTGCACGAGAGTTCAGTTAAAGGGGATACAGTTGCACGGAGGGTTTCGGTTATACACGGGTTCAGTTACAAGGGGGGTTCAGTTGCACGGGGGGTATCCCTTTTTTTTTTTTTCGTAAATCGGGCTCCCTGTTTTCAAAATCCCTTTTTCTTCTGAGACTTGGAGCATTTGGTGGCTAGATATTAAACGTAATGAAATTTAGCACGGAGGTTCAGTTGTACAGGGGTTTCAGTTATACAGGGTTCAGTTACATGGGGGTTCTTTGTGTTAAATAAGTAGTTTTTGTATCTTTTAAAAGAACTTTACGGGGATTGAGAGACTCAGTTGCCTAATTCCGTGTGATTCTTCTTTACTTGATGGTCATTAAAAACGAAATTTTTGTGTTAAATAAGTAGTTTTTGTATCTTTTAAAAGAGCTTTACGGGGATTGAGAGACTCAGTTGCCTAATTCCGTGTGATTTTTTTTTTACTTGATGGTCATTAAAAAACGAAATTTTTGTGTTAAATAAGTAGTTTTTGTATCTTTTAAAAGAGCTTTACGGGGATTGAGAGACTCAGTTGCCTAATTCCGTGTGATTTTTCTTTACTTGATGGTCATTAAAAACGAAATTTTTATGTTAAATAAGCAGTTTTTGTATCTTTTTAAAAGAGCTTTACGGGGATTGAGAGACTCAGTTGCCTAATTCCGTGTGATTTTTCTTTACTTGATGGTCATTAAAACGAAATTTTTTATCGTGTTAAATAAGTAGTTTTTGTATCTTTTAAAAGAACTTTACGGGGATTGAGAGACTCAGTTGCCTAATTCCGTGTGATTTTCTTTTCTTTACTTGATGGTCATTAAAAACGAAATTTTTTGTGTTAAATAAGTAGTTATTGTAACTTTTAAAGGAGCTTTACGGGGATTGAGAGACTCAGTCGCCTAATTCCGTGTGATTTTTCTTTACGTGATGGTCATTAAAAACGAAATTTTTGTGTTAGATAAGTAGTTTTGTATCTTTTAAAAGAGCTTTACGGGGATTGAGAGAGTCAGTTGCATAATTCCGTGTGATTTTTTCTTACTTGATGGTCATTAAAAACGAAATTTTTGTGTTAAATAAGTAGTTTTTGTATCTTTTAAAAGAGCTTTTAAGGGGTTTGAGAGACTCAGTTGCCTGATTCCGTGCGATTTTTCTTTACTTGATAGTCATTAAAAACGAAATTTTTGTGTTAAATAAGTAGTTTTTGTATCTTTTAAAAGAGCTTTACGGGGATTGAGAGACTCAGTTGCCCAATTCCGTGTGATTTTTCTTTACTTGGTGGTCGTTAAAAACGAAATTTTTGTGTTAAATAAGTAGTTTTTGTATCTTTTAAAAGAGCTTTACGGGGTTTGAGAGACTCAGTTGCCTAATTCCGTGTGGTTTTTTCTTTACTTGGTAGTCATTAAAAACGAAATTTTTGTGTTAAATAAGTAGTTTTTCTATCTTTTAAAAGAGCTTTAAGGGGTTTGAGAGACTCAGTTGCCTGTTTCCGTGAGGTTTTTGTTTACTTGGTGGTCGTTAAAAAAACGAAATTTTGTGTGTTAAATAAGTAGTTTTTGCATCTCTTTAAAAGAGCTTTACGGGGTTTGAGAGACTCAGTTACCTAATTCCGTGTGGTTTTTCTTTACTTGGTAGTCATTAAAAACAAAATTTTCGTGTTAAATAAGTAGTTTTTGTATCTTTTAAAAGAGCTTTAAGGGGTTTGAGAGACTCAGATGCCTGTTTCCGTGTGGTTTTTCTTTTACTTGGTGGTCATTAAAAAACGAAATTTTTGTGTTAAATAAGTAGTTTTTGTATCTTTTAAAAGAGCTTTAAGGGTTTGAGAGACTCTGTAATGCAGTAGTTTTTTCAGTAAAGACACTCGATATCCTAAAAGTGTTTAATTCAAACTTTTTGAAAACTTCGAAATTTTTCAACTTTATTTATTTTTTTCTTTCTGTACATAACTTAAAATGTCAAAATATGCTTACAGTTCTAACAATTGCGCTCTGTGATTGGTCAGAGACACGATGTGACTTTCCACTGGCATTCTATGACCGGTTATTGACAGCGCTCTGTGATTGGTCAGAGACACGATGTGACTTTCCCACTGGTATTCTATGACTGGTTATTGACACAACCTAATCTATTGCATGTATTAAATCAGTATTTTTACGCAGTGGAACGATAAAAACACATAAGTCATATCTTTTAAAAAAAAGTGAAGATGGAGCATTTTAATAAAGTGTGTTTACATAACAAGGTTATTGTAGCATTGAATGCCGACAAAGAGAAATATTTAAACTTTGAAACAAGTACAGGTGGTAGCACTATTGGAAATGTATGCATGCATTGTCATGACAGTAAGGAATTAAATTTCTTTGGAATACCGAAAAAATTCAACTCTTATGTTGGTGGTTATGCGAGATTGAGATCTCCAGAGATGATTGCACTCAAAGAGAATGCCAACATAAAAATAATCATTGATGATAGAGGACAACTCCTTGCTACTGTTGCAGGTAACACATTACCTACTGATACATCCAATCGTCACCTTTCAGGTATTAGCATTCAACGGAAGATCAATAAAAGAAAGACCTACTCTTCTACTAATATCGTAAACCATATCTTGTCTACGTGCCGAAACTGTTACCTGTGTAAAAATAATGTGATAATAGACAGTGAAATTGCCAGAAAAAATAAAAAGGGCATTGTCAGAAAATATCACGATGGAATATAAAGATGAATCGATGAAAAAACAAAGCACCAGCAAACGTTACTGCCATTGGTCAAACAGTCATTGAACCAAATAATACCAAAGACGAAAAGCATATTGAGCCTTTTGATGAGACACCAGTAAAAATTGTGTATGACTCAAAATGGAATAATGATTATTCTACTGATTGCGAACTAAGAGAAGACAATAGCTATAATATCAAGAGAGAACATGGTGAACTATTTTATGGAACAGATTCAAAATGTCCAAAGTTAATTGTTGATATTAATAATGTATCATAATATATTTTGTATTAATATTCTACATAGCATTATTTCATTAAAAATATATTTTGCATTACATTGTTATGTGTTCATTATTTTTAGAGTAAGCTAGCATATCAAACGTTTAGAATGTCTAATAAAAACGTCGGAGATGTAAGAAAAGGAATTTGCATACATCTATTGTCAGACACATGGGGACAAATTTTTTCTTGAATTCACCTCCTGGATAAATAAAAAAAGACATTTCATTCAAGAAATTATGACGAAACTCTAAGTAAGCTACAAACTCTGTCTTGAAGTTACCTCATGGATACACAATGCAGAAATTTCATTTAAGAAATTATCAAAAATTGTAAGTAAGTAGCAAATTCTTTCAAAAATATGTTAATACGTTTAAGCAATAAATATCTTTAAGCTTAACCCGTCTTTATTCTTTAGAATAGTTTTATTCATTTCATTAAATTATGAAGGAATTGTAAGTAAGTAACAATAGCTTTCTTGAATTCGCTTCCCGGACACAATACAGATATTTAATTCAAGAAATAATAATAAAATCGCAAGTAAGTAATAAAGTCTTTATTGTTTTCCCCTATTGGATACACAATACTGAAATTTCATTCAAGAAATTATGAAGGAATTCTAAATAGGTAACACACTCATGTTACCTCATGGATACACAATGCAGAAATTTCATTTAAGAAATTATCAAAAATTTTAAGTAAGTAGCAAATTCTTTCTTGAATTCGCCTCCTGGGTAAATAAAAAAGACAGTTCATTAAAGAAATTATGAAAAAATTGTAAGTAAGTAGCAAATTCTTTCTTGAATTCACCTGCTGAATAAACAAAAAAGACATTTCGTTCGAGAAATTATGACAAAATTCCAAGTAAGTAACAAACTCTTTATTGTTTTCATGACTTAGATACACGATGTAGAAATTTAATTCAAGAAATTATGAAAAAATTCTCAGTAAGTAGCAATTTCTTTCTTGAAGTCAACTCTTGGATACACAATACGAAAATTTCATTTAAGAAATTATGAAAAAAAAAACAATTTCTTTCTTGAAGTCAACTCTTGGATACACAATACAGAAATTTCATTCAAGAAATTATGAAAATATTTGTAAGTAAGTAACAAACTCTTTTGTTTTCACCTCTTGGATATACAGTACAGATACTTCATTCAAGAAATTATGAAAAAATCGCAAGTAAGTAACTTTTTTTTTCTCTTTATCAAAAACAATTTTCACTTAGCTACACGATGTAGAAATTTAATTCAAGAAATTAGGAAAAAATTCTCAGTAAGTAACAATTTCTTTCTTGAAGTCAACTCATGGATACACCATACGGAAATTTCATTCAAGAATTTCATGACTTAGATACACGATGTAGAAATTTGATTCAAGAAATTATGAAAAAATTCTCAGTAAGTAACAATTTCTTTCTTGAAGTCATCTCTTGGATACACAATGCGGAAATTTCATTCAAGAAATTATGAAAATATTTGTAAGTAAGTAACAAACTCTTTATTGATTTCACCTCTTGGATATACAGTACAGATACTTCATTCAAGAAATTGTGAAAAAATCGCAAGTAAGTAACTTTTTTTTTCTCTTTATCACAAACAATTTTCACTTAGCTAAATGATGTAGAAATTTAATTCAAGAAATTATTGAAAAATTCTCAGTAAGTAACAATTTCTTTCTTGAAGTCAACTCTTGGATACGCAATACGGAAATTTGATTCAAGAAATTATGAAAAAATTGTAACTAAGTAGCAAATTCTTTCTTGAATTTACCTGCTGGACAAACAAAAAAGAAATTTCGTTTCAAGAAATTATGACAAAATTCTAAGTAAGTAACAAACTCTTTATTGTTTTCACGAGTTAGATATACGACGTAGAAATTTAATTCAAGAAATTATGAAAAAATTCTCAGTCTAAGTAGCAAATTCTTTCTTGAATTCACCTGTTGGATAAACAAAAAAAAAAAAAAAAGACATTTCGTTCAAGAAATTATGACAAAATTCTAAGTAAGTAACAAACTTTATTGTTTTCACGAGTTAGATATACGATGTAGAAATTAAATTCATGAAATTATGAAAAAAAATTCTCAGTAAGTAACCATTTCTTTCTTGAAGTTAACTCTTGGATACACAATACGGAAATTTCATTCAAGAAATTATGAAAATATTTGTAAGTAAGTAACAAACTCTTTATTAATTTCACCTCTTGGATATACAGTACAGATACTTCATTCAAGAAATTATGAAAAAAATCGCAAGTAAGTAGCTTTTTTTTCTTTATCACAAACAATTTTCACTTAGCTACACGATGTGGGAAATTTAATTCAAGAAATTTATGAAAAAATTTTCAGTACGTAACAATTTCTTTCTTGAAGTCAACTCTTGGATACACACAATACGGAAATTTCGTTCAAGAAATTATAAAAAATATTTGTAAGTAAGTAACAAGCTCTTTATTGATTTCACCTCTTGAATATACAGTACAGATACTTCATTCAAGAAACGTGATTAAACACGTTTTGAAACTACATGCTATTTGTATGCCTTTCCTTGGCACCTTTCCAAACGAGCGGGGATTCCCACTGGTTCCTACACATTGCAAAAAAAAGTGAGCAGTACGAAAACTCCACGTTTTCAACCAGACTGGTTTTTTTAGGGACCAATAAGGAGAGATATGCAAATTCGACATAGCTTTATTTCATTTTTTTAAGGTTCATTTAGACGAAGTTACGTGCGCGCACGTAACTTCGTCTAAATGAACCTTAAAAAAATGAAATAAAGCTATGTCGAATTTGCATATCTCTCCTTATTGGTCCCTAAAAAACCAGTCTGGTTGAAAACGTGGAGTTTTCGTACTGCTCACTTTTTTTGCAATGTGTAGGAACCAGTGGGGAATCCCCGCTCGTTTGGAAAGGTGCCAAGGAAAGGCATACAAATAGCATGTAGTTTCAAAACGTGTTTAATCACGTTTCTTGAATGAAGTATCTGTACTGTATATTCAAGAGGTGAAATCAATAAAGAGCTTGTTACTTACTTACAAATATTTTTTATAATTTCTTGAACGAAATTTCCGTATTGTGTGTATCCAAGAGTTGACTTCAAGAAAGAAATTGTTACGTACTGAAAATTTTTTCATAATTTCTTGAATTAAATTTCCCACATCGTGTAGCTAAGTGAAAATTGTTTGTGATAAAGAAAAAAAAAAGCTACTTACTTGCGATTTTTTCATAATTTCTTGAATGAAGTATCTGTACTGTATATCCAAGAGGTGAAATTAATAAAGAGTTTGTTACTTACTTACAAATATTTTCATAATTTCTTGAATGAAATTTCCGTATTGTGTATCCAAGAGTTAACTTCAAGAAAGAAATGGTTACTTACTGAGAATTTTTTTCATAATTTCATGAATTTAATTTCTACATCGTATATCTAACTCGTGAAAACAATAAAGTTTGTTACTTACTTAGAATTTTGTCATAATTTCTTGAACGAAATGTCTTTTTTTTTTTTTTTTTTTTATCCAACAGGTGAATTCAAGAAAGAATTTGCTACTTAGACTGAGAATTTTTTCATAATTTCTTGAATTAAATTTCTACGTCGTATATCTAACTCGTGAAAACAATAAAGAGTTTGTTACTTACTTAGAATTTTGTCATAATTTCTTGAACGAAATTTTTTTTTGTTTGTCCAGCAGGTAAATTCAAGAAAGAATTTGCTACTTAGTTACAATTTTTTCATAATTTCTTGAATCAAATTTCCGTATTGCGTATCCAAGAGTTGACTTCAAGAAAGAAATTGTTACTTACTGAGAATTTTTCAATAATTTCTTGAATTAAATTTCTACATCATTTAGCTAAGTGAAAATTGTTTGTGATAAAGAGAAAAAAAAAGTTACTTACTTGCGATTTTTCACAATTTCTTGAATGAAGTATCTGTACTGTATATCCAAGAGGTGAAAATCAATAAAGAGTTTGTTACTTACTTACAAATATTTTCATAATTTCTTGAATGAAATTTCCGCATTGTGTATCCAAGAGATGACTTCAAGAAAGAAATTGTTACTTACTGAGAATTTTTTCATAATTCTTGAATCAAATTTCTACATCGTGTATCTAAGTCATGAAATTCTTGAATGAAATTTCCGTATGGTGTATCCATGAGTTGACTTCAAGAAAGAAATTGTTACTTACTGAGAATTTTTTCCTAATTTCTTGAATTAAATTTCTACATCGTGTAGCTAAGTGAAAATTGTTTTTGATAAAGAGAAAAAAAAAGTTACTTACTTGCGATTTTTTCATAATTTCTTGAATGAAGTATCTGTACTGTATATCCAAGAGGTGAAAACAAAAAGAGTTTGTTACTTACTTACAAATATTTTCATAATTTCTTGAATGAAATTTCTGTATTGTGTATCCAAGAGTTGACTTCAAGAAAGAAATTGTTTTTTTTTCATAATTTCTTAAATGAAATTTTCGTATTGTGTATCCAAGAGTTGACTTCAAGAAAGAAATTGCTACTTACTGAGAATTTTTTCATAATTTCTTGAATTAAATTTCTACATCGTGTATCTAAGTCATGAAAAACAATAAAGAGTTTGTTACTTACTTGGAATTTTGTCATAATTTCTCGAACGAAATGTCTTTTTTGTTTATTCAGCAGGTGAATTCAAGAAAGAATTTGCTACTTACTTACAATTTTTTCATAATTTCTTTAATGAACTGTCTTTTTTATTTACCCAGGAGGCGAATTCAAGAAAGAATTTGCTACTTACTTAAAATTTTTGATAATTTCTTAAATGAAATTTCTGCATTGTGTATCCATGAGGTAACATGAGTGTGTTACCTATTTAGAATTCCTTCATAATTTCTTGAATGAAATTTCAGTATTGTGTATCCAATAGGGGAAAACAATAAAGACTTTATTACTTACTTGCGATTTTATTATTATTTCTTGAATTAAATATCTGTATTGTGTCCGGGAAGCGAATTCAAGAAAGCTATTGTTACTTACTTACAATTCCTTCATAATTTAATGAAATGAATAAAAACTATTCTAAAGAATAAAGACGGGTTAAGCTTAAAGATATTTATTGCTTAAACGTATTAACATATTTTTGAAAGAATTTGCTACTTACTTACAATTTTTGATAATTTCTTAAATGAAATTTCTGCATTGTGTATCCATGAGGTAACTTCAAGACAGAGTTTGTAGCTTACTTAGAGTTTCGTCATAATTTCTTGAATGAAATGTCTTTTTTTTATTTATCCAGGAGGTGAATTCAAGAAAAAAATTTGTCCCCATGTGTCTGACAATAGATGTATGCAAATTCCTTTTCTTACATCTCCGACGTTTTATTAGACATTCTAAACGTTTGATATGCTAGCTTACTCTAAAAATAATGAACACATAACAATGTAATGCAAAATATATTTTTAATGAAATAATGCTATGTAGAATATTAATACAAAAAATATATTATGATACATTATTAATATCAACAATTAACTTTGGACATTTTGAATCTGTTCCATAAAATAGTTCACCATGTTCTCTCTTGATATTATAGCTATTGTCTTCTCTTAGTTCGTAATCAGTAGAATAATCATTATTCCATTTTGAGTCATACACAATTTTTACTGGTGTCTCATCAAAAGGCTCAATATGCTTTTCGTCTTTGGTATTATTTGGTTCAATGACTGTTTGACCAATGGCAGTAACGTTTGCTGGTGCTTTGTTTTTCATCGATTCATCTTTATATTCCATCGTGATATTTTCTGACAATGCCCTTTTTATTTTTCTGGCAATTTCACTGTCTATTATCACATTATTTTTACACAGGTAACAGTTTCGGCACGTAGACAAGATATGGTTTACGATATTAGTAGAAGAGTAGGTCTTTCTTTTATTGATCTTCCGTTGAATGCTAATACCTGAAAGGTGACGATTGGATGTATCAGTAGGTAATGTGTTACCTGCAACAGTAGCAAGGAGTTGTCCTCTATCATCAATGATTATTTTTATGTTGGCATTCTCTTTGAGTGCAATCATTTCTGGAGATCTCAATCTCGCATAACCACCAACATAAGAGTTGAATTTTTTCGGTATTCCAAAGAAATTTAATTCCTTACTGTCATGACAATGCATGCATACATTTCCAATAGTGCTACCACCTGTACTTGTTTCAAAGTTTAAATATTTCTCTTTGTCGGCATTCAATGCTACAATAACCTTGTTATGTAAACACACTTTATTAAAATGCTCCATCTTCACTTTTTTTTAAAAGATATGACTTATGTGTTTATCGTTCCACTGCGTAAAAAATACTGATTTAATACATGCAATAGATTAGGTTGTGTCAATAACCAGTCATAGAATACCAGTGGGAAAGTCACATCGTGTCTCTGACCAATCACAGAGCGCTGTCAAATAACCGGTCATAGAATGCCAGTGGGAAAGTCACATCGTGTCTCTGACCAATCACAGAGCGCAATTGTTAGAACTGTAAGCATATTTTGACATTTTAAGTTATGTACAGAAAGAAAAAAAAATAAATAAAGTTGAAAAATTTCGAAGTTTTAAAAAAGTTTGAATTAAACACTTTTAGGATATCGAGTGTCTTTACTGAAAAACTACTGCATTACAGAGTCTCTCAAACCCCTTAAAGCTCTTTTAAAAGATACAAAAACTACTTATTTAACACAAAAATTTCGTTTTTAATGACCACCAAGTAAAGAAAAACCACACGGAAACAGGCATCTGAGTCTCTCAAACCCCTTAAAGCTCTTTTAAAAGATACAAAAACTACTTATTTAACACGAAAATTTTGTTTTTAATGACTACCAAGTAAAGAAAAACCACACGGAATTAGGTAACTGAGTCTCTCAAACCCCGTAAAGCTCTTTTAAAAGATGCAAAAAAAAACTACTTATTTAACACAAAAATTTCGTTTTTAACGACCACCAAGTAAACAAAAACCTCACGGAAACAGGCAACTGAGTCTCTCAAACCCCTTAAAGCTCTTTTAAAAGATAGAAAAACTACTTATTTAACACAAAAATTCGTTTTTAATGACTACCAAGTAAAGAAAAACCACACGGAATTAGGCAACTGAGTCTCTCAAACCCCGTAAAGCTCTTTTAAAAGATACAAAAAAAACTACTTATTTAACACAAAAATTTCGTTTTTAACGACCACCAAGTAAAGAAAAATCACACGGAATTGGGCAACTGAGTCTCTCAATCCCCGTAAAGCTCTTTTAAAAGATACAAAAACTACTTATTTAACACAAAAATTTCGTTTTTAATGACTACCAAGTAAAGAAAAATCGCACGGAATCAGGCAACTGAGTCTCTCAAACCCCTTAAAGCTCTTTTAAAAGATACAAAAAACTACTTATTTAACACAAAAATTTCGTTTTTAATGACCATCAAGTAAAGAAAAATCACACGGAATTATGCAACTGACTCTCTCAATCCCCGTAAAGCTCTTTTAAAAGATACAAAACTACTTATCTAACACAAAAATTTCGTTTTTAATGACCATCACGTAAAGAAAAATCACACGGAATTAGGCGACTGAGTCTCTCAATCCCCGTAAAGCTCCTTTAAAAGTTACAATAACTACTTATTTAACACAAAAATTTCGTTTTTAATGACCATCAAGTAAAGAAAAATCACACGGAATTAGGCAACTGAGTCTCTCAATCCCCGTAAAGTTCTTTTAAAAGATACAAAAACTACTTATTTAACACGAAAATTTCGTTTTTAATGACCATCAAGTAAAGAAAAATCACACGGAATTAGGCAACTGAGTCTCTCAATCCCCGTAAAGCTCTTTTAAAAGATACAAAAACTGCTTATTTAACATAAAAATTTCGTTTTTAATGACCATCAAGTAAAGAAAAATCACACGGAATTAGGCAACTGAGTCTCTCAATCCCCGTAAAGCTCTTTTAAAAGATACAAAAACTACTTATTTAACACAAAAAATTTCGTTTTTAATGACCATCAAGTAAAAAAAAATCACACGGAATTAGGCAACTGAGTCTCTCAATCCCCGTAAAGCTCTTTTAAAAGATACAAAAACTACTTATTTAACACAAAAATTTCGTTTTTAATGACCATCAAGTAAAGAAGAATCACACGGAATTAGGCAACTGAGTCTCTCAATCCCCGTAAAGTTCTTTTAAAAGATACAAAAACTACTTATTTAACACAAAGAACCCCCATGTAACTGAACCCCTGTATAACTGAAACCCTGTACAACTGAACCTCCGTGCTAAATTTCATTACGTTTAATATCTAGCCACCAAATGCTCCAAGTCTCAGAAGAAAAAGGGATTTTGAAAACAGGGAGCCCGATTTACGAAAAAAAAAAAAAAAGGGATACCCCCCGTGCAACTGAACCCCCCTTGTAACTGAACCCGTGTATAACCGAAACCCTCCGTGCAACTGTATCCCCTTTAACTGAACTCTCGTGCAACTCACCCCTCTATGCAACCCACCCCCCTCATAACACTTTTCAGCCATTTCTTTTTAAATTGACAATATTTTTCAAACGTTACTTACGTATTATACAGACCACATCGGCGAGGTAAAGCTAGGTCAAGTCACAATGTCATTCTATCGTTACTTTTCAATTAAGCTATTGAATACTTTCTAGCAATGTCCCTTGTAAGCGTCTACGCAAATATCTTTTCGCAAAAAATTCGCAAATCTCGTAAACTAAAGAAGTAATTACCCTTTTCAACATTAATTACCCCTTTTTTGCAAATGCTTGCATATCCCATTACCCCTTTTTGCAATGGTTAATCAAACATCTCCGATTGTAAAAGCATTAAAAAATTTTCCAATTACTAATTACCCTTTTTTTTATTCAAATCCTGATCACCAATCAAGTCATACACGTTCCTCTTGGCAAAGAGTGTGATGACATGTTTACCTACCAGAAAAAACCTGTTTGTACGGGGGCGTAAGCAAATCGCTACGAGCTAGTCTACTAATGCTTCACTACAGATAAGGCTATTGTGTCTTTCTGAGGGAGGAGGGGGGTAACTTTTTAGTTTTAAAAATTTGTTTATGAATAGAAAAACACTTCACTACAGATATGGCTATTGTGTTTTTGTGAACTTTCTGAGGGAGGAGGGGGTAACTTTTTAGTTTAAATAATTCTAGGAGGAATTGGGTTTTGTTGGATGGTATGGAAAAATGCTACGTGTTAAATATTCGGGAAACGTACGAGTAGAAAAAATGCTTCACTACAGATAAGGCTATTGTGTCTTTCTGAGGGAGGAGGGGGTAACTTTTTAGTTTTAAAAATTTGTTTATGAATAGAAAAACACTTCACTACAGATATGGCTATTGTGTTTTTGTGAACTTTCTGAGGGAGGAGGGGGTAACTTTTTAGTTTAAATAATTCTAGGAGGAATTGGGTTTTGTTGGATGGTATGGAAAAAATGGTACGTGTTAAATATTCGGGAAACATACGAGTAGAAAAATTCTTCACTATTGATAAGGCTATTGTGTCTTTCTGAGGGAGGAGGGGGTAACTTTTTAGTTTAAAAAATTTGTTTATGAATAGAAAAAAAACGCTTCACTACAGATAAGGTTTATTGTGTTTTTGTGAGGGAGGAGGGGGTAAATTTTTAGTTTAAATAATTCTAGGAGGAATTGGGTTTTGTTGGATGGTATGGAAAAATGGTACATGTTAAATATTCGAGAAACATACGAGTAGAAAAAATGCTTCACTACAGATAAGGCTATTGTGTCTTTCTGAGGGAGGAGGGGGGTAACTTTTTAGTTTTAAAAATTTGTTTATGAATAGAAAAACGCTTCACTACAGATAAGGCTATTGTGTTTTTGTGAACTTTCTGAGGGAGGAGGGGGTAAATTTTTAGTTTAAATAATTCTAGGAGGAATTGGGTTTTTTTTGGATGATATGGAAAAATGGTACGTGTTAAATATTCGGGAAACATACGACTAGAAATGAACATGATATTTCAACTCTATGAAATAATGCTTATTTTACATAAAAAATAAAACTTTTTTCCTACAGATTAATGATATAGCACCACCGCCACCATTGAGTGATGAAACACGTGAATTCACAGGACCAATTCTTTCACCACCAACGGAGTTCAGTGATGAACCTACACTAGTTCTAGAGAATATGGAGTGGCATAGGGGTTTCCTCAATGATGTTTTTTGGGGAAATGGCTAGCCTAGACGACTTAACCTGTGATATTGACATGCTTGAGGATCCAGGGCGGGCAGATAGTTTTATGCGTGAGCATTTAGGTGGTGTTACTAGTGCATCTGAACCGGGTCCTCATAACGAAATTCCATCACAGGACAATACAGGCTGGCTCGACCAATTGTCCCCAAACACCTTGGAATATGTACTAGGGGACCTCATGCCATCTCCAACCAATGTGATTGAACAGACTGGGAGTGGTGGTGTTATTGACAATTCCTTGTCACCCTCCACCATTCCGATTAATGATATAGCTAGTAGTAGTAATAAAACAACAACAGTATCCCCTCTTCCAGATTTTTTTCTGTCCAACTCTGCCTTGCACCACACATTGGTCTACAGCGCCAAATTCGGTGACCCCTTCAACTCTCTAGTGTCGGGGGATATAATAACAGATCCCTTGACCATTACACATTCATATACTGATAAGATTCGAGCCATTCTTGAACAACAAATGGGGTTGTGGGGAGTGGGGGTCAGTTTAAAAGCATCAATAGCACTAAAAATATTTTTTTTTAAATGAAAGTACGGGTGAGATGTATTCGAAATACTTGCACACAGAGATGTTGGCAATTCACCCGCATTTATCAAATTATGGGGAGGTTTTTTTAAATTGGGCTAATAGTATTCAAAGTAAGTGGGAAAATTATAACGAGGGGGGTAGTGGATCTGTGGTTTTATTTATTGATAGTTTAAATGTTAATATAGGTAGGTTTAAAAAGGATTTTATTGTAAGAGGGGGAGCGGGGAATATTGAATTAAATATCATTCAGATTTAGAGAGGTCTAAGGGGATACAACGAATCTATTTCGATACGAGGCTGCAGTGTTTCAAGTATGCATTTTTAACTGCAGCATACTGACCACTTAAAATAGATGCATCTAAGAAAAAGTTTGATAAAATGGCAGTTAATGGTAGGGAGGGTTCAAAGTTCCCAAAAGTAGATTTTAATTGTTTAAATGGTCAATTTCCCGTGACACTAAATGGAATAGATATTTTTGAGCGGGCTAATGCACATTTAAAGATTGGTGTCACGGTGTTACAGTATGAAACACAATTTGAAGAGGGTCAGCGTTCCGATAAGAAGGGTGTGTTATTTTCCAAGTGCGGGCTCCTTCAATTGAATTAGTAGAACACTGGGTGTGGCTTCTTTGCACCCCACCCACAGACTCCGATTCAATTAGTCATTTCAATCCAATTACGGATATTAGTAGGGTTCTAAGTGAGGGTAAAAATCGGAATGTACGTTATTACTGTCCAACATGTCTCTCAAGATTTTGGACTGATTTAAAGTTAAAGCATCACATGAAACACTGTAAACGTCATGGATACCAGGCTGTGGAGACGGTAAGCGGAGATAGAGCGATCTTACGTTTTAAAAATTTTCAAAACACGCTCCTGCAGAGCAATAAGATCGCTTTGGACTGCGAGGCTAAGCTGACAGACGTGTGCGATCCGTCAAATTCAAATCGCGTTAAAATACATGAAGCCATAGGGGTCTCTTACGCTCACGCGCAACGAGATTCCAATAATACCATGCAAGTTCTGGATGTGGTTGAGATGTTGAGTGACGGGTGAAGACTGCATGCGCTCGGCATTGGTCAGTCTAATCAAAACAGCGAACGGTGCAATTTCGCGCCTTCGTTATACAAACTATCCTATGCTCCTATCACCAGATGACATAGTGGCCATTAAAAATCGTAAAATGTGTTGGGTTTGCAAGGGAGAATTTGATGATGGTGTTGGGAATGGGGGGAGGAGGAAGGTGATCGACCATGATCATTTGTGGCAGGAAATTAGATCGGGAGGGGTAGCACACCAGTCATGCAATTTAAACGTTAGACAACAATATTTCGTACCTGTTTTTATACACAATTCCAATTACGACTTAAAGTTTGTTCTTCCGGCGTTGGCCCGCATTGCCAAGGGAGGAGTTGTGGATGACGCATGGATAGATGGTTCTTTTTCATATAATATCATACCCAAATCATCGGAGAAGCTACTGCTGCTAGAATTCATGTGGAAAACAGTTGACAAGGGTAACACGTGCCTGAATAAAATCCGTTTTTTAGACTCTTTCAGCTTCTTCCCCAAATCTTTAAGTCAATTGATTCAGGTGCAGAAAAGTGACAATTTTGATAGCTTCCCCCTCCTCAAACAGCGCTTCCCGATGATGAAATGAATGATTTATTAACGTGTAAGGGTATATATCCATATGATTATTACAACTCTGGCTCGAGGCTAGATGAGGTGTCACTACCGTACATTGAAGCTTTTTACAATTCTCTTACTGAGAGTGAGTGCACCACTAGCGACTACGATTTGCTAAGAGGGTTTGGGCAAAGGGCGGATGTAAAAATGGGTGGTATTATTGTAAACTTTACTTGGCCAGTGACGTACTCACTCTTCTGGATATTGTGTGCAAAAATACGGATAAAATCTATGGGGAATTTGGGTTGGATTTAGGTTATTATTTTTCCACTCCCCATTTGGTGATGGACTTGATACTTAAAATCAGCAAAGAAGAAATAGGTCTGATCGCCGATGTGGATCAGCATCTGTTTGTAGAGAGATGAATGAGGGGTGGGTATGTTTTTTCACGGGGATCGTATCATGAAAACTGATCCAAGTGGACAGCACACCGATGAAAAGTCGGACGCATTTTTTTTTGGATATGAATTCTCTTTACCCATCGGCAATGTCTCACTACTGTTTGCCGTGTGGCAATTATAAATGGCTTGACAATCCCTGTGCTTCGAATTTCCCCGACATTGCCAGTGTTGAGGAGAATGGGGCACAGGGATGGTTTTTTTGAAATTGACGGTGAAATACCCATGGAAATCCATGACTCGGTAAAAAGACTTTGTTTTCCCGTGCATAAATAGACCGGTGGGTAGGGACTCTCTGAGCCCCTGCAATTTATCTTTAGTAGAGGACGGGAGTATGCACTGGGTACCTTCAAAACAAAAACTAATTGCCGACCTCAACCCGAAACAGAATATCGTTGTTCATCACGTGCTATTGAAATGGATGGTGTCCAACGGTTTCAAGGTCAAAAAGATTCATAGAGCCCTCCAATTTGATCAAAAGCCTTACATGGAAACGGTTATTGACACCTTTGTCAGTAAGCGTTCACAAGCGAAAACGAAAGTTGAAAAAGAAGTCTATAAACTCATTTTGAACTCAGCTTTCGGTAAAATGTGTGAGAGCGTACGACACAGAAGTCGATGTGACATTGTAATCAACCCCAAAGATTGTGCTCGAATCATTGCGGATCCAAACTTCACATCGTTCACAATCATAGACTCTAATATGGTGTTCCTACATCGCAAGAAAAGAAAGATTGTATTAAATAAAAATATTGCAGGCGGAAGTGCAATAACTGAAATATCCAAGAAACTCATGTTGTCATTTTATTATAATGTATGCAAGGTACAGTGGCCGATTGAGGGACAAGTTCAAGTGTACTACGGGGACACTGATTCACTCCTGTTAAAAGTCAAAACTGAAAATCTATTGAATGATTTGGAAAATGGCGAGTACATTAGCTCACGAATGGACTACACTAACTGGGACGAATCCCTCTACCCAGAGCTAGTGAAACGCCAGGCCCCAAATCAATTATTAATGTTAAAATCTGAAACGGGTAGCGATCTGATATCCAGTGGTGTGTTTCCTGGTCCGAAGGTATACTGTGTGGAAACGCACGGCAAGGATATCAAACAAGTTTGCAAGGGGGTACCTACACACTTTGTAAAAAATAATTTCGACATGAGTGTGTATAGAAACTGTGTGGAACGTAGTCTAGTGCCAAGGGCGAAAGTCATGGTGATTCGCTCTTTACAATTTAAAAACTACACAGTTAGAGTTGAGAAAAACGCCATGTCTGCCATATCGGACAAAGTCTATGTACTTGAGGATGGTGTGAAGGTACTACCACACGGTCATTATTTAATTTCAGACCGAGTTGAATGTAGAGAGTACAGAAAACAACTCGGTCTAAAAAAATTAACTTAAATTCATTAAAAAAAAAAGTATAAATTGGGTGGAGAGGGTTTTTTGGGTAATTGGGTGTTTTTAAAATTCTTTTAATTCTTTTTTTTCTTTATCACAAACAATTTTTCAATGTGTGTGTGTGCAAGGCAGATCAATTTCCAGTATTTAAGGCCAGCCCCGGCCCGGGCCCGCCGCTTCCCGGCCCGCCCCCGGCCGCCGCAGCGGCCCGCCCCCCGGGGGGAGGGGGGATCCCAAAATTTAAAATGCTGTAAATAATAGTGATATTTCAAGTGCATTAGTCCAATAAATGTTGTATTTTTTATAAATAAATAAAAAAAAAGTGTATCTATTTAAGTGTTTTTTTTTTTTTTTTTCTAGTGGTTATGTAAATGTTGTATTTTTTTAGTATAAATAAATTAAAAAAGTGTATTTTTTTCATGTTTAATGTGCCTTTTTCAATGTAGTATTTTTTTTTAAGTATTGTTACCTTTTTATGTATATAATAAAAGAAAATATTATTCTTTATTCGTCTTCTCTCATTATTATTATTATTATTATTATTCTTGAACGGAGTAGTAGTAATAGTAATAGGGAAATTGTTTAGTCATTAGACAGCCATAGTCTACAGTTAGTTGTCTAGGTGAACTGTTGAAGGGAACATGTATCAATTTAAAACACCATTCAGATCGTTTCTGTGTGGACCGTCAATGTCAGGCAAAACAACACTCTTAACTAAAATAATTAAAAATTGCGATAAAATGTTTGTGGAAAAGCCGAAAAAATCTACTATTGTTACAGTATTTGGCAGGAGTCATACGATAAAATAAAAGCAATTGCCACGACGGGATTGGTGCAGATACAAGTCATACAGGGACTTGATGTTTTCAGCATTATTGAACCAAACTCTTGGCTGATCATTGACGATCTGGCTGAATCTATTGAACAATGGTCCCAGGAAATGCTACAACTGTTCACTGTTCGCTCTCATCATGAACAGATTTCCGTTACTCTGGTTCTACACAATCTCTTTCATCAGAGCAAGTGTATGCAAAACACTTGCATGAACTGTACCTACTATATCATCTACAGAGTTGTTCGTGATTCTAGCTCACTAACAACTCTCAATAAACAAATCTATCCAGAAGCCCCCAAATTTCTGCTCTCAGCATACAATCAGGTAACTAATAAACCCCACGGCTACATCCTATTGATCTTAATCAAAATACACCCGAGGATCTGCGTGTAGTCACAGATATTTTTGACAATGAAATTACAGTATATCTCCCTGTGAACACTAAAAAGACCTATTAGTTGCTATCATGACACTGAAGAAACTACATGAAAATAGACATTTGTTTTCAGTTCTAAGCACTTCAAAACCTCGCTTAGGAAAGCAATACTCAAACACGATATTGACAATGATTTCATTAATCTAATATCCAAACTTTGTTTAAATTTGATCGAGGGTAATGTTCAACTGCCAGAAGTAGTTTAAGCAACAGGCAAAGTAACATCGTTCCATTGTACGTACATTGGCCTCTAAAAGAAAGAAAAGAATTTTAAAAGGAAACGACTTCTTCAGGCGGGCTGTAGCTTTTTTCACACTTTTACTGCCAATAATTGCAGGACTTGTAAACAGTTTTCTCTAAAAAGAGAGAATGGCAAAACCCTATAAATTGACTCCAATAGAACTCGCTCTCTCACCCGTCGAACACTTTGAGAACAATCTGAGTAAATTCCTTGACAATGAGAATATTGAAGATGATAAAAAACTGCTTTTACTTCAAGATGCACTTCGCCGAGTGGACAAACACAAGTCCTATCGGTCGAAGCCCACTGCTGCTGGTGGTACTGACCTCAAAAAAGAATCATCTTCTCAAGAGTCTGCTGCTGCTGGAACACAATTAAAGAAGGAGGAAATTGGATTCGATTGTATTGAAAATTGGAAATCTAATGCCCCACTCATATCGTGAACAAAGTAAACGACTCCTAGCCTATCTCTTGGAAAGTGGTCAAGATCATATTCAAGTTGAGAGCAATGGGGAAGGGGTTATAATTCGGGGCAAGAGCTATAGTCTACTTGATTTAATCTATGATATGGTTACAAATCGTAAAGGACTATTATCATTTGACACTCATCTATACAACTTTCTAAATACATTAAACTTCCCCAAAAGTCTTATTGGCAATAGACAAATTCTAAAAAAATTAAATGAACATGCATCATTGTCAACACCACCACCACCACCACCATTAAAATATGAACTTGAAGAAGAAGAAGATTTTAAATCAATTTTGGAAAATACTAGCACACCGCTGATAGCTAGACAAAAGCGAAGACGTATCAAGTCAACGTCACCACCACCACCACCATCATCAACAGCCAGTATACAAAAGGGTAGCGGACGTTACACAACGTGTTTACGTTCAAAATGGTTGAAGTTCTGAAAGGTGTTTATGAAAATATTGGTGAGGCGGGGAGTTTAAATTCCCCCACCACTCTTTCCAATATCACTGGTGTTCACACTAAAAGTGTACAAGACTATCTACAAAATGAATCAAGTTACACGCTGCATAGAAATCATAGACTTCGTGCCAATCAATATCGAAAAACTAAAGCCTTTTACCCATTACATATAATGCAAGCAGATCTCCTGACTCTAGATGAGCTTCAACGACGTCACAATACACCGTACAAGTACGTCCTACTTGCAATCAGTGTTTATAGTCGTTATGCATATGCAATTCCATTGCGATCAAAGAGAGGTGTTGAAGTTGCTCAGGCCATTGAAAGTATTCTCGAACAGGATTCATATAAAAAAATTCAAACGGATCGCGGTAGTGAATTTGTTAATCCCCATGTTGCAAAAGTACTAGTAAAATATAGTACACTGCTCCATCATAGTCACAGTCCTATAAAGGCTGCAATGGCCGAACGATTGATAAGAACTATTCGACTTTTAATTTCAAGATATTGTACATTGAAAAATACATCGGCTTTTATTCATGATCTTGATAAAATCATGTTGATTTATAATCAACGACCTCATCGATCGTTGTCCAACTCTACGCCAATGGAAGTTCATCATTCTGATCATGATACAATCGACACCTTTCTTAAACAGTATTCCAATGAATCGGTTGTCAAGAAGAAGAAAATAAATTCAATGTTGGTGATACTGTTCGAATTAATAGAACAACTAATGTTTTTGAAAAGGGGAATTACTTGTGGTCCACCGAACTTTTTAAAGTGGCAAAAATCCTAGACACTAATGTAATGGGATCAATTTTCAAAAACCCCAAAATCTCCCAATTTAAGTTACCCAAATAAAGAATAAAATTACCCAAAATATGAACCTGGAGAGTTCAAGTAACCTACAGATTGAGCGAGACTCAAGCCTTCAATTTAACATAGTGAAACGAATGTATCTAATTATACATTGTAACTATACTTTGTAATAAACATCGTAAGAATCTTTCCCACAGAAAATCCAATAAATAAATCCGCCCAGGTGTCGCCAATAAACGCAATAAATATCATTTTGACCAAATCTTACATGACAGCCAACGAATAATGTAATTTGAATCTTAAGAGCTCGAAAATACCAAACTGTCAAGAGAGTAAAATTTATAATACAAAAAAATAGTCACTCAAGATGCAAAATATCTCTGTTGCATTGTTCTGGAAACTAAGTTTAGAACTAGCAACCTCAATGTAATTAAATCGTGTTAGCTTTTACCAATGTTCACAGAAATAAATTATAAGTCTTCTGAAAATCAAGAGACACCCTGCTGGGAAAATATTACAATGTAAAACTTTGTTCATTAGAAAATATTCCAAAGTAATACTTTAAAAGTCATAAATTAAGCGACACCTGCTAGCAAAATGTTGCAATGTAAAATTTTGAATTGTTAGAAAAATTTTAAAGTGACATCTTAAAAGTCATAAACTTCAATTAAACCCAAGTAGCCCATTGGTGCAAGCCGGCCACATAATGATCTAGGACGAAAATGCAACCAATAGGAATTGTAAAACATACTTTTAGCAACGCCTAAACGTAACCCCCGGCAAAATTGCAGAGAATAGATAGTTAGGACTTAACAATTTTACGCCAGTCTTTTTTTGAGTCTTATGCCAGTCCTATGTGAATTTTAGTGGGAGTCTAATTCGAGTTTTACACCAGTCTTCTAGCAGTTCTTTTGATCAGACTTTTACCATGATTGTGTTGTAATAAACTTTTGAAGTGTACAAACTCTGAGTGAATTCGTCTCAGTACAATTTGTTATTTTGTTGATACAACCAAGAACTCTGCGACTAATATGTAAGTAACAATAAATACATTACTATTTTATTTTATTCTCTTGCGTTAATATTTCTCAAGTTTGTTAGTCCTTGTGGCTCCACTCGCTCCTAAGGGAAACTGAAATTTATCAGTCTGATTTCGATTCAGTATGGCCGTTAACATAAGCTCCCTACACGTACTCCTAGTTTAAGCTCCCCTCTCTAGAAGTTCAGCCTCCACTCAGGTAAGCCACACGCGAACTGTCAGCAAAGAGTTTAACTTAATTTCCCCATTAAATTAAACAATTGATATAAGAACAAACAATTTTTATTGAGATTCCCTTATCAGAAGGTGTCATCAAATAACAAAACTAGAATCCCTTTCCACAAAAAACCCCCCCATTAGAATTGGCGCGGCCTGTTTAAAGGAGCAAAAACACAAGGACAGCATTGAAAAAAAAAGAAATTGTTGAGAAATATTACGCATGAGGAAAGTGTGCATGCATTAAAGTACCATTTTTTCGCATGCTTTGAAGGGTCGTATTTTTTTTGCATGCTTTGAAGTGTCATAATTTGTGCATATTTTGAAGTACAATATTTTGTTAAACCTAAATCCCCCGAAAATAGTAGCAAAAAAAACAATATAATTAAGAGGTTTCGAATTTATATAGTATCAAAACAAATAAAACCAGTACCGAATTTTAACCCAAAAAAAAAAAACAAATCAATATGTCGTTGGATCAAAACGAACAATTATTAAAGCAAAAACTCATTGCCAAAACAGTGGAAATTTCAAAATCGCTTCCTTCATATAACGGTGATGAAGACGTAGACGAATTTATTATTTAATTAAACCAATTCGTAGAAGTAACTCAAACGGACTTAAAATCATTAGTAGGCATGTTGTTAATGAGACTTAAGGGACAGGCATTAACATTCCTGAAACAAATAGAACAAACCATAGGAGAAGATAACAACCTCCCAATAAACTCAATCGAAAAATTGCTAAAAGCGTTCCGAGAAAGATTTTGTTGAAACCAGTTCAACACACAAACTAAAGCATGGTACGGTATGTTTCGATGAAACACAAAATGTTAGGGAATACCTACACAAGGTAAGGGTATCCATTGAGGCAAAATATGGAAAAGAATCGGGCCCTTTATACAATAAAATTGTACTTAATGCTTTTATGCAAGGATTAAGCCCCAAGCTATACCGAATGTTAATTTCAAAAAATATTCAAACATTAGAGCTAGCAGTTCAGGAGGTAGAGAGAATGATTGAAATTGACTCGATTGTGGCAAATCACAACAAGTCAAGAATAAATAATGTAGAAAGTTCAACTCCGGGACAATCACGAGGGATTTCCCCAGGATTTTTTACAAAGAGATAATTCACCCAGACCGAACCAAAATAGGTCTCCAACCCCTACGAGGCAAAGAATAGTGCGTTTTGTACCCACGGATACAACAAACTACGTACAGAACCCCCCAAGTATATGCTATGCATGTAATAAACAAGGACATATCGCCAGGGAATGCCGTACTAAAAACAAATATACACCAGCAACCCCAAGTTTTAATAATCGTTTGTTCGGGAGAACTAACACAAATGCCAATGGGTCAGGAAACTATAGAAATAACCCCCCACGTCTCCCATCGTTCCGCAACCCGTACCAACAAGGATTTGCGTACTCGATCCTTCCCAATATGCGCCTCAACAACCCTATTCCAATCCCTCACCTAACCGACAAAATAATTATCGGTTCCCCAACGCAAACACGCGACAAAATATGTACCAATTTAATTCACGAACGGTGTATCCAACTAGATTTAACAGGAATACAACCGATAACAGAGGATATTTCTTCCCGCCGGGAAACGAAAGAAATTTTTCGTCAATACAAAATGAACAAATGCCGCGAGCCGTCGGCACAAGAAACTTTAACCCACGCAATAATACGTGGCAACCACGACAATCAAATGTCAACCAACTTGGAACTTCCCTAACAAGCGAAAATTCCCACCGAACCCCAATCTCAAACGCCAACTTATCAGATAAGCGCACAGGGAAACGAATTAGGCCCCCAAGAAAATTAACCGGGACCCTGGAGGCCAGTATTTTTTATAGGTCCCATCCAGTAATTGTACCTTCCTTAAGTGATAATGATGACATATTACCTATATTAAATAATTTTAGTGTTGCGAGTATTAATTTCAAAGCATTAATAGATTCAGGTGCATCTGTTAACATAATAAATTCGAATGTATTTGATAGACTCCCAATATATATTAAGCGACGGAAAAATTTCAATATCCCAAGTTTAACTAGTGTCACAGGTCATAGGCTGGAGGCTGTAGGCTCCATATGTTTAGATGTAACAAAAGACAATAAAATCTTTCCTACAAACTTCATAATCTGCAAAAATTTTCCATATGAAGCTATAATTGGTGCTATTTTTTTAAAATCTAATAAGGTGTTATTAGATATAGCAAATAACAGACTCGTGTATCCATACGATCCTATTCTCCAACGCGTGGAGAGAGGGGAAGCAACAGTAAATAGAATAAAGTCTTTTGTACCCTATCTCTCATCTCGTGGGAGAAATTCAAGCAGCAAATGGATCGAGTCAGTAAAAGCGAAAATAGGGAAAATGCAGGAGTATAGACAAACAGAAATAAAGAAAATAACCGAATTATGGACTGAAATAATAAATCTAAGTACTATTGTAAGGGGACAAGACTTGGATTTACCCTTACAACCAACCCCACAAGCGGAAGACCTGACGCAAGAAAGCGCTAATCTTAACCTAATAGAAAATGACTCGAAAGAAAAATACTATGGGTTCGCGGTACGTAAAACAAAAATCCCCCCAAACACTATGCAAAGAGTGCAAATCTCTCAAATGGTCACCCCGGTAAATGACAATTCCGAAATTTGGTTCGCATCCCCGTGTAAAGAAATTCCAGAAAATCTGTTTTGTGAAGAACAGATCATTTCATACGAATAAGGCGAAGGTTTTATTTGGTTAACTAACACACATGAAAACGATATGATTACATTGAAAAAAGGAACATGTCTCGTTGAAAATACAAGTTATTTCTGAGCACGAGCTAAACAAATGGAGAAACTCCAAGGAAAGCTTAGTTAATAGTGTTGTTGATAGGAATCCAAAGAATAACTACCCCCTAGCAAAACCCCAATTTTTGGAAAAATTTAAATTAGATCATATCCAAAATACGCAATTGAAGGAAAAATTATGTGAATTGCTCTGGAATTTTAGAGATATTTTTTCTACATGCGAGGAAGATATCGGGTTGATACCATTTTATCAACACTCTATCCAAACCACAGGGTTACCTGTAGCTAAACAGCCCTATCGCATCCCCCATCCCTACAAAGGCTGGTTAAAAAATAAAATCCGCGAGTTAGAAAAGAAATAATATAATACGGCCAAGCATAAGCCCGTATTCAGCCCCCGTTATACTAGTACCAAAAAAAGAACAAGGACCTTAGGCTTGTAGTGGATTATGGAGCCTTAAATAAGCAGGTAGTTAGTGACAAATTTCCCCTGCCCCGAATTGATGAAATCTAGACTCCATTTCAACCAAAAACAAAATTTTTACATCTCTTGACCTCACGCAAGGTTATCATCAGGTTAAGATAGCAGATAGTGACGTCTATAAAACGGCCTTTTCAACGACGGAATGCGGTTCTTATGAATATTTGAGAGTACCCTTTGGACTCAAAACCAGTTCAAGTGCATTATGTAGACCTCTGTTACACTTATTACGAGGTATAGAAAATATTATCCATTTTGTGGATGATGTTATTTGTGTGGGAGAAACACCAGAGGACCATTTAAACACATTAACCAAAGTTTTCAAAAATTCAGAGAGGGTAATCTGAAATGTAGACCTGAAAAAGTAAATTTGCTTCAATCCGAAATAAAATTCTTAGGAATGATAGTGACCCAAGGTCAAATATCACCGGACCCTGAGAAAATAAAATGTGTAGAGAATCTTAAGCCGCCAAAAACCATAAAACAATTAAGAGGCATTATTGGTTTAACCAGTTATTTTAGAAAATTTATACGTAACTACGCCCAAATCGCAAAACCTCTAACAGACCTAACTAAAGGGAATTCCAAAATGTCACCTGGTCTCAGGAAGCTCAAACTTCTTTGGACACTCTCAAGAAAGCTCTTACTTCTGAACCAATATTAGCGTTACCAGACTTTGAAAAAGGTACATTCGTGGTTACCACCGATGCTTCAGCTCTAGGTATCGGTGCAATCCTCTCCCAAATAATCCCCATGGAAAACAACCCCGATTCCCAACAGGACCCCCCTCAATATATAGAGAAGGTCATATGTTATTCAAGCAGAACTCTAACCAAAGGCGAAAGTAGTTATTCAGCAACGCAATTGGAGTTACTATCTATAATTTACCACTTAGATAAATTTAGACATTATTTAGTAGGACGAAAATTTAAACTGCGCTCGGACCATAAAAGCTTACAGTACCTAAGCACATTCAAAAATCCAACCGGAATTTTAGCGCGATGGATAATGAAAATCCAGGATCTGGATTACGAATTTGAACACGTGACCGGTAAACAGAATGCCCCTTGCGATTACCTAAGTAGATACCCTGAGGATAACCCTTCAGATAATGAAACTAAACAAATAAATGCCATTAATCCCAGTAAACAAAAACAAAAGAAGGATATACCAAAAATCCTTACAGAAGAAAAAGGACCACGAGTAATCCCCTTATCCCTAGCCAATATTAAAAGAAACCAAGTTAAGGATGAAATGTGTTTGACTCTCATTAATTACTTTGTGAATTCTGATAATCTCCCTGATAAATTCAAAGCCCTAAGACGGAGAAATAGACAATTTTTATTATGACTTCGACGAAGAAATCCTTTGCAGGATAGTAACAGGCGAAACGAATAGAAATCAAACCTTAATAATCCCAGTGCTCCCCCAGAACTTAATAATACCTGCCTTTGAGTACTTCCATTCGGAAATAGGCGGACACTTAGGAATAACCAAGACATTTCACAAGCTAAAACAATACTTTTATATTCCGTCGGCATTAACAAAACTCAAAGATTTTATAAGTACATGTGAAGCTTGTAACTTAAGAAAAAATCCACAAACGTACCCAAATCCCCCCTTGGGAAGAGTGCCCGTAGCAAGGTTCCCTTTCGACATCGTTTCATTTGACCTTTTTGGTACAAGTGGAGGATTACCTGTTTCTAATAGAGGTCATACTTGCATCCTCTCAGTAATAGACCATTTTACCGGCTTCACTTTTGCCAAAGCATTGAAAAATCAAGGCGCATATGCCACAAGTAAAGCCCTAGCAAAAATATTTTTGGAGTTTGGCGTTCCTCAGCGGGTCATTAGCGACAATGGACCTAACTTCGTTTCTAAAGTAACAAAGGATCTGATGAGTTTCCTTAAAGTCGAAAAATTATTAACCTCACCCTACCATCCCCAAGCTAATGGAAAAATTGAAAATAGGCACAAAATATTTTCCGATGTTTTAAGTATTTATTCAAAAGATAACCGAAATGATTGGGATCTGTATTTACCTTACTTAACCAATGTAATTAATACTGCTTATTCAGAAGCGACTAAAGAAAGTCCATTTTTTCTTTTATTCGGACGTGATTTTAAAATACCATATCAAGAAATTATAGAATCAAGAGAGTATTATAATAATACAGAGGACTACAAGCAAGATTTTATAAATAGAATGAGAAAAACCTATAAAATAGTTAGACAAGAGTTAGAAAAATGTAAAGTGAACCAAGAGTTGAGAAATGAATCCAAAATCAAGGGGAATATAAATTTTAAGGTAGGCGACTGCGTCTATTTAAAAAATGAAGCTAAACCGGAAGGCAAAAAACTTTCCAATAAATATTCAGGACCCTACAGAATAATCAAAAAAATATGACAACGATTTTACCTTTAAAATGATAAGCCCGGAAAATGGGAGAACATATAAAGCACATGTTAGCCGTATAAAAGGTGCCAAATACCCCGTTAAGTGGGCACCCGAACCCTCATCTTCAGAATCATCAAACGCGGAAAATCAATTTCCAAGGTCCAGGCTATCCGAACTAAAACCCTTTAACTTTAAACAAAACTATTTTGAAAACAATAGCGAAGAGGAAGATTTTGAAGAATTTTTGGCCATGAAAAACCTAGTCATCCCTAAAAGAAAACCCCTAATACCCATGCCTGCAAGAACCCCAAAAAGCCCAGAAAGTTCATCCACAGAAAACTCGGAGCAAGAATTGGATTATACGCTATCGCCAAAAACTCAATTTTTCCCCGATAGAATTTCGACCCCATGTCCCCCCAAAAGATTTCCTGACGACATGGTATCTCCAGCAACCCCGATAGAAAGACCCTTATCGCTACAGGAGGAGTTGAACAGAGCCGTGGAAACTCCAGGTGCAAAAAGGAGGAAGACTCCTCCTAGGGATACAAATACAAAAAGCTTGAGAGAGGCCATGGACATTGTAAATTATCCGATAAAAACAAGGCAAAGTACCTTGCCTTGGACACAGGAACACCCGGAAGATGAAAACTTGGGACAATACCATCACATAACGGTATCCAAAGTAAAACCCAAGGAATCTTACTCCTGGAAACAGACCCTACTACGAAATACACCTCACCCCCCGAAGATATGGCATTCAAGCAATGGAGACAATCTCCAAGGGTATTTGACTCCTCCCACAGTTCCCAGGAATCTTTTAACTCCCCTGAAACAGGATTTCAACGCGAGGAAATGGAAAATAAACCCTCAACCTCAAAAGCAGACGAAATATATGAAGCAAGGGCAGGAGATACCCCTCAATCGCAAAGGACCGCCCCCGAAAGCCCAAATAATGAATCCTCAGATACTAGCTCTAATGAGTCCTACGATGAATCAGATCCTGACTACCCCCATAACGCACCAAAACAAAAACCGGCTTCTGCCGCGGCCCATGCGAAAGCCGCAAAACTAAAAGGCCAAAAATACCTACTAAAACAGTATAAGAAATTTGATCTGATCTCTATGGGAAAATCGAAAAAGAATAAAAAACAAGAAGGCGAACAGGAAGTTACAACGAAATCTGGCAGAATAAGCAAAAAACCAGACAAATGGTCATACATCTAGGAACAAAAAATACCCCAAAAACTTATATAGCAATATTAAATCGAAATGAACAATTTAAAAAAAAAAAAAAAAAAAACCTTAAAACAAGGGTACATGAGTAGAATATTATAATGAAAAATATCCATGAAAGGTCAGAAGAAGTTAATAGTCAATTTTTCCAGACAAACTATATCCTGGCTTGGTAAAGAACCCCAAGGATAGAAGAAGAACAAGAATTGTTCAAACCATCCTCCAAAAAGAAAAATACCTAGTGCAACCCCGTTACTGACAGAACAAATATGGATCAACTATTTCAAATACGATCAAAACTTCTCGACGACTCGGCGCAATTAGTAGCAGAAAGATTGAAAATCGACAATATGATAGAGAGCCACTCTTAAATCCCTTAGGGAAGTGAAGGCTCCCAAGAAACAATGAACAAAAGAATAAATGAGATTTTAATAACTAAACAAATGGATAAGTTGGTTGAAACCCAGTTTATGGAAGTTAAAGAACAGACCGCCAAAATCCAAAATGAAATGGAATCAATAAGCGATGCCACGCTTTTCGAGGGATATAATTATCCCGATCAGATCCTAAAATTACAAGTATTATACGATAAAATGCAGGAAATTTATAGGTACTGTTCTGTCCGCGACAAGGCAGCCCTGGCACCCCAACGAGCAAAGATCCTAGACTTGCAGCATATGTACGATCATTTGAAAGCACAGAAAGAAATAATCCAGTTGCAACAGGACAGCTTAGAGAAACGACTAAAGGAGAACCATGCCAAAATCACCGAAGAACTTCAGAAACAAAGAGATTTCTGCTCAAACCTAGAAAAAATAGTTGCAACATACTTCACTGTCGAAATTGACCTACCCCTCAGTCCCCATTGGAAAATCTTCTCACTAACACCTACAACGAAGGGTCATCCCAACCCGCATATTTTGCGATTCCAAATCAAGCCCGTCATCAGCACATAAGACCCCAAGTGGAAACTAATCAACAGAATCCTCCAACGGATAATAATATAATTGTGAGGGCCCAGTACCCTGACGCCCAAGAGAATGTTACTACGGGCCAAGATTCCTCAGGAATCTATGCACCACAAGGAACACCCAAAACCCAACCATTGCCAGAAGGTACAGAAAACTAAGGAATACCAGACATGAGAATAAAAAAAAAAAAAAAAGGTAAAAATTCTTTTTCGTCAAAATCCCCTTCTAATACATTAAAGTAACTACATTTTACAGAATGCGATGTATACCGACAAAAAGTAGTAAATAACCCAATATTCGAGCGAAAACTCGTTAAACTAGATAATTATGTTTCTGCTAGACAGAACATAGTATTTCCTTAAAAAATAAAAATAGATAAATAAATGCAGATTACAAATTCAATGGTAAAAAAAAAAAAAAAATGCAATGAATAGCCATCCTTACATTACTAGGAATAGTTAAACAGCATTTCGGATACCCCCCCCCAGAGTAGGTAAACCTGACAACCACAGGGATCGCTTAATGAGGAAATTTGCTTCAGGGCACGAGGATGAAATCCGTATCCTAGGTTCGGCCGTCTATCAATCCATAACCCCAAACCACTACATTCCAAAAATTGCTTTTAATTAAAAAAAAAAAAAAAAAAATTCTGATCGGCGCTTTAATAGATTCTACATCTTCACAAAATCAATTTTGTGGGATATTTATTTTTAATTATCATGCCAACGACATAATCAAATACGGAACTCCAAAATATACTAAATCTAATCACAAGAAAAGATGACCGGAAATAACCACCACCCAAACTTGCCGTATAGAATATAAAACGTCAAACAAAAAAAAAAATTTTTTTAGTCAAAAAATATATATACGAGTTATTATTGTGCTAATTACCAAGCTAAAAGGCAATTAGGAAAACAGATAATTAGCGGCAGTCTAATGATCAAACAGTTGGTCTATGTGTATATGCATGTGCATGTGTATGTATGCGTATGTGTATATATATGTGTATATGCGTATATACGTGTGAAGATAGTAATAATGCGAGGCGAAATTTACCTGCACATAAGGGTGTAATGACTAACCTGGTCATAAGTACAGGGTTTTCTGTCAACTTACGTAACAGAAGCAAGCCTAATTAATCTTTCAGAAATTATCCATGTAAGCCTAACGATAAAAAAAAAAAAACTCTACAAAAAATTAACTAATTGAAAATAGCTATAAGTAAAATTGTATCTTTTCTGGGTAAAATAGCGAATATTTAATCAGCATATATGATTCGTGGCCTTTATCTGAGCCTTAAAATGAAGTCAAATTACTTAAACAAACCCTACAAGTCGCTAAGAAAAAAAAAAAATAAATAAATAAATTACCTTCTCGCCAATTTTGCTAAGCAAATACCACTTCGGTCAATGTTAAAATAATTCTGCGATTCCAATAACCCTTGTAAAGCGTTAATATGATAAGAAATTAACACCAATGATACCAGGTAGAAGCCATTAAGATTTATGGTAGCATAGTCAAAGTATCTAAGCGTAATAATCTCGAATTACGAAACTTTCCCTTTTCATTTCGTAATTAACAAAAAATTGCAGACCCGTGTACCATGTGTATTTTGAACTAATCGCATACCTATAACTGATAGTTCTTTCGTCTAAAAACTAATAATTAACTAACGTTTATCAACGTTTATTAATAATAATTAGCGTTTAATCATGTAGTGATCATAAATCGGTGTAACAAAAGCCGAATAAATGAAATACAATTCCATCTCGAAACCTAAATGAACAAAGGAAATTAATTGCTAAATAATTAATGCAAAACACAAGAGTAACCCTGAAAGGTAAAAATAAGCTAAAATTGTAAAATTTAAAATGCCGATCTGATGCATAAATTTTGACCTACAGAGATGCGATAAATTGTTTAATAAGAGACATATCCGCAGATACAAGTAAAACAACGAGTGCGGCGTAATTATTAAGTCATAAAAATAGGCCCCTTGAGAACCCTCAAAAAAAAAATATGAAAACCAAAAAGGGAGACTTTTATGATCGAACCTCCTAAACAATTTGTTTAGTTCAATTTTTGTAGTGGCGTAGTCGAACACTAATTAAGATATCTTTAAGCCAGGGGTGATAAAACCATGAATAAAATTAGTTCGACAAGTAATCACTGTAATCATTCGTGCAGATTAAACAATTCGAAAGACAAAATAAACCTTCCTTAAATCAAGAAATTATATAAAATAGTTAAAAAAAAATCGTAAGATATTGTACCTGCGAATAGCAAATAAGACAACTTAAGGCAAAAAAAAAAGAAAAAGCATTGATTAATTTTATTTTTTTTACTTGAGATGGCCCTCTATCTAGGAAGCGTCTTACAATCAAAAATAGTGATACCATGAACTCAATTTGTGGCCAGTGTCTAAGCTAATTAAATCAGTAATTGTATAACTACCAACAAAAATAGCTTTATTACTGTACAGTCGCTAAGTGAAAGATAAAACAATCGCCAAAAAAAATTATATCAATAATGTGAGCGAGAAATTATCTTAGAAGTGGCGGTACAATAGGAAATGGAACCTAATGGCTGAGATGGTAGAGAGTGGCGAGTCTTGCGATAAAACCATTCGCTGATGGTCCAAAGATCAGTTATACGCTATATGCCTATATGTAAAAAAAAAAAAAAAAAAAAAAAAAAACGCGTATTGATTAAATTTCAACTTTTGATGCCAATTATTGAGGATATGTTTCCCTAATAGATAACTGTTGTACCATAAATTAAAATCATAACTAACAAGAGCTAAATAACACATTAGTTTTGCAATAATTGGCAAAAGCAGTGGAAGGCTTACAGCTGGTAGGCAAAGGATAATATGACCATCACAAACCTGAAAATTGCAGCAATAAACTCAACCAATTTTACCTTAAATAGAATTAAAGCATACAAATGAACCGCGCAATTAAAGTATAAAAGAATAACCTGTAAAAAAAAAAAAAAAAAAAAAAAACTTGTCTCCTAGGCTAGACAATTTCTTAACTTGGAAAGATTTTGCAATTAGGCTGATAGCTAGATGACAATAGCAGACATATTCTGCTTCTGATATGTGATTTAATCTCTGCAGGTTCTCACAATTGGTGCAAACCGCGTAACATACAGCTAGAGACGAACAGGACTAAATTAAACTAACATAGGTCCGTCGAAATACTCTAATGACCAAAATAATTCAGATGTAAAGCAATGCAAAAAATAACCAATTGATGCAAAAGGAAGAAAATCATTCCAAAAAATTGACCATTAGTCACAAATACTCATATCACAAGACAGTATGTAATAACTTCTACTAACCTTATAAGCCAGTTACGACCCCAGGTCTCTGCTAATCCTTAATTCCCCCAAAAAGTAATATGACGTGGTAAACCACATGTTATTCACAAAACTCAAGCCTTGTGAAAAGCACAATATTTAAGAGTTCGGAGAATGTGCACACACTAGTGAGCATATACTTAACTAAAATTGATAGAACAAAACGAACATTTATACAAAGCATGAATAACTGAAGGGTAATTTCTAATGCAATTAAGTGAAAGCAGAAGCCATAAAATAGATTACCACACCTGTGAGGTAATTTAGCCCTTTGTTCGGACATACATTTCTAAAATCCTAAATCAACAAGGATAAATTACCAAACTTTCTCCCTGAATCAAGCACTTACAAAAGGATAACCTACTAAAGATTATGGCGATAAAATACCAAAGAAAAAGGATTACAGATACCAGAAGTATTGTTCTAATCGGACTTATGAGCCCCCCCCCCTTTTCAATCGTGCGGCATCTTAGTGGCATCAAAGTTCGACATCAAACGCAAATATATTTTAGTTTTCACTTGGGAATACGAAGAAACTAAACTCATATGGCTTATGACAAGCTACGAAACTTTTAAGTAATACCGCGCTGGATAATAAATATCTCTACCACGTGGCGTTAACTCCGCCACAGGAGAGGGATGATTTGACACCTTAAAAGTAAATGAGTTACACTTCGACTCGCATTACTCCCATTAATCAAGGATATACAAGGCTGATGAAAGTGAAGGAATAGATAACTTAGCCACATCACAGCTAAATGAAATATAAAGATAAATAAAAGGCATTACAGCCAAGTAGCTGAATTTTCGAAAGTATAAAAAAAAAAATATAAGACTGTATTTTCAAAAAAAAGGCCTTAACGAAATTAATTGAAATTATAGATATTTTAAAAAAAAAAGATTGTTTAAAAACAACATGAAAAATAGGTATGGAAATTGGATGCCACATTAAGGTTATAACAGAGTTTCCCTCAAACTGATGTATAAGCATAAACTAGAATATACTAACGAACAATATAATACGACCCTTTACGTAACTACTTAAGCCCAAAAACCCCATTTTAACAGGTAAAAGATACTTTCAACTAAAAGTCAGTAGTAGTACCCTATACGCTTCCAAGGTGACAATAAAAATTTTTTTTTCTTCTCTCAAGTATTAATAAAAGCACAGTATACATGGCAATTCTAATTCATAAAAAACAAAATAAAATAACCGTCGGTGGACAACACCATAAAATACCTTAAAATAGTAGAGGAAAAATAACTCAAATATCCACACGACGTATAATAGTGAAAACGGATGGACCCCCAAGCATGGGAGGTTAGAGCCAGGGATGAGCATGGTGTATGACTTTCACCCTCCGTTGAGAAAGGGTTAAGGAGAAACGAGAATTGATTGCACAATAAGACGTTACTTGCAAGTACTAAAACGGTCTAGCCACCAAACTCCTTAAACAAATGGACCTTTGGTCGTGGGTGGCGGTGGCCAAAGGGAATGGCAAATGGTTTGTCGTGGGTTGTGGCCAAAGGGGAATGGCAATGGTGTTATTGTCTTTCTGTTGCCATTACCATTGGGCCCTAGCTCTCTTATGAGGTACGACCAGGCAGTTATAATAATTGATCATCACATAATGAAAAACTACAGTTTTGGAATTGGACAAAGCTACCGTAAGTCGTGGGGAGCGGACGGTCAGCGATGATGACCTGTGATGTCTTTTATCTCACTAGTCATTATCGTTTGACCGGGGAACTCTCACGAGAAGATCAACTAACCTCTCTATAAAAAGTGACCCGCGAGAATTACCCTAACTCACCTCTATCATAAGAAAATAATGTGATAACAAAAGTGACCATACGGGAATTTGAAATAAAGATGAACATAAGCCCAATACATGGGGAATGCCGTGACTATGTAAGCTTTTCCTGTTGACTGTTTGGGGGAGGCGTGCAGAGTGAGAGTATCTCTTGCGAAATACAACCAGAACCGAAAGAAGAATGCCATGAAGACTAGTAGAATCAACTATGCGGCCCGCTAAAATTATCCTACCTAACCCTCACAATTATAGAAAATGTGATAACACAAGTGACCATACGAGAATATGGAATATAAAAATGGACAAAAATTCCGATGCGTGGGGAATGCGTTGACGCGGTGCTGGGACTCGAGTAGTTTAATTTTGTGTTCGGGCACTGCGCCGAAGTATTTCCTACGAAGATCAACTCAAATAGGAAAGAAACCCAAGGGTACCAGTGAAAGTTAAATACATAAATTAGAGGAACCAACTAAAAACAGCTAAAAATAATAACAAATATCACCAAATTAAAGGCACCTAACTAATCTATTATTATTATTATGCCTTAACCATTGTTACATTAAGTTAATTTATTTCACAATTACTTATAAATTTTACATAAGAACACATTTCCAGATACGGTATGTAACTAACCTTCAGCCACGTGTTAAGAGAAACGCCGGAACACGCAACCATACGGTATGTTGCTTATATTAGCCTAAATCTAGTAGAATAATCAGAAAAAAACGTAACTATGATAAGATACCCAAGCAATCAACAATTAAATAATCGTAGACGAGAAAATGCAATCTTTTGGAACCTTAAGATAAGACATAGCGTAGACAATATTAATGCTCCGTTAAGGGAATGGGGACTTGTCAACAATTTAATGAAAGAAGAGGAACTTATTAAAGCAGTAGAAAATCTTGACTGTCAAAAACTATATTATCTTCTAAAATCTCAAAAGACAAGGTTGGACAAAGAGTGATCCTAAGATTAACGGCAAGCCTAGTGCTTTATAATTTTAGTGCACGTGAGATGACAAGAACACTAGAGCACACTAGACGAAGTGCCAACCTGGCCTTCCGAATTTTAGTACAACATATCCCATCATCAATGTATAGCTCGTTGTCTGAATATATCGCCAACAATATTTGGTACGATCAAGATGATAATAATATAACTACAATTTGGCCCATTAAATTTCTCTCCATATTAATAGACCAAGGACATATGTTAAAAAGTGAAACCCTTCTTCAAATCTTGTACGTCAATTGTGTAAATACACGTATCTAAATCCGATAAACCCTTCAATGGGAGCCGCAATTTTTCAACTTACCCCAAGAGAATATAAAGACATAAAGAAAATAACCCTGAATTTCTTCCAAGGAGATGAAAATTTTGGAAGAAAAATAGTCCCTGGGTTAGACATAATCGTGCGTGAGCAACTATGTTGTTGCCAATCACACGCGAATTTAAGTTTCTCTGTAGTAAAGATATTAAATGACCCATTGTCATTATCTCAGTTGTGCCGGAAAGTCATTCGTCAAAATATGCGAAGGAATGATATAACCGCCACTTTGGAAGGTCTGCACCTCCCAAACCAACTACTAGTGTATTTAATGTACCTAAACATACCCGAAAATGGTAAAAATGATATAGTATTTGAACTCCAATTTCTCAGCCCAAATGTTTCGTCATGGGAAAATTACCGACTTCTGGATATGCTTATATCTCCAAGTTCAAAGGCGGCACTGCCGGATGATGCACCCATATTGAAATTAAAACCCAACCTCAGTGGGAGAAACTGTGTATATAGATAATCTTGTTAAAATAAATGATGAAAGAACCCTATAATATTACCTGAAGTGTTATAACTAAGAAAATCAATTATTATCATAATAAAAAAAAAAAAAAAATGCATTATAAACCAGTATTGTATTGATATTTATGGAACTATGAATTAGAGTAAATATCACAAGATCTAAGTACATTATAAATATATTGACAAGAAGGTAGTTTCTCAAAAGTCTCTATACTTTTAAGACTATAAAACGACCGCAAAGTCGTTAAACTAGAGTACGGAACTTTAGGGTAGTAACTATGTTCGAACACACAAATAGCCAGGTGCAAGGAGGCACCGGTGAAAAAGTAGTTCAACCTCAACCTGAAGTTACTTTTTTTTTTCACTCAAAATTGGTTAATATGGAGCTCAGATGACTCGAATTATGGTTGAATGAATAAGTACCCGATGTATTGAGGAAATGCCGGTGAAAAGTAATTTGACCTCGACCTAGAGTATACCATGATCATAACCAATCTTGAAAAAAATTATTAACTAGACAGAGACCAATAGAAACTACCTTTCATTTCAGAACAATGGCCAAAGCAATTATCGATACGGAGTACATATGTATCAAACATGCCAAAGAAAACGTCATATACTCGGCTGCAATGATCGTCGTGAATAAGTCAGGGGAGGAAGTCTTCGAGAAAAAATGGGACGTTAAGTATGATTTAAGGAAGTTTAACGTAAAATCTTATAAGTTCGGTCTAGATCTCGCAAACACCCCAAAATATCGGCCAGCGAGAGGCAAATTAGGAATCAAATATAACGGTAGAAAGGGAAAATACCTCCATTTTATTCAACATGAAATTAGGAAATTACAAAAACAATATAAAATCCGGTACTGGTATGTTAAAGGTCCTTGCCAGACAGATTTACTACTCCTCGACAAATGTAAAAAGCAAAAATTAGTCTACAAAATTGAAGGGAATCCAAACTGTGTAAAATATCAAGGAAAACATGACCCCCTCCAAGAAATAAAATATTACAAACAGTACTTGTACAATCCAAGGAGTGTACTATATAGAGAGAGAAGAAATGAAATTGTGTTTAAAAGAATTAAAACTTATCAGTCAAAATCAAAAGTGATCAAGAAAACAAAAAAGCTGAAACAATCAAATAATTAAAACCCAATTACTCTTACGTTAAAACAATTAAATTCTTACGTGAAAGTAATTAAGATATCTATCCCCCCAGCTTAAGAGTCAACAGTACGATGACCATAAGCAAAGTAACAAATTGAACGACCACAAAATCTTAGTCTCACCCTGTTTCCTTTGGGCAACAAAGATTATCATAAAATAATATAAATATAATATCATAATTAACACCTTCTTTCCTTCAAAAAAAAGAGAAACAAATAATAGGAACTAAAATTCATGTTCAATTATCATTCGTAAGAAGTTTTCCTATATTATGTCTAATGAAGTATTAATTCCAGAAACAGCAAAAAGGATGTGGATAACAAATGTCATAACAATCTTCATTTCCCAAACTTTAGCCCAAGATATCGTAAAACATGGAATAATCTTTAAACACGAGAATTCGTTGCTCACAAGTCATAATGCCTGGAAAATATTTATGAAATTGGACCCCAAACCGTTTGAAACCTTGTTCCAACAAGTTATTAGACTAGAGAAAAATACCAACGAATTAAAGGACTCCATATTCCAATTCTTGAAATCAGACAAAAAGCCTGCAATCAACAAAAGATATGCACCATAAGGAAAATAAAGGAAATCTACCCCCCGTATTTCCTAAACTAAAATCGAAATTCATAATAGAAGATTTCGACAAGAAAATGGCAGAAATTGACAAGGCTCTAGGACTTAACAAGAACGAAAACCGAAGAAGGAGAGCATTAAATAATGTGGATAGTTCCATGAGCGAACAAACTACAATTAAATCTACCACAAGTTACTCCTTGACTACGTCCAAGCAAAATAAACTTTATGATGGAAACTACGCAATGTTAAATGAATTACCGAGCCTATGGACTTTTCTCAAAGAATTGTGGCAAAATCATGCTGAACAAAATGTTACGAAGCAAATATTGTCAAAACTCGCGAAGGAAAAAGACTACAGACAAATTATTAACCTCAAGGAGTTGAAATTCTCAAATATACAACATGATGATAAGAATAAAAATCCTATAGAAAGAAACATAAAAGACACCAAGACAACCACGCCTACATATGAGTCCCCCATGAGAGATATACAATCTTCAATGTCAGAAACTACGACAAATACAGTCCCAGAAATGAGCGCACTCAACAATAAATCACTTAGAAACTTGACCACGCTAACTTATCTAAGACCAACGATACTTACAAAATGGACGTGGTCAACAGGGCCCACGTACTATCGCACCCAGCCGATTGGCGTATTCACTATAGGCCTAAGGGCAAGAATCCCAGTAAGGCATACCGAGATGCAAACGATCAAAGTACAAGCGATTCAACCAGAACAAAAGAAAAATAAAAAGTATGAAAGAAAAAGAAGACGATTACGTACATAAGAAGTGTTGGATAATAGACGGTAAACGTACTTGTGCAAGACTAGCAATGGCCGACGAGCCGGCAAGGGAAATATTGAACCATTGCCTGAGCTAAACGAGAAAAACGCTCTAAAAGTATCGATTCACCAATCTTTTCTAATATTATATAGACAGAGACTGCAAGCACTATTTGAATTGTTCAACACAGAAATACAAAAGTTAAAGCAAAGTACCACGAGAATCTTCGAGGTATTTTTTCGAAAAAGCAAATACCGAAGATCAGCTAGTCTAATACCAATCGTGGGAGAATTAGCCTCACGCTTGTTTGGGCTTTCGACTGAAGAAGACCTAAATATCCTAAGGGAAAACGTAGGAAAACTAAATAACGCTATGAACGTAACCTTACATGTTCAAAAAATACAAGCCAGCATAGCTAATTACCAGAGAGACAAAATTGAGGCAATCTCGAAGAAGATATCAAAGACAGTAAACATAATGAATTATTTAAAAATGAAGTAGATCGTGTGATTACCGATTCGAGCCTCACCATGGTATCACTAGACATAGTGACAATGTCCTTACTTAACCTGGCAACTGACGTTAGCAAATTTGAATTTGCATTATTTGCCCTTACCGGAGGAACCTTGTCGTACGACCTAGTGGATCCTTCGAACCTAAAAAGTATCTTGGATGAAATAAAAACGCATTTAACGTTCGGACTACACCTACCAACAGAACCGGAAGTAGCAAACTTATTTCACTATTACACCAAGCTGAAGGTTCACATCACAGAGATAAACGAACAACTATTTGCAGTGGTAACAATCCCGTTAATAAACCAACAATCAATATATGACTTGTATAAAATTTCTACGTTTCCAGCCAACATAGGTAGAACCAATTCGTTCATGACTATTACCCCGAAGCGGATTACCTGCTAGTCGATCAAGATAGAAGGAAATATGCCTTAGCAAATCCACAGGACCTCAAGGAATGTGTAGCATTCAAAAACCTAGTATGTCAACTAACACTGCCCATCTATAATGTAAAACCCGGATCATGTATGTTGGATATATTCTTAAAAGAGACTCAACAAGAGGAAATTCCAAGTTCATGTGAAGCACTAATAGGTAGTACTAAGCGAGAAATATTTATTCATCTTAGAAATGATCTATGGCTATTCTCTGTTCCAAAAGAAACAGTCGGGACAATCTCTTGTTATAATAACACAGAAAAAATCGATCCAAGCTACAGAACCGAATTACTACTACAAGATGTAGGTACGATAACCATAAAGCAAGGATGCCGACTGGTAACCAAAAAAGCCACAGTACAAACAACACCTCTGATAACCACCAGCACGAATATGATAAGCCCCAAAGTGGTCAATTTTAAAGCAGTGAATTTATCATATACAATTCCTAACATTGAAAATGAAGAAGTAAAAACCAGAATATGGTCAATAATGGAGAATGTCAAAGAAACTTTACCACTAACAAAAATAAGAGAAGCATTAGACTCTCAAATTCCCCTCTTCACTAATGAAAACCAAAGATTAACATATGTAGAAAGTAGATATGGACTATTCTCAACAAATTTTTTGGTGGAATATCCTCCTGACAGTAGGATTCGTGTTCATGATCTCTCTGACTATAAGAATGCTACTAACCCTAAATTACGGAAGAGTGTTGAGAATAACACGTAGAAAAAGAGCAAAATCAGACACATCGAGCCGAGTGAGATGCAAAACCTAAACCCGGAACTCCTTGATAACCCTTGAGCAAAGAGTAAGGGAGGACATGATCGAGCGAATGGGAGTAGAGGTCCTCATTCGTGCCATGTCCAGTCCCAAATTCTCACTTGATTCTTTTGTGCAAGCCCATGCAGCTGCCAAGATATATTTCTTGGGCAGCGTGGACCTGCATAAACAGTAAAGATTTGAAAAAACTTATAGTAAATCGAGACCTCTAATAAAAACCACGTAATCGATCTTGAAAGTAGTAGTAGAATAGAAAATTAAATGCTAAAGTAGATGAGTGTTGAATAACATTTAAAAATGCATTGAATATAGAACGTGTGCCAAATGCACATGTGTGCATGTATACACATAGTCACTAAATCTTGAAAATCTGATAGTGTTATTTTTTGTAAACATAATCATTTTTCCTATAATAACTTTGCTTATATTACAGTAATCTAATGATTGCTGTAACATGCATGTAAAAGCATGAGAGTTGCCCTTAGTTGCTCTCTCGTTGAATTTAACTGTACTCATACTAGAATTGATATTATTCATATGTCTAATCACGACTATTATTTCAAAAATAGTCCCCACATGGTATTATGTAAATTATATATTATTGCTGTATGTGTTATAACTTGTGTAACTATAAAGAGCATATCGGCCCAGATATTTATATTCTAGGACGCAGAATAACCAGTGCAAATTAATTATTGGAGTACCAGCAGGCAACACGGATACAACCCAGTAGCATCTACTTTCATCATTCGTCAACCACCGACAAGTACTCACCAAGGAAGTCCTCAAGACAATATCCTGATGAAATTCCAAGTCACCCAAGCCTAGTACCAGGTAACCTTATCTCAAGCAATGTTGGCAAAACCAAAACCCAACATATCCGTATATATCTGAATTAATAATTACCTGGGGAACCACCCCGACCGCAACGTCGTAAAACTACATAGAGACCGTCGATAACTATCCTTAGACGGCAACGGCCTTAAGATTTAATGTTTGAAACACCAAGAATAACCCTAGAGTCAATCCCTCAAAGACTATATATCTTAAGCCCTATAGCAGAGACAATACGCTAACCAAGATCAAAAGTTAAGTTTTGACTCTATCCAATCATTATTAGATGTCGCAAAACCTAACCATCCTCCATGAGAAGAAAAATCAAACATGATCAATTAATGGGAAATATAGACTGTACGTGATAAAATTTTTTCCCAAAATGAAGTGTTCGGAGAAGAGAAACAACCAGTTATTATTGTTCTAATCTTCATATTAAGCCCTCAATGATTGTAAATCATTTGACCGGGAATCAAAGACAATGCGTCGAGCCAAAGCCCTAAGATCAAGTTTTGATCCTGCCATAGTTAACGTTAAATGTTGTAAACACCGCCCATAGTCCAAGATATAGACTGAACGCGAACAATTTACGGGAAACACAAACTGTACGAGTATTAGATTTTCCCAAAAAATAAAAGTGCCCAATAAAAGAAGAAATGAACGTGATCAATTTACGGAAAACACAGACTGTACGAGTATTAGATTTTCCAAGGATAAAAGTGTCCAAGAAGAACTAACCAACCAGCGTTAAGATGCTCATTTCATGTAATCAATTCCCCAAGGGATATGTACCCAATAGACATTTCAACATTCCTGTGACGTCAAACCCGCGTATTTCATATGACAAACCATACACGAACGATTTTGTGCAATAGTCTTGATTACGGACAATGTAAACGCTCACCCCAAGAAACAAGTGCCAGAAAACGAAACACCAAGAAGACAAACCATAAACAATTAGTCAACCTAATAATTAACTGAATGGAAGCCCAAAGTAAGAGTGATAACGTATGTGAGTATTATAGACACGTAGAATGATGAAGTAAGTGTGAAGTCTTATGTATCTAACTAGCAACTTTGATAAATATTGTTAAACTTATCAGAAAACAGATGAAAACCAGTGCAAGCTACCTTATCCCAGTGTTGCCATTAAACATTAAGTTAAAAATGTTAAGGTGTATAATTTTTTTTTCTCCTCCAAGCTATTTTTAGTTCAAGCATATCAGTGTATTGTAGTTAAATGTTTTAGATGTTGTTAAATATTTTTGATGTCAAATAACTATCGTACCAATATAACGTCAGGTGGAAGTAAACTAGAATTAGAAGCAGCGAATATGTACCACATTAAAGTAATCACAAAAGCGGAACTTAACTAGTTGGAGCTGTGTAGAAGTATTAGCATATCAGGTGAAAAATTTTAATATTAGGTGAAGGAATAATAATATAATTAAACCTATGTAGCGTCAGGTGGAAGTATAGTCAAGTGTTAAAAAAAGGCAAATATATACCATTTTCAATGATAAGATAAACATATCAGGTGAAGGTAATTTTGATATTAGGTGGAGGAATAGTAATTATCATGTAATCATATAATCTTATGTGTTAGTCATTAGAGACTCTTTGGCCCTTTCGCCAAATAGAGTGAATAGGTGATGGACTTTAAAGTAATGTTGTCACATATATATAGTCTAATAGAGCAATCGGAGATATGGAACAAAGATATAAATTTTGCCAAAGCAGAACTAATTCAAGTAATAAATAATAAGATAAATTCCTTAAAAACAAAAATCAAAATTTGAAAGTGTAGAAAGAGTAGCTTAACACAACGATGAGGACATCGTTAAGAATGGGAAGGATGATATGTAATGGGATCAATTTTCAAAAACCCCATAATCTCCCAATTTAAGTTACCCAAATAAAGAATAAAATTACCCAAAATATGAACCTGGAGAGTTCAAGTAACCTACAGATTGAGCGAGACTCAAGCCTTCAATTTAACATAGTGAAACGAATGTATCTAATTATACATTGTAACTATACTTTGTAATAAACATCGTAAGAATCTTTCCCACAGAAAATCCAATAAATAAATCCGCCCAGGTGTCGCCAATAAACGCAATAAATATCATTTGACCAAATCTTACATGACAGCCAACGAATAATGTAATTTGAATCTTAAGAGCTCGAAAATACCAAACTGTCAAGAGAGTAAAATTTATAATACAAAAAAATAGTCACTCAAGATGCAAAATATCTCTGTTGCATTGTTCTGGAAACTAAGTTTAGAACTAGCAACCTCAATGTAATTAAATCGTGTTAGCTTTTACCAATGTTCACAGAAATAAATTATAGTCTTCTGAAAATCAAGAGACACCCTGCTGGGAAAATATTACAATGTAAAACTTTGTTCATTAGAAAATATTCCAAAGTAATACTTTAAAAGTCATAAATTAAGCGACACCTGCTAGCAAAATGTTGCAATGTAAAATTTTGAATTGTTAGAAAAATTTTAAAGTGACATCTTAAAAGTCATAAACTTCAATTAAACCCAAGTAGCCCATTGGTGCAAGCCGGCCACATAATGATCTAGGACGAATAATGCAACCAATAGGAATTGTAAAACATACTTTTAGCAACGCCTAAACGTAACCCCGGCAAATTGCAGAGAATAGATAGTTAGGACTTAACAATTTTACGCCAGTCTTTTTTGAGTCTTATGCCAGTCCTATGTGAATTTAGTGGGAGTCTAATTCGAGTTTTACACCAGTCTTCTAGCAGTTCTTTTGATCAGACTTTTACCATGATTGTGTTGTAATAAACTTTTGAAGTGTACAAACTCTGAGTGAATTCGTCTCAGTACAATTTGTTATTTTGTTGATACAACCAAGAACTCTGCGACTAATATGTAAGTAACAATAAATGCATTACTATTTTATTTTATTCTCTTGCGTTAATATTTCTCAAGTTTGTTAGTCCTTGTGGCTCCACTCGCTCCTAAGGGAAACTGAAATTTATCAGTCTGATTTCGATTCAGTATGGCCGTTAACATAAGCTCCCTACACGTACTCCTAGTTTAAGCTCCCCTCTCTAGAAGTTCAGCCTCCACTCAGTAAGCCACACGCGAACTGTCAGCAAAGAGTTTAACTTAATTTCCCAATATAAGAACAACAATTTTTATTGAGATTCCCCTTATCAGAAGGTGTCATCAAATAACAAAACTAGAATCCCCCTCACCACTCAAAAAACCCCCCCCCCATTAGACTAAACCCATAACTTATCGCCTGCGTGATACCAAAGATGAAGAGATTCTCGGCGGCTTTTATGACTATGAATTGCAAAAAGTTAAAAAATGCTAGTGAAATCTATCAAATTGAAAAGATATTAAAGACACGTACTCGCAGGGGTAAGAAACAGTTACTTGTTCGGTGGCTAGGATACAACTCTGATTTTGATTCTTGGATCGGTGTTGAAGATATTGACAATGCCCCATGATTTCTATGTAACATTCATGTCCAACGTTTCCGATCCTCTCTACAATGACTTGAATACGACAAGTGATTTTTGGACAAAACTCTCCCCCGCCATCAAATTTGACGGTGCGTATGAAGTGGCTCTTGCCGACTGTATTCTCAAAAATACCTATGACATCCTGAGAAAGGATCGTAAATATGATATAAAAACTAGACCCTATAATTGGCCACCACCACCACCACCACCTTCAGGTGATCAAGAACAAATTCAAAAAATCAATTGGATGGATTATCCATATGTTGAATTACCCTACGAGGAACTCACCTGTGTGAATGATTTATGTCGTTCTATTAATAAAAGAATTTCCGCTCGTAAAAAGGGAGCTTTTCATTTCAACTATTCAAAGGAGGAGGTCAAGATCTACATTAGTTCACCTATTACCAGCGAAACGGTTATTCTCAATGATAACCTAAAGGATGTTCTTGGCTTTAAGCTCAATATAATCAATGGTAAAAAGTGCCGGAAACACTAATTTCATTTTTGCTGACTACCCACCTGCCTTTATCACAGACACTTGTATATTTCTCTACGCTTCATTTGTGGAAACATCGAGAGTCGGTAATTCAAATGTTCCCCTCCTACGAGTTCTTGAACGAAAAACCAATCAAGAGCATATTCATCACTACAATATAAAGCATCTTCAGTATATTCCCGTAAACACTTCGTATTTGGAACTCTGTCAGTTAACACTAAGAACTGAATTAGGTGATCCTCTAGCAAATTCAAAAGGCTTAGCAGTGATTACATGTCATTCTCGACCCATTGTCAACGACAGCACAATCACCTAAAATGAACAATAGGAGAATTCCTTTGTCTGTCCCGATATCGATTGCTATGTTGGTGCTTTGAGTCCACGTCAAATAGGCAATGGATTGGACTACTACAAGGGTCGTACTACAATGTCTGGCTACGGTCTTGGTAGCTGTTTTGCTAGGCTTTTTCGTTCTGCACTACCCCTTGCCAGAAAATATCTTGTACCTGCTGCATCAAATTTTGCTGCCTCCACACTACAGGACTGGGGGTCGGGCAAGAATTTCAAGGAGAGTGTTAAGGAAAATATTAGATCTTCAGCAAGAGCCATTGGTGAGCAACTAAAATCTCGACAAAATGGGGAGGGATTGAAAAGGATGCGTTCACGTCATTCACTCATCAGTCTCCACCCAGGCAGGAAGCAAAGGACATCAACAAGGACTTTGAGGAATGAAACAACGAAGGCCAATAAGCAGAAGAAGAAGAAAAAGAAAAAGATTGTTAGATCAAAGAAGGATTTCTTCTTTAAGATGACTTATCTCCCCACAAGGAATCATATCCATCAATTAGTTCCTCATTGAATCTATTCAATGCTGAAAATGTTGATGTCAGTGTCAAGTATGGCTACTATGAACAATTTCACCCCCAACAACCCCTCTCGGAAAATATACACTTTCAAATATTTTCCAATGAAGACTATATCATTGATTTGTCGTCAACATTTATTGATTTAAATGTTGTGGTGAAGAAAAAGTCAGATAATACAACTACAAATGCCGGCGATGGTCTCTCCTACGAGAACTGTATTCTAAACAACCTATTCAAACAAATTAATGTATTCATTAATGGAACATTGGTGAGCACTAGCAATAATTTATCAAACTATGCAAGCTACATACAATTTATGATGATGACGCCAAAGGCATACAAGGAGTTGAGAGGACAATCATTGGGCTATGAATATCGATCAGCTGTTGATGCTGACGGTGAGTTTACTACTGCAGTGACCCAAGAGTATCATCTGGTTGGAAAATTAAATCATGAGATATTCAATATCCCAATGGCTACCCCCCAATGTCAAGATTGACATAAAGTTACAGATGGCCCCATCAATTTCATTTTGAGAAAAACACTTCCTGCAGCACCCGATGCAAATTTCATTATCACATCGGCAATTCTCCACGTCCGAAAACAACAAGTTATGAGCTCTGTTGCATTGGCAGTGGAAAAGCTAAGAGCCAATGGTAGCAACATTAAACTTCTTGTTCCCCATACGATCACCAATCAACGTCACATTGCCACCGGCTCTCGTAGCTATAGCGATTCATCATTTATCAATGGAGAAATCCCATCAAAATTGGCTTTGGCCTTTGTGAAGAGTGGCAGTGCCGTTGGATCCTGGACTGAATCCCCCCATGATTTTAATTTTTTCGGTCTATCTAGCCTTGTGTGTAAAGTGAATGGTATTCCACTGTACACTCTATCATTTGACAAAAAAATCCTATAGAACTCTGTACGAGTTGACCATGCAATCCCTAGATCATGACTCTCAACTATTTGAAAATGGAATAACCGATTCAATGTTTTCAAAAAATCATGGGGTTATTGTTTTGGACTTGTCTGGCACACAGGATATGAGCATAGTACGAACAGGGAATATACGTTTAGAGTGTACATTTGCCAATGCTCTGACTGAGAGTATCACGCTAATATCACTGAGTCAATTTGAAACCTATTGGGAAATCACACCCGACGGCAGTGTTCTACTAGACCTAGCACCATGAACACAAACCAAATAATCAACGTATTTAGTATGGATCCATACATGTCCCAGTACAAGTCCTATTGCATACCTTCGGACTTCATTGAAAAAATTCCACGTGATAACAATACCCTAATCATTGTTATAAGCAGTCCATCGACTTTGAAGACCGGTCATTGGCTATGCATCTTTCAAACAGCGAAGAATATTGAATTTTTTTATCCTATTGGCCTATTGTATAAATTCTACGCTCCATACATCAGCAACTTTATTGAAAGCAGGGGGAAAACCATTATTCAAAATCAACGAAGAGTACAGGATTTAACGACTAAGACATGTGGCTTTCATGCACTACTCTTTTTCATGTTCAGATGTCGTGGCTACACCTACAAGCAGTTTCTCAACATCTACGTTGACTTACCTCAATTGAACGACTTTCTAGTGGAGAATATACTTACAAGTGTATTTAATATTGATTTTAGTGCCCTAAGAATAAAATGTTCTAAAGATGTATGTGAAATTGTTTATTAATAAAAAAAAAATTTATATACATGATAAAACGACTTTTCTACTCTTTAGATTTTTTCCACTACTAGGTATTTGTCGACAACAACTAGTGTAGGTAGATTATCTGAATTCACAGTGTACTGATCCTGATGTACTGCAATGTCAGGATCACATTTTCTACAGTAGAGTGTGACTTCACTCTTGTCATATCTCTTTGTATAGTCAATGATACTATTCTCATTCATTCTATAGAATTCACATGTTTCAATTTGCTTATTTGAAGCAATTTTACAAACAGTGTCCCATAAGTGTCGAATCACATTCCGTCACAACCAAATAAAAATCAGTGGTTTTATAATCATAACACCCAGTGTCTTCACAACGATGACGTAGAAACCATATTCTTTTGTTGTTCCAACAGTTGAATCGTTGACCCGGTTCCTCCTCCCAGAACAATCTAAAACCACGACGATACCAATCTCGTAGCAATAAACTAAAATCACGGTTAGGATTCTTTCCAATCATACCGGGATATGTATTCTCCCACAGATTACATTTATCATAATGACAATTGGAGCATAGGTGGCCTCTAGGATGAGAGTCACACACCTCTTCAAGACAGGAATTACAACCTTTAATTTGTACAGCATATCCTCTATGCAATTTACACGGTTTGCATAATCTACACTTTTCATCATACTCCTCAATCATTGTGCAATTCTCACATGATGATGACCAGCTGCCCAGTGAGTACATACATAACGGACATGTATGGAACATTTTGTTATGTGTTGACACTCTCACTACCACAATGAAACTGAGCTAGCAACAACAAAAATTGTCTGAGATAGAGAGAGAGAGAGAGAGGAGTAAATCATCCTTGAGCACCATCTTTCTCATGAAAAAAGTCCTAAATTTCAAAACTAATGTTTAAAAGCATATCCACAATATCATTTTGACGTGTCGTGATCAATATATCAATAAATTGGGTAAATGCATTTGGACCACGATGTAGAAGTTTCATACAATAGTCTAATGATGGAGAATCAGTTTTCATTATATCAACAAGCATTTCCCGAGAAAATATCTTCCTTTGAATAGACAACTCTAGAAAATCATCATCTAGAATCAAACGTTTTTCCATAAGAACTAGATTCCTCATGATTCACTCTTTCTCGAATCTATCCATTTTTTAGAGTCCTAACTCTCTCACAACCAACTTCAGGCTAACCAGAATTTCTTTTTGTACTCTAGAAAATATACGCTAGTCTACTATAGAAAGAAAAAAAAACCCATTGATCTAGAAACATTTTTATTGAACATAATTACAATAATAATAATATTCACTGATGCATTTTGTTCTCATCAATATATTTCGATAGGACATCTAATGCTGATCGAAGTTTATTTATATGGAGAATATTCACTTTTCAGCAAAACATAGTTGCTCCTCCTGCTTAAACTTGCTTAATGATATCACGTATCTAGCATACATAGTGTCCCATTCAAGACCTAGTCTACAGCCAGCGGTTATTTCCACAGCTACATTGGGTACTCGTATATCGTTGCTGCTGCTGCTGTCGGTTCCATCATTAATCTCCAATAATGTAAATGCACCACTCATTTTTTTTCTCCACTAATATCCTCTCAAATAAACTATTCTCTCTCTGAATTCAATTCTCTTACTAATATGAACTACAATGAAAATTACTCCTTATATCCGAATCCAACTACCAATCAAGTTAGTGTGAGCGCCGCTCTCTCTAACCGACTGACCTCAAAAAAAAAAATGAGTGCCACATTAGAAAACTCGTTTGGTAGGGCAAGTATCGTTCGTAGTAATAGGTGCTTGACCCTGGCAAGCCAATGTACGGTTAAACTACACTGTATATTCATGCCTCAGGCGAGAGGTAAGACAAATTACGCAATCATGACCAGGACCTTTACCACTATTACTACTCTTTTTCAACTAAACCACGTATCTCGGACCTTTCTATAATTTTTGTGTTTTTCATTCTTTTCCAGAATTTACCTTTGTATTTAGGTTCACATTGATGTAAAGTTCAAAGCTTAAACTGTTCGGTGAAGCCGTGTAGAATTTTTTGAAAAAGTATAGGCCAAAAAAATACGCAAACATTCATTTTTCCAAAATGATGATGTCGGTGAAAATCGGAGTTTATAGCAAATTAAATAGCATATAGCAACTAAAGTTGAAACACGATGACCAAATTAATACTACCGTTGGACTCGGCGTCAAAATTTGGCATAAAAACATGTCCTGCAATACCATTAATAAAAAAAAACATTTTTAGGCCTACAAATAACTAATTAGCCTATAACAAACAAAGTTAAGATTGGGCTGTGAAGTAAAGTTCATATTCAGATTTGGCGCTAAATTCTAGCATAAAAGATGTGTCACATCATCATTTTGGACAAATGTATTTTTGCATATATTTTTTAGGCCTACACTTTTTCAAAAAATTCTAGACGGCTTCACCGAACAGTTTAAGCTTTGAACTTTACGGCAATGTGAAAAAAAAAATACGAAAGGTAAATTCTGGAAAAGAATGAACAACAAAAAGTTATTAGAAAGGTCCGAGATACGTGGTTTAGTTAAAAATGAACCTCTGAATTTTTGATATTTTCGGGGAAAATTAATAAATATTAGCCTCTAGCTCCTCGGCTAAACAAGATATCAGAAAAAGTTTAACATATTCTATGAGAAGACCATATTAGGACCAAATTGAGATGTCGCAGAACTAAATTGGAGTGGTAAAACCTTAGAAAAAAATAAACAGTGTACACGTTTTATAGGCCTAAAAAGGATGTTTTTTTTTTCTTTTACAAGGTTAAGCCGTGATCTCCAACTTTGCCCCCACCATATTCGGATTCAGCGTGGTCGATATAGTTGGAAACTATTGTCAAACTGACTGTGTCTTTCTGACCACCTAGTTGTCACATTATAGTGGTGTGGCTCCTGGACTAAAAATAACTAAAGTTTAAACATAGTTCCCGAGTTAGCAATAACTCACAAGCCAGCAAAAACCCAGCGGAAGCCTGTTTTTTTTCATTGGATCTGTAAAATTCTATAGGCGTTTCTTCTCGCTTGTTTATCGGATTGTACACAAGTACCTGTATTATTAAGTACAGATAAATTTCTAAATAAATTTATTTTGTTATAAGCCTTTTAAAATTTAATAAAGCTAAAATTAAATTTAGACAAAACTTATATTTTAAAAACCTAACAAGTTGGTATATATTCACTAGTCTAGTCTCCGAGCCTGAAAGTTTACTTCTCATAGCTTACCCTATCGATTTTTCGCGGAAGGTCTATCAGCCATTTTATTAAATTCTCTGATGACAACTTTCTGTTTGGCACGCCTTTCGCGGATCATTAAGCATTTAAGTCTACGGAAAGAGTGAGTAATTAATCTCTTCCAGTTCTCACATCTTCTGTAAGAAACTTTGAACTTTTTCCGGGATTCCTCGAACCATCTGTACAATAGTTGTCATTCTCGGCCATTATTCTTATTGACAAGTCTGGTAAATGTAATTCTTAAATAAAAATAGATATACTGGAAGGCGTGGCTTATACGAGAACAGATAATAGAATACTGTTAAATGCATACGGCATATGCAAGAAATTTGAGTAAATCTGCCTTTCATAAACAAAAATGAATAGCTTTTCACATTAAACATAAAGAAAATGAAAAAAAAAAAGACAGGATGAAAAATTATTTCGACCGAGAAAAAATAATTGGAAGCACTTTTGTATCTACACGTCCAGTAAGTCAAAACCAGTAAACAAAAAAAACTGTTCCCAAACATCGATAAAACCAATCTTCGAATATTTTGTTTACAATGAGATGTACCTGGCCCTGCCTGCAGACCCAGAAAACTATAAACCTTCAAAGCCGAACAAAAATTGACCCATTTTGGGTGTCAGGATTCGTTACAGAAAATGCTATATCATTTTTAAGCCGATCTGTGAGACCAAGTTTAAAACACCGTTTTTGTGCATGAAGACTCTTTTAGTCTTTTGGTCTGATATGATCAAAAATATTCAAAATGGGCCAAAAAGATTACCAGGAACACTGGTACTTTCATTCCTGATTGGAAAAAAAAAATTGGATCCAGCTTTGGGTAAAACCAAGGCCGTACCCAGAGTGGGGGGGGGGTTAGGGGGGTTTCAACCCCTCCCGAAATGTTTTTTTACTCGTAAAAACGAACAAAAATGGATATAAACAAATTTTGTATCCGTTTTTTGAGGTTTTTTCTTGTAACAACACCCCCCCTTCCCAAAAAAAAATCTTTGATTAAAACCCCCTCCGAAAAAAATCTTGGGTAGGGCCTTGGGTAAAACATACTTTTTTTCAAGTTTCTTTGTGGGTATAAAGGTCTCCTTTACCTAAATTAATCCACGGACGCAAGTTTTCATCTTTTAAGAAAAACTGTCAGTCCTTTTTGGGTGGAGGAGGGATATTTAGGACACAAGAAAACTTTTGCACTTTTATATTGGAAGTCCCATTGCCCTCCCAAACTACTCCTCTGAAAGTTTTAATTTACCACCCAAGTTGTGCTTGAGACGTTGCAGATACGTCATTTTCACAACAAGAAATGAATGTGCTGTCCCTTCATTCACCTCACTGCTTCACTGTAAACAGATTCAAACTTCAACTGGGGTTAAGGGTGCGAAAACTCTTTTTCGAACCGGAAATATATATTTCTTGGCATGATGCAGGTCTGATGCGTAGCTCGTTGGAGGAACTTCTAGGGATGGCTAATGATGACTTCTGTACCTAAGAAAAAAGATGACTTCACGATCAGTAATTCAAAGACGAAAGTCACGAAAGCAAACGCCCTAGACCACCCAGATATCCAAGAAGAGGGTTAAACCATCAAAACTGTCGAAGAGTTCTATTACATCAGTTCTATCCTAACGCCGAATGGGGGTGCGAATATTGACGTGAGAGTCCTAATAGAAAAGACATGGTGTGCATTCGTAAGCATGAAGAATTTGCTCCAGAGCAGACATGAAATTAGCATAAAAAGAAGGTGAACCTCTACGACGCTACTATTCGGTCGATCTTGTTGTACGCTTGGGAAACCTAGCCCTAAAAATCAGAAGAAACGCAATCTTGGAAAATATTTGGCCGTCCTGCATGGGGTATGTAAAGCGAGAATATAGTCTCATATCTCATATCCAAAAACTGAAGTTCGAAGAGGTTCTTGTCAAAAAGATCTCTTTCGACAGTATAAAGACAGCGACGATTATAGTTTTGAGACACACATTACGATGGCCACTTGGACTTATGTCCCAATATGTACTCACCTGCGATCCCCTTGTAATCTGGAAACAAAGACCGGGTGGTCAAAAAAGAATCTCTATTAGACATTAAAGTAAGACCTGGATTCTTGGGGTGACTTCCACTTAAACGGTCGACGTCGGGATAAAAATTGACTGAAGTTGCAGAAGAGTCTGCTGCTCATCGACTGGGTTGGACTACTCTAGTCATCCAGTCGTCCGTTGGTGCCGGGCGGGATAAATTATCGTCTAGCTCCTGCAAAAAATAATTAAAAGTAAGTAATTCCACTTCCCCCTTTTTCACCCCCTGAATGTGTTTTCACTCCTGAATGTGTGTTTTCACTCCTGAATGGCTCACTGTACCTGAATAATTAAAACAAAATTTATATATTAATTTTACTTTTATTTGATTAAATGGCTTTCTCGAAAGTTGTTTAATTTTATTTACGAACGTTTTTATTAGTAATAAATATTCGTAACTTACGAATTAACTTACGTAACGAACTTTTACATTCATACATTTTTAATACGTATATTAGGGGATTTGCCCCCTAGTCAATACCTCGCTCTTTACGCTAAAGCTAGAATTATGTTCCAATTCTATAAAGATGACCCCTTAATCACAAAGGCCTTTAATTAGAATAAATAGCTCTTATGAAACTACTAAAAAATCTTTGGCTTAAAGAGCGAGGTATTGACTAGGGGGCGAACCCAATCATCTACGTAATAATTTTTTTTAGTCTTAATGTTTTATGTTGCTCCTTACTTTCAGTTGAAAAACTTTTTCTTTTTTTTTTTAATTTTTGATCGTTTTTTTAAATAATGCTGGTAAATCTGGCACCCCCTTCATAGTAATGTCCCTTCCCCCTTAAAAACTTCCTCCATGGAAATATCGCCTCACATCACCCCCGAACCATCCCCCTCCACTACCAGAAAAAATCCCCCCCTGAAAACATCTGTATACTTCCCAATAACCAATACTAGATGTAAACATTGGGTGAAGTTCATAACTTTCAGCCCTTCCCCTGGGGACTTTGGGTGATTACGCCATCTTAAAAGACATAGTTATTATATTTTTGACCCTACTGACTAAAGTGGCTATCTAAAAATTTCAATCGGGTGACTTTGGGGAAAAAAATGAGCGGGGGAGGGGGCCTATTTAACCTCCATTTTTTTGGTCAGTTAAAAAGGACACTAAAACTTTTAATTTCAGTTTAAATGAGTCCTTCCACGATATGCAAGGACCACTGGGTCGATACGATCACCCTGAAAAAAAAACTACAACAAATAAACACGCGTCCGTGATCTTTCTTCTGGCAAAAAATGCAAAATTCCACATTTTTGCAGATAGGAGCTTGAAGCCTCTACAGTATGGTTCTCTGATACGCTGAATCTGATGGTGTGATTTTCATTAAGGTTCTATAGCTTTTAGGGGGTGTTTCCTCCTTTTTTTCGAAAATCAAGCAAATTTTCTCAGGGGCGTTACTTTGATGGGCAGGAATAAACTTGATGAAACTTGAATATTTGAAATCAGTATTAAAATCTGATTCTTTTGATGTATCTATTGGTATCAAAATTCCGTTTTTTTAGAGTTTAGGTTACTATTAGGCCGGGTCGCTCCTTACTTACAGTTCGTTAGCACGAACTGTTTGATAGATTACAAGTTGCAAAGGAGCCTATACTGCAGAAATGTTTCGGTTGATCAGAGACAAAAATGTTTGTTCCTTTCCTCTTCCAATGCACAATTTGAAGTTCCCTTGCTCAACACTCCCTCCTTCTCTTTTCCAACAGTACTTTAAAGTTTCAGCTCTATTCCCCATGCTGTTCTCTATATATTGTAGATACTCTATCTTCATGGCCTGGTAACACGTCGTGTATTTTGATTTACCTCGTTAACCATGAACATAATCTATGTTTCGTAACGACCTAAAGTGCAACAACGTTTACACTGAACAGAGAAAAACACATATAGCCCCTCCTCAAGCATGAAATTTGAAGATTTCCTCCCTGTTCTTTTCCTTCGTTAACACTTTTTGAAATTTTCAATTCCTTCCTCCTGACCGTTCCAGAAAAATTGTATATGGTATTTTGGAAATCTGGATTTACATTGTGTGATTTGATTTAACTCTACATTATCCCCCAAGTTGTGATTCCCTACAAAATCTGAAGTTTCCCTGCCTTCGTCAACAATATCTGAAACTTTTAATTCCATCCTCAGAGCCATTCTAGAAAAATTGCAGGTATGATATTTAGATAATATGGAGGCACATACTATCGTCTGATTTGGCCAACCCTCTCATCAAAGCGTTAATTCAACGATTACTTTCCGTTCCCTGTTTCAGTACTTCCTGAAGCTTTCAACTTAATACCTAAGTCAGATTCTGAGATATAGCTGATATATAATTTTGATAACATTGCAGCGCATAGTGTCTTCTAATTTACCCTGCTATTTAACCGAGGATAGATTATGAGTCCCATAGGAGCCCGTACTTCAAAAATATTTTGATGGATCAAAGACAAAATATTGTTGTCCCGTCCTTTTTCCTAGCATATAATTTGAATTTCTGTTGTCCAATACTCCCCAGTTCTCTTGTCCAGCAGAACCATAACGCTTCAACTGGAACCCCAAAGCCGTTCCTGATATCTAGTAGATTCAGGCACAAGTTGAAAATTCAGGCACAGATAGAATCTTTTAATTTACTCCGGTACACACATGTATTTTGAGGCTAATTTGGCTTTTATGTGCCTGAATTTTCCACTCAATAATTAGTGAAAGTGTCAAGCCACTGGACACCCATGTGGATATTTATAAAGCCTATGTGAAAATAATTGGCAATGTGTATAATTTGCAACCCTTGCCCTAGTGGCTTTAGGGAACATGTCTTCCTTGGAGCCATATTTCACTATTTTGAACAAAATGATTATCTCAGAATTTGGTACCGATAATACGGAGAAATCCCAATCCCCACGGAAATATCCTATAGACAATTCAATCCCGATGAAAAATTACGACGGACAATTACCCTTAACAACTCCACGCGTAAAATTGAGGCTGAAAAGAGAAAGCAAGACATAAAAAAATTTTGTATGGAAATTCTGGCAAATTCCCCCAGTGTATAATTTCCCCTGACACGTTCATACCCTGGAAACTTCACTCCACATGGAAAATACCCCCAGTGAATTAACCCTCAGCAGAAAACTCATCCCCCCCCCACCCAAAAATGTCAACATACTTCCCAATAACAAATACTATGCGTAAGCAATGGGCAAATTTTACAACTTAAAGACTTTTCCCCTGGGGCTGTGGGATGATTTTGTATCTAAATGCGTAGTTATGGGGCTTTTTAACTATGATGAACAAAATGGCTATATAAAAATTACGATCGAACGATTTTGGAAAAAAAAGGTTCGGGGGAGGGGCCTAGTTGCCGTCAAATCTTTTTGGTCACTTACAAAGGGCACTAGTACTTTTAATTTCCGTTCGAATGAGCCCTCTCACGATATTCTAGGACCGCTGGGTCGATACGATCACCCCTGCAGAAAAAAAAAAAAAAAAACAAGCATCCGTGTTCTTTCTTTTGGCAAATAATACAAAATTCTACATTTTTGCATATAGGAGCTTAGGGCGTGTTTTCCCCTTTTTTAGAATAAATCAAACATTCTCAGGCACGTAGCCTTTAATGGGTAAAACTAAAACTAGTGAAACTTATATATTTGAAATCAGCATGATAAGCCAATTCTTTTGATGTATCTATTGGTATAAAAATTTAGTTTTTTTAGAGTTTCGGTTACTATTGAGCCGGGTCGCTTCTTACAGTTCGTTACCACGAACTGTTTGATTACCTTATCTTATGACGTTATTACTATCGTAACATACCTTTGACTTCCATACCTTTGAAATATGTTTTATTCAGTGTCTACCTTTGAAATATGTTTTATTCAGTGTCTAGAGTAAATAGATATATTGATGAAATGCTATCAAATTCTGTTTTATCCTAAAATTCTTTGGTAATCGACGTAAAATTATTTTAAAGCTCTCAGCTTTAATTGAGACTTCTCTTAGTCCACATTCTTTGCTGTATATATTAGTATTAATTGTTTTATTTTATATTATTAATTATTCCCAGCTTGATTTTCTTTCGAGTCCTGACTGGAAAGAGATGAACATTTCTATGAAGACATGACTTGAAAAGAGCTTGGACACACTTCCTACATAGACCTCAATTCCTCCTATACTTCGTTGTTATGATGCCAGAGCCCAATAGACAAGAGTTAGCCTGATTTTTCAGTATGCTATACAAACTTCTAACAGCGTAAAGAGAAATGTTTCTGCATGTCGGCTAACATAAAATTACACTACGATAAAAAAAAAAAATTAAACTGACATAAATAGCTACTTCGAACCCCCCCCGCCCCGTATTCTCTTCAAAAATATTGTTAAAACAAAGATGGGCCTAAATAACTCAAGCATCCACAGAAATACATCAGTTTTCTTTAGTATACCTTTGCCTTTTTGGTACTATAATACTCATTTTCTCCACTTAACTTGAAAAAATTAGCTCCAACTTTGCCCCCCTCCTGCTTCCCTAGGATTTTGACGACATTACGTCAGTGTGTGAGATAAGTTAAGTTGGGTGACATCTATGGGGAATATTCGAGTAATTAGAGAAGTACTATTGTAGTGCCATCTACTAAAAATATAGTCATAGATAGCACTAAGCAAAAACAATTCTGCATCTTTTTAAGAGTCGAGCCAGAACAATCTTCGATGCTGAATTATTTTCTTTCTGGGAAAGGCCGTACCCAGGATTTTTTTTTTTCGGAGGGATTTTTGCTCAAAGATTTTTTTTTTCGAGGGGGTTTACACAAAAAAAACTCAAAAAACGCATACAGAATTTGTTTATATCCATTTTGTTACGTTTTTACGAGTCAAAAAAATTTTGGGAATGGTTTCACCCCCCCCCCCCCCTAACCCCCTCTGGGCACGGTCTTGTTTCTGGGTGTAATAAGGGCATATAAATATACAGTTTACAATGAGGAATACTCTGACGCTTAAAAATTTTAGCCTTAGGCTCAGATACTTTTTTCTACTCAGAATTTTAAAAGCTCTTAATGGCTTGAGGATCAACCTGGACTCGTCAAAAGAGGTAAAGGCACTCTTTGCGCTTAGCATCAATATTTGCAGCAATATTTTTTTGGATTATAGGGAAATATTAAAACATTTTATAATCAGGAATAGTCATAATCATAATCACTGTGGGAATGTAGGATAGGGGTACTATATTAGAATGGCTATTTGTATGCCAAAACCAGCATAGTCAGACTGTTATTTGTTGATCAAAAGTTACTTCCTGTAATTCTCTATATGGGTATTTTAGAGGATTGCCTTTGTTGAATTTTAATGCTAATGTACCTCAAAGTGAGAAGAATGACAATTTTGATGGGAATATTTTCTTCAAAACTATTTTTGGACCCACTCAATTTCTTATAGATAGGGGGGCAGTTGCCCCCCAATAATTCGGAAAAAGCTATAATTTATTAAGTAGCTTTAAAATTGTTGCTCGTTTGAAGTGTCAAATTTGCTCTGTACTTTGAGCAGATAATTTTTTTTTTAATTAAGCTATGCACGTTTTTAAACACAAGGAACACAAGAAAAATAAGGGTACATTCATACTTCATATGTTCCCTATTAATATCCAACCCTTTGTACGACAATTCTCATTATATTTTCCAAAATATACATTTTGTTGGGGAGGAGATAATTTAGAAGTTACCTCCCACCTCCTCTAAAGATGGTTGCATATTCTTCAAACATTTACCTGATTGTTGTCTTTCTCCCTGCAGACAATAGTAGTTGCTTTTACAAAGATCCTAATAAATTACTTATTAATGTGTATCTAATATTGCCAAGGAGCAAAACAAAGGTCCTATTTCGCAATTACTTGGACTTTAATTCTTTTAATTTTTTGAATGCTATCTAGTGTTTTTTACCGAATGCATAGAAAAAACAAAAACATATGATATGATAACTAAAATACATGGAATTTTAACGTGACTTTGAGACAACTTCTAGAAGACCAAAATAAAGTTTTATCCGAGTTAAGTTTGTTTCAGCATCTTTGGGACATCTTTTAACACCTTATAATCCCCATCAATCCCACAATTAAAGAATGCTAGCTTAACTCCGATTGTAGCATGGTGTACGCTACTAACTAATGAGCTCTGAATTAGACCCTGAAGCATCGGACGAACTAGCACAGAAGGTAAGCACAAACCTGTCATGACGGACCTGGAGCCGTTTTGGTGCGTTTGATACCATGAGCAAACTAGAGATCATCGCACAATACATAGTTGACCAAGCATTATGGCCCTCAACATTCTTCCAAATCAGAACACAAGAAAGTGGTGAAGACCTCATGTTCTGAGACAAGCACAAGTAAGGCTATGAGTTATTTACGTAATTTGGGGCCCTTACCTCTAGGATCACGCTTATCTTGTCAGTCTTGAAGGTATGTATTTTACCATTTTGACAATCAAGCATGAGTTAAAGCTATTCAGAATACGAAGAATCAGCAAAGAAGTAAATTGGACTGCAATGAAACATTGAACGATCTAGAAACACAAGCCACCGACGTACTTTGACGTGGGTCTCAGGACATTCTGGGATGGACAGTGATGAGATGATAGATGAAGCAGACAAGTTTTGGACATTACTGAGGAAATATTGACCTGAACCTTTCGTCCTTATTTCTCAGGGTTGCTGGGAAGCAGCAGTGAAGAGATGGAGCAAGAGAATAAAAGTGGTATTGGAAGGTGGGATACAATAAGATAATGAAGTTTAAATCCGGTGCTGACTTAACATATACTACGATTAAAAAGGTCCGAGATAAGAACTGTAACTGAAGCCAGAACAAGAACTGGAAATTTTGGATAATACCTATCTCGGATTGGGAGGACTAATTCCCCTATATTCAAAAAGTGCAAGATGAAAGTCGCAACAAGGGAACATCTTTTTGAAGTTTGTCCAGCTAAGAGCTGACACCAGCTTGATTTTTTGCTATCTTTTGATTGTCAAGCTGGAGGATATAGTGGAGGAAAGGAGGAGGAGTTTGACAGATGGAAAAGTTTATGGCAAGGATGGGCAAATCAAATTGATTTTGAGTTTCCCTTTCCAATAGTTAATCGTTTTTTGTGTGTTTTTTTTTAAGAATGTGTGGGCAATGGGCAGTTGAGGCTTGAGCCTCAACCTTAAGTTTTTATTGGGTTTCACCCCAGCAAAAACGCTACGAATTACGATCAGTTTTAATTAAAATAACCGTCTTAAAATTTTGATCCAATATCGTGCAGGGTTTGAAGGGCACCCTAAGGTGCATGGGTTGTTGCTTGCGTCTTAGGTTTCCCTTTGAGAAAGTTTCCTCGTAAAAAGAGACCCAGAATATTTGATCAAATAAAAAGTTCTCTTGTTCCGAGCCTGACCTCATCCCTTGCTTATTTGATCGGGTTGAAAAAGAAAAAAGAATACAGGGATGAGAATTGTTTCAAAAGGTCTCTGTGTGTTTCTATATGCATATTCTTGGATCTTGATCTACAGGTAACAGAAAAACTTTTTTTAAGTATTTTATTTCCGCTCAATTTACACTACTTATTTCGATCACTTGATAGCAATAGCTCACCAATCAGGTGAACTCACCAATCAGGTGTCTCACCTGACACCAGATTGGTGTCACATGACTGATGAATTCACCAATCAGGTGTCTGTATGTGTCCTATTTATCCCTGAACCTGGTCGGGGTGTTTAATTTAGTATAGACTTTAACCCCTGAATCTGCTTCTGCTCAAGTTAAAAGCTAATTCGTAAAGATGTTCTTTGGCTTAGCCTTTGAACTTGTTACATTCCGTCAGTTTCGGATTCACGAAAAATTTTCTAGTTCACGAATAATTGAAAAAAACCTTGCCCCCCTTACACTTTCATAAATTCGAGTCACTATATGCCATTCAACCTATTGAGCAATTACAAAATCTGAATATACCTCCATTTTATTGCAAGGGCGCTTGCTATAATTTTGCTTATTCTATTCTTCTTTTCTCTATAAAGGTCACTTTATACAGGCTGTACTTACTATTAACTCCATACAACGGACAAAGGTAAAGCATAAGATGAATGAGTGAATAACAGGTAACCTCAAATTGATATTAGCAAAATTGACGTGAAACGTAAATGAACTTTGTGAAAAACATATTATTTAAAGAGTGAAAATCCATGAGAAGCTACAATTCCAAAGACAACTCAATTCTTACGGGCTTCAAATGCCTTCAAGCATTAATTTCTAAAGTAGTTATTTGTTTTCAGGTATGGTTAATAGATGGTGGTGGTAAGAAGGTTTCTAAGGATCAAGCTGCGTCGATATTAGTATACGTATTCAAAATACTGCCAAACACTGAGCATGATTTGGATATAACAATTGAAACTGAATGTGTTTTAAAATGTTCCTTTTATAATGTAAATGACAATGAAAATTTTTAGTTTTAATTATGCACTGATTTTCATTCATATGAAAATCGCCTTAAATTATGCAAATAAGCTTTAATAATAATAATATTTATTTATAAACCACAAAATACAATGATAAAACCGTGGAGTAAAAAAAAAAACGAAAAAAAAAAAAAAAAAAAAAAAAAAAAATATAAAACATACAATTCTAACACAATATAAATAAACTAACGCGGTTCAACAAATGGCCAAAGAGGGTCAGAAACCCCAATAATTTGCTGAGTTTTAAAATATAGATCTGCAGATATTTGTTTCAGTCGCGAGGGTGCATCAATAACGTCAAACTTAGAAACAATTCTATGGTTCCGGTACCACCGAGGCAAACGCAGCAGATATTTACAGTACTTAAATTATCCTGATCGTATATATTTTGACTGAAAAGATTTAATGTGTATGATTTAATTAATAAGTGAATATTTAATTAATTAGTGAAAATATATAAGACGTCATAAGGGCTTCCATCTTCAAGGGCTTCAAATGCCTACGAATGTCAACTTGCAAGCTAGTTATGTTTATTTTCTGATCAATTTAATAGATGGCGTCGGTGAGAAATCCGTCAAAGTACCAAGCTGCTCACCGTATCAGCCAAAAACGAGGACTGGAGTCTCGTATCCTTGAGGACGAGGACTGAGGACTAAGGCCGGATTAATAAAGAAGCAAATAAAAGGTGGCTATTAAAAGATTGTCTCTGTTTTTTTTTTTTTTTTTTTTTCATATATACAAGCCGAGTTGCAAATAAGCAATTAGTTGTTTGAAAATGGAGGTCATAACCATTTCATAAGTAAAAAATACTGGAGCTAGAGGACATGCCTGATTTATAGGGAAAATCATAAACTCAAACTTTTATACTTTGATCATTATTGTAGCCTCCTAGTTCTATAAGACCTATGTAGCTAATATAGAATAAATTTTATCAATGTAAAATAAGCTTTATCAAAATGAATGATATGTTTTCTGAAAGTTTAGTTTTCTTTGGGATTGAATTTATAATTTCAAGCCCCAATCTAAAAAATACAACATTCATATATTTATCGAAACGGATGGGCATAGATGCTTGGTTTTTTTTCCAGAGGTGAAACTATCGAAACAATAGACGTTGAATAAAAGAACTTTGAATCGTTTGAATGGGAATTTCTAGCGTTCTACATAAGCAACAAAATATTTGCCACAAAAAATTACTTAGTTACTTAGACTTACGTCTTCCCATTCCGAATCATGCATATAGGTATGGAGATATGGAGGTACAGAGGTATGGAGATAACTCTCCATAATGATCTTCCCATTGCTGCGCATCAAATTCAGTCCATTGGTGATCGAACAGCATTGCCTTGCAGATGCCCTGCTGAACAGCATAGCAGGGCATCGGCTTAGCGTTACCCTTTGTCGTCTGTACCTTCTGAAATCGGGAGGGACCCTCAACCACTCATTGTGATGGAGTCGATCATGAGCCAGAAAGTCGAAATAGCTGATTTTGTTTATTTTGTGTCGCACAGAAGCAGTTTTGGCCCAAGTATTGCTGACAGTCTATTGAGTAAATATTTTGATGCATGTAGCCTGTGGGAGCCAGAGGCCATACTGCCCTGCAGATGTTTATTTTCTATTATATATACATGCAGTCCATTCAAGATGAACGGTTATTATTCAAATAGTAATGCAAACAGTTATGAATAATTGCACATCCACCTAAATACTTCTACAGAAGAGGCTAGGGTATTGTTTGGTGGGGGCTGAAGCCTCAAAAGTGTATTTAAAGGTTTGAAGCTTTGTAATTCCTACGAAAAGACTTTTAAATAAATTTGAAGAGTGGGAGAGTGTACTCTATTACCTTTCATCGTATGAAAGAATATTTAGAGACTTTTGCGCATAGAGCGTTTAATGGTAGGGGCAGCCTTCCTCAAAATTTTTTATTAAACTCCTTCAAACTTTGCTAGTGATCTTCTTTGATGGCCTTGCTCAAGGTTTGAATCCCTTCACATCAACTGATGACAGTAATTCTTTCGAACTTATCATCACTTATCACCGGAAATTATTGAACTTATCTTCACTCATCACCGGAAAACTTCACTTATCGCCGGAATATTTCGAACTTATCACCGGAAATTATCGAACTTATCTTTCCTTATCACCGGAAAACTTCACTTATCACCGGAATATTTCGAACTTATTACAGGAAATTTTCGAACTTATCTTCACTTATCACCGGAAAACTTCATTTATCACCGGAATATTTCGAACTTATTACAGGAAATTATCGAACTTATCTTCACTTATCACCGGAAATTATCAAACTTATCTTCACTCATCACCGAAAACTTCACTTATCGCCGGAATATTTCGAACTTATCACCGGAAATTACCGAACTTATCTTTACTTATCACCGGAAAACTTCACTTATCATAGGAATATTTCGAACTTATTACAGGAAATTATCGAACTTATCTTCACTTATCACCGGAAAACTTCACTTATCATCGGAATATTTCGAACTTATTACAGGAAATTATCGAACTTATCTTCACTTATCACCGGAAATTATCAAACTTATCTTCACTCATCACCGGAAAACTTCACTTATCGCCGGAATATTTCGAACTTATCACCGGAAATTATCGAACTTATCTTTCCTTATCACCGGAAAACTTCACTTATCACCGGAATATTTCGAACTTATTACAGGAAATTTTTCGAACTTATCTTCGCTTATCACCGGAAAACTTCATTTATCACCGGAATATTTCGAACTTATTACAGAAATTATCGAACTTATCTTCACTTATCACCGGAAATTATCGAACTTATCTTTACTTATCACCGAAAACTTCACTTATCACCGGAATATTTCGAACTTATTACATGAAATTATCGAACTTATCTTCACTTTTAACCGGAAAACTTCATTTATCACCGGAATATTTCGAACTTACCACCGGAAATTATCGAACTTATCTTCACTTATCACCGGAAAACTTCACTTATCACCGGAATATTTCGAAATTATCACCGTAAATTATCGAACTTATCTTCACTTATCAACGGAAAACTTCACTTATCACCGGAATATTTCGAACTTATCACCGGAAATTAACCGGAAAACTTCACTTGTCACCGGAATATTTCCAACTTATCACCGGAAATTATAGAACTTTCTCACTTATCACCGGAAAACTTCACTTATCACCGGAATATTTCGAGCGTATCACCGGAAAGTATCTTCACTCGTCTAACTCCAAAACCAAGAAATTGTTCGAATGTAACAACAACGCTATGACAATAAACGATCAAGAAAGTAAAGTAGTGGATATTAAACGACATGTCCGAGCCTGGACTGTTCGTTTTAAGTTCTAACATGGGTGTTTAATTTCATTTAAAAAAAACTAGTTTTTGTACTTTTTAAATTCATCTTATGATAATACTTTGGACCTAAAAGCATACTCATGACTATTCTTTACAACTAGCCTATTTTCTGCACAGTAGACCAGCCTTCTATAATATATTAAAGTAGCCGAAAAAATATATTTTTCTGAATATTTAAAGTTTTTTAGTCTTTTAGACTCTGCAGCGTAACAATTCAGCGTCTTGTTCACTAACAAAATTCTTGGGGTCTATGAGCCCGCTTAGAAATGTTTTTTTCCAACTTGGTCAAATCGATAATTTTATTGTAGGGTAGGCTCCTAGCCTTAGAAAAAAAAAATGAAAGTTCTTCATTCTAGTATATTGCTTTATTTTTTCTGTAAAAAACATTATTTCTTATACATATACTAATCATATCAATTTCAATAGAGATTAGTGACAAAAACTGCAAATATTTTTGAAACTATCTAAATCGATATTGTTATTACTTTTAAAGCAATGAAAAAGGAACTCTCGAACTATAGCATTTGCTACATCTTTCAAATCATTGACTTTACTGACAAAAATAAGATTCTTCCTTTTTTAGTAAGTTTCTTATTAAATATTTATTTTAATGCCCCGTCTTTTTAAGACCATAACAAGTAGCTGTGTTAGCAGCAGTTTTTCTCCAAGCTGTTTCTTCCTTGATGTTGTTACTCAGCACATATGTTTTGTGTCCTCAATATCGTTTGCCACGTATTTTTTTTTTTATATTTGAATATTTTTTTCTCTCTTTGCATTTTGTTTTTGTATTTTTCTTATTCTTTTTGGCCATTAAGCATCAGTCTCGCTCTGTGTATATTAATGCCTTAAAAAATTCAAAAACTACCAGAATTAGAAACCTATATATTGAATTTTGTTTTATTAAGGTTCATGTATATCGTGGTTTCTGATCAACGCAGATTTTCCTCTTTCGTTTTCAATTTTAGTGTTGCTTCGTATGTTTGTTATGCTTTAATACTTGTTTTGTATTTTCTCTGTGTGTTTTTTTTATTTATCTTATCATTTTGTTCATGTATGTTTAATTGTGTTCATGTATATCGTTCATGTATATTTTTGTTCGAGTATATTTATACGTTTGTTCATAGATATTTAATTTTGTTCATGTATATCGTTCATGTATATTTTTTTTTCATGTATATTTAATTTTGTTCATGTATATCGTGGTTTCTGATCAACGCAGATGTTCCTCTTTTGTTTTCAATTTTAGTGTTGCTTCGTATGTTTGTTATGCTTTAATACTTGTTTTGTATTTTCTCTGTGCGTTTTTTTTTTATTTATCTTATCATTTTTGGATAAATAGACAGATATATAGTCTATCTTTCTAAAGATAGACCGATACATGCTCTTAAAAAAGGATTTATCATAACTAATTTCCTCTATATCTAGATTTTATAGTATCGAGGTGCCTGTACAACGAGGTTTTTTACTCTATACAGATATTTCTATTTTTTCCTTTATTTTATGTTTACCACGCATTTTAGTTAAGCGTGAACGCTTCCTTGGATTTTCTCTTTGTCTTTTTTGTTGTCCTTATTCTGTTAGGCTAAAAAGATAAATACACCAGTCTTTCTCTCACTACATTAATGCCCTAAAAAAAAACATCTATATGTTAACGCCCCCAAAAAAATTGTAAGAACTAACACCCCATATATCCAAGTATTGTTTGTATCAAGGTCCCCTTGCGTTGACACTTTAAAAGCAATATAGATATTTCTCTTTTGTCCTCAATTTTATATTTGGCACGTATTTTCGTATAGCTTGAGTACTTTTTTCGTTCTCTCAACTTGTACTTATTTAATTTATTTTATCTCTTCATAAATTAACCACGTAATTATCGGAATTATTATTATGTCTATCAATGTCGAGGCTCAAGTATATCGACTTTCTAAATGAACACATATATTTTTCTTTTATCATAAACTTTATATTTGCCACCTATTTGCGTTATGCTTGAATGCTTATTAGTTTTCTCTCATTGTGTTTTTATTTGTCTTACCTTGTTGGCTATTGGATATTTCCATCAGAATTTCTCTTTATATATTAACGTCTAAAATAAAACTTAAAAAACTTATCGCTACTGCTATTCTGTACATGTATCGAGGTATTTACTCAATACAAATGTCTCTGCTTTGTCAATTTATTTTTGTCCCTTATTTTCGTTATGCTCGAGTACTTTGTTTGCATTTTTTTTTTGTTGTATTTAAATGCTTTTATTGTTCATTCCTTATCTTTTTTTTATATCTTATAGTTTTTCACTAAATAGAGAAATGTATCAGTCTATCTCTTCCTTTACAAACGCCTAAAAAGACCAACTTTGACAACTTAGTAAAAACTGCTGTCATTTGCTATACATCGATATTTTATTGAATCGAGGCTCCCTTTATATCTGGGTCTTAGTCAATATTAAATAAAAAAAAACAAGTTTTTTTTAACTGAAAGTAAGGAACGACGTTAAAACGACAAGAAATTATACCGTATATGAAAGGGGCTGTCCCCTCCTCAAAGCCTCGCTCTTTACGCTAAAGTTTTTCATTGTTTAAAAAAAAATAGAGTTGTGAGAAAGTCAAACTTTAGCGTAAAGAGCGAGGCGTTGAGGAGGGGACAGCCCCTTTCATATACGGAATAATTTCTGTTCGTTTTAAGGTTTAACGTCGTTCCTTACTTTCAGTTAAAAAAACTTGTTTTTTTTATTTAATTTTGGAACGTTTTTTGAATTAATGCAGGTTTTGATTTTGGCTCACCGTACATGAATAATTATAAAAAAAATTGAATATTAATTTTACTTGTATTTGGTTAAATGGCTTTCTCGAAACCTGTTTAATTTTATTCACCAACGTTTTTATTAGTAATAAATATACGTAACTTACGAATTAACTTACGTAACGAACCTCTATATTCTTATATTTTTAATACGTATATTAGAGGGTTCGCCCCCTAGTCAATACCTTGCTCTTTAAGCTAAAGTTCGAATTTTGTTCCAATTGTTTAAAAATGACCCCTTAACCACAAATGCCGTTAATTAGAATAAATAGCTCTTATGAAAGTACTAAATAATCTTTGACTTAAAGAGCGAGGTATTGACTAGGAGATGAACCCAATCATATACGTAATGTTTCCTGTCGTTTTAAGTTTTGATGTTGCTCCTTACTTTCAGTTAAAAAAATATATAATTTCTGATCTTTATTTAAATAATGCTAGGAATCCGGCGCCCCCTTCTGGCAATGCCCCTTCTCCCATGAAAATTTTCTTCAGGTAAGATCCTCCCAATAAGCCCCGACCCCCATCCCCCCCCCACTACCAGGAAAAGTCCCCTCTGCCCCAAAAATAACCAATACCCATTGGGTAAAGTTCATGGCTTTCAATCCCCCCCTTCATTAAGTCTAAAAAGACATAGTTATTCATATTTTCGACCATGAAAATCTATCTCAAATTTTGATCTCTTTTTAAAACGTAAGTATACTCCCCAATAACCCCACTCCCCCACAATACCAAATACCATGTTAAAAGTCCCCTTGGGAAAAAATTCTGTTAAATACTTCCCAATAACCCCCCCGGGGACTTGTTAACATTGGGTAAAAGTTAAGTCATCCTAAAAGCCCCCCCCCATTGGGGATATCATTTCTTCCCCCCGGGGACTTTCGGGGGATCGTCATCCTAAAAGACTAGTTATCATATTTTCCGACCATGCTGAACAAAATGGCTATCTCAAAATTTTGATCGGGTGACTTTGGGAAAAAAATGAGCGTGGGAGGGGCCTAGTTGCCCTCCCATTTTTTTTCGGTCACTTAAAAAGGGCACTAGATTTTTTAATTTCCGTTTGAATGAGCCCTCCCACGGTATTTTAGGACCACTGGGTCGATAAAATCACCCCTGGGAAAAAAACAAAACAAAAAACAAACAAAAAAATAAACACACATCCGTGATCTTTCTTCTGGCAAAAAAATGTAAAATTCCACATTTTTGTAGATAGGAGCTTGAAACCTCCGCAGTAGGGTTCTCTGATACGCTGAATATGATGGTGGGATTTTCATTAAGGTTCTATAACTTTTAGGGGGTCTTTCCCCTTTTTCAAAAATCAGCCAAATTTTCTCAGTCGCGTAACTTTTGATAGGTAGGACTAAACTTATATATTTGAAATCAGCTTTAAAATTTGATTCTTTTGATGTTTCTATTGGTATCAAAATTCCGTTTTTCTACAGTTTCGATTACCATTGAGCCGGGTCGCTCCTTACTTACAGTTCGTTACCACGAACTTTTTGAAAGAGGTTCTTCTTTTGTCTTCAATTTTATGTATGCCACGTATTTTCATTATACTTGAATACTTTTTTATTGTCTCTTTTTTTTTGAATCTCTTATTCTTTTATCGCAAAATATACAGTTATATAAAATATATTAACACCCTAAGAAACTTTATAAACTTATCAAAACTAATATCCTGTGTATCGAGGTTTTATTCATAAAGACAAATAAACTCTATAAGAATTGCAACATCTTTATTTATATTCTTTAATTATATTATATGCTTTAATTATATTCTAGCGAATTACACGAACTCCAGATTAATATACCCTCAAACTCTTTGGTAAATACGATATGACGAACGAAACACGGTTAAAAATGTCACAAAGAAAGTACCAAATGAAACTTTTTACCCCAAAAACCCCTAAAATTTTAAGTTCTAAAGAACAATTTTTAAACATACTATGAAAAAATAAAAATGAAAACCGAATCTTCCTTGATAAAGCTCATTGTGATAATATTACGATCACTTACGGAACACAGCGTGATCCGTAGAGTTTCTCACAACTGAGTATAGTTGTCAAACTAACTGTGGAGTCACCATGGAGCAAACTGACTGTGGAGCAAATTGACTGTGGAGTCACCAGCCTCTGTTTGGTGCTATCTTAGTGAATGTTTGGCGAAAGTTGGGAATTAACTATAAAATTTCAAAACACTGTAAACATGTTATGGGAAGCTAAGCTTTAAATTTCTTGTTCAGAAAAAACAAAATTAAGAATATTCAGTTATAACAAAATAAAAATATTTGCTTATTCAATTATTTTATTTGTCATTAACAATTTTAGAACTTCTGTGATCAATTATTATAACAATGAACTAGACATGTCTTGGATAAAAAAAAAATTTTCAACAACTATTTGGTATTTTTATTTCGGTGTGTGTTTGTGAAAAAAATAGGAAATTATATAAAAATATTTTAAAACACTTAAAAAAAAACAACTATGAAAGAAACTTCGCTTTGAATTTCTCATTCACGGGCAAATTAAAAATTTCCAGTTTTAACATAACTACAATAAGAACCGAACCTTAAAATATAGCTAATCATTATCTCAAAGCCAAAAAAAAGGCGATTTCGTACTGATTTTGTGACCACACAAGGGACAAAACCTTTTAAAATGTCGCTTATATGCCCCAACCTTACACTTTTTTACGATTGATAGTTTTATAATAATTTTTCAATTTGTGTTTAAAAACTCTTCTTTGGATGTCGGCGTGGGGGGTACAGAGTCATCTAAAAACATTGGGTTCTTCACTTCCATCTCTCCAGTCTGCAAAACAAAACATAGTTAAATAAAATTTTAATAATGTATAAGGATGAGGATTTATATAAATAAACAGAAATATATGGGTAAAAAATTTAACCACAGTTTTCAGTAACTCTCGGGATTATGACTTTCCAAGTAAAACACTCTATGTAGGTCTCAACGGTTATGTTTATACACATTGCGCATGCTTATTCGTCCTACTATATCCAAAACTCCATTATCTATTCCTCATATACCCCCCCCCCCCCCCCCCCCCCCCAAAAAAAATTAATCGCCAAAAACTCTAAGGTAAGTGCATTTAGAGACAGTGGAGAAGTTCAGAGGATAAAGTTAGACAAACAGGGAAAGAATTCTTAAGTTGTAGATTGGTGTCAAGAGGTAAATGGATGAAGCATATAAATTAAAAAAAAGGGAAATGGGTAATAGGAATGTATCCGAAAATTGGTATCACAAAAATAAGAATGCAAATTATGTTATGGAAATTTTATTAGTTTCAAAAACACCACTTCTTGATTATATGTATTTCATCTGTCAACAGGTTTGTAGGCTGGACCTTCTTTACGCGACAGATTTTTATAAACTTGAGAGAAAACTGTGGAAAACTAATCTCTATCCAAGTCCAGGAGAGTTTTTTTTTTTTCGTGAGGGGTGATACTCCCTTTCGAATGTTTTTTACTATACTCGGTAAATATCCCTATCCCCTGCAATATGAGACAGCCTTTACTGATATATTATATTATAAAACTAAAAAAGCTTTTTCATCATCTTATACAACACAAAATTATAATATACGAATGCAACATTGAGAATGTAAAACCTGAAATAGGGCAATTTAGAGATATTGAAGAAGCTAAGGGGGCAGGGGGAATTTCGACAAGAGAGAAAGCTCTTTTACCTTCCATTATTTCTCGCCAGTAACAGTAAAAATTTTCCATAACAGAAATATTTGATAAATCATGGAGAGGATATTAATAAATATAATTCTGATTACAGAGAAGACCGATATTCATCATTTTGGAGATAAGCTTTACATATAGCTTTCTAAAAAAAAAACACCGATAAACAGAGCTAAAAGTATAAATTTAATATTATCAATATGTCGGTCAGAAAACTTCTTTAAATTCGATAGACTTCAAATTTTCTATTTTTTTTTCTCAATTGAGTGCAATGTTTCCTTTTGTTTGAACTTTCAATGAAATTTCTGAGCTGCTTGCTTAAAAAGTTTAAACTAGCAACAAATTTCTCAGTCAAATCTCAAAAAGAGCAACACCAGAATATATTTTTTATTTTTGCTCATAAATTTTCTCATAAAAATGTAAACGTGAAGCAGTTCGAGCATAAGGATTGTTACCAATCCATTTCATACTTATTCTCTGTTGTATGATTTATTGATGATCTTCCTCCCATCATAAGCACTTTAAATGTAAGAATATTTATTTATTGAACTTATTCGACAATTAAAATAAATCAATAAAATCAATTTATTCCTAAGAAAAAAAACACTTTAAAACACTACAAAATTTTGCGAAAGAAAAATTTTCTGAAAGTTTCTTATTCTGTTAAAAATTAAATATATTTTATTTTAATAGAAACATAGTAAAAATATCTGCTTAAAAATTATACGACTAATCATTATTCCAAAAACAAAAAAGAATATGATTTCGTACTGATTTTGTGACCGAATAAGGAACAAAACCCTTTGAAAAGTCACTTATTTGTCTCAACCTTACAAACTTTAACAAGAGATGTTTTTTCATATTTCTTTTTCAATTTATATTTAAAAACTTCGTTATATGGTGATATATTCAAAACAAATTACTACAGAAATCGCACAAAAGTGATTATAAAGCGTAGATTTGTTTCTGCACTGAAATTGTTCTCAGAAAAATGGATTTTGTCACAGGGTTTTCACCCATCTAATTAAGGGCTTATGCTCTGTTATATAGTTTATTAATAACATTTCTCACACCTTAAAACATCTACAAACATCTGAAAATTTATATGGACCATATATTTATCAGCCAAAACCTCAAAAGGGAAATAATACAACCATTTTTTTGTTTTTGCTCAGAAATTTTCACAGAAACATTTTAAATGCAATACTGCTCTAGTTTAGAGGTTTTTAAATGATTTTCATTTTCTTTTTTAGATTTATGATCTGCCATAAACCATAAGCATTTTATAAAATTAGAAATCCTAATCGACTACGGATTTATCAGCTTCAACATAAAAAGGATATAATGGAACACATTTTTATTTTGTTCAGAAATTTTCTAAAAAAATTGAGAATGGAAAACTGCTTTATTTGAAGGATTTTGCCAATCGAAATTATTGCTAAAAAAATTAGAATTATTTAGAAAAGACAGTCTAAAAAATTCCTATCACAAAAAAAGGTGGCTTTAAAACCTCTATATTATCCGCCGCTTAATTATTTAGCTAATTAGAGTAAACTGGAAAGTAAAATAATTTAATCAGCTATAAAAGAAATAAGAAGTGTCTTGGTTACTTTTGAAAGGGTAGGAAACAACTTTACGAGAAATTGTTGGAGAAGAAAAGAAGGTTCTATTAAAAGAAATGAACACATTAACAAAAAAAAAAACGAAGTTTATAAACTTGAATAGGTATACATCACCCTTTACAAAACCCTTCACGCACATTACTACCAGCCGTCTTTACCCCCCCCCCCCCCAAAAAAAAAAAAAAAAAATCATAAAAAATAAGAAGACACAAAATAAAAAATCATCCATCTACTCTATCTCCTCGTCTCTCCCCTAAAAAAAAAAAAAATAGCACAATCACTCGAAGTTCATATCTAGAGAAACTGTGTCCTTTCAGTTCTTTGCGAAATTCATGTAGCTCATCAAAATTGCTAGTTTTGATAGATTATAATACAGGCACTCAGATTTTTACTTTTCGCACAAGTTATCCGACAGTATCAGATAGCGACGAATGGCTAATTATTTGGCCAAGAGTAGTCACTTTTAAGCCGTGATATATAAATAATTCCAGAAAGAGTAATGTTCAATAAAAAAGATTAACTTACTGGTGCCAAGCCAGGGCATTCATAAACGGTGTAATCACCTTCTTCGTTATCATCATCACTTTCAACACCTGAAGCAGAGCCATGACGAGAATCTCCGTTCCTTCAAAAATTTAATATTATTCAATTCAATTCAACTCAAACTTAAAAAACTTAAAATACGAAGAGTAAAAACTTGAAAAAAAAAAAAAAAAAAACCGCTAATCAAGAGGCCATAAACTTCTTTTAAACTATGTAACAACAAGTACGCAAAGGCCTTCAATCAAACTCACCACACAAATTAACACTTCATTCAATAAATAGTAAAAAAAAAAAAAAAAAAAAAAAAAAAAAAAAAAAAAAAAAAAAAAAAAAAAAAAATTAAGCTTAATGCGCAGCTTTTATATAAATTATGATTAAAAAGGGCAATTTGGATAAAAATTTCTTTTGCTTTTTCTCCAAAACATCAACAGGGTTTTTTTTGTTTTATATGTATTCATTAAAAAGTATTTCATTCAGATTTAGAAAAGCCGCAAAGGAACCTGGTAAAATTAAAAAATGTGGTTTTTATATGCGCAATGTTACTAATTCTAAAAAACGGGAGAAGCGATGAAAAAACTAAAATCTGAGGCAAAGCGACAGTAATAAATACCCGAGCCAGTGATTTCCGAGAAAGAAGATCGCGAAGACAAATTACTGCCCCGAAACTAGACGCTATTCTACTGAAGGAGCTACAACTCGTTTCAGAGGATAATCCCCGTCTTTTGTTTATTATAGTAGGAAATGAATTTAATCTATTTATTAAATATTTATTTAATATATTTATTAAATATTAATTTATTTTATATATTTTAAGCTTTCAGCTAATACAAGCACTACCATACACACAAAGCATAATAGTTCTTATCCAGGATATCAATTGGGCGTGGGGCTTGGAAAGGGGCCAATTGTCAACTTAGACTATGATAAATACCTTTTTGATGGTATTTCTATTGAAAAATTGGGAAAATATACCCCAGAATACTTTTAAACATACCTTTTTGTTTTTTTTTTTTACTAAAAATCTTTGCTCCCTCTTCCTTTCGCAAATTAGGACCACTGCTCTTATTCCAACTTATTCTGAGACCCCCCCCCCCACATCCGAATTGCTTTGCTAAATAATCTAGGGATGCAATCTTTATTTTTCTCAAGGTTGGACATCACTAGTCACCTTCAATTCATCTTCATCCCTCATCACTAATCACCTTCATCATCATCAATCACCTTCATCACTAATCACAATACGAGAAGCACAGTTCCAGGCATATGTTTTTCGTTCATTTGAAGAAGGAACTTCAATATTGAAGTACTATGCTTTTCTTATAGAGGCATCATCTATATACACACACGGCCTTAAAGGAGGCTATAGAAGGAAGCTCAAGAAGGGGGCGGTACTAGCCTTTCTCACATATAAGAGACCCTTAGAGCAAAGAGTTTATGATAAAAACTGTAAGTAACAGTGACTTCTGTCAGTACAAACCAAAATTCTAAAGAATGTAGTTTTAATTATAAAATATAAAACAACAAAATCTATTATTTATAAAGATTCTATATATGTAACATGTGTCAATTTTAATGACCCTTGTCGTAATCAAAATTTGCGTAGTTTTAGAAATAGGAATTACCCCCCCCCAAAAAAAAAAAAAATGGGGGGGGACATTATTAAATTATAATTTCAACATGCATAGATCCCATAAAGCCACTATCTAAAGAAGACGAAATTACCAATATTTCTTACGAATTAATGAATGTTCAGATGTTGATGTGTTTGAATAATCAGACGAAAACTATGAAGCAGTATCTATTCTACGGATTCAACAATTAATACATCAACCAATCAATTTCTAAATGCTAAAACAAATGTAAGGCGGTTACTAAGCCCAAGAAGCTTTGCTTGTAATGGGCCAGAACAATAATTTTCAATTATCTAAACAATTTTTTCAAAGTTTAAAAAAAAACTGTGAACCACGGCCCGTAGCTCACGGACCGTGGACCTCGTTGCTCGCGGACCTCAAGTATGACGTGACCTCAAATCGAAATAAAAGGGGACCATTAAATTGCTATCTTCATAAACCTGTTGACTAGATATTTATTGTTGTTTAGTTTGAAAAGCCAAGATAGTTAGATTGTTGCTTGGAGAGCACTGATATATCCCTTTTTCCCCAGCCCTAGCAGGCTGGCAAGTATTTAATTCTTAGTATTAAGCTGTTGTAAATAAAACCCATAGGGGTATCTCTAGTGTCACTATTTAAAAGTATTTTTAATATAAAAAAAAGACCTTTAAAAGACCTTTAAAAAAGACCCTAAAGTATGTTTTGATTTCAATTGCCCCCTAGAAGATTGTGGTTAGCCATTAATCTGAAAATTAAAGTTCCCTCATCAAAAAGAACTGAATGATCTGAATTTTTTCCTATAAACCCTAATTTAAGATGACTTAATACTAATAGAATCAAATATTATTCTTTCTCATTGTTGGGCCCCTAGCCCTAATTATCAATAATTCCCTAGCCCTGAATTTTCAGTCCAAAATTGGTGAATGTCGATATTCACCGGTGAATGTCCGAAATAACTTTTTTTCTCCTTGAATTTAGTCAGTGTTGCCAGTCAACTTATTCAATTTTATACAAGATTTGATCGTGACAGGTTGGATTAGGTTAAGTTGGGTAAGGTTATGTTGAGTTAGCTTAGTTTAGGTTTTTTTAAGCCATTTCCGAGATTTATAGCCTAATTAAACCCATCCTAACCTAACCTGATTTTAACTTTTACCATCAAAGTTTGCGCAAGACTGAAAAAGCTGATTTGCAAAATAATTGAATATATGCAGAGAAAAAGGAATTTCGGACATTCACCAGTCAATGTCAACATTAACCAGGTTTCGGACATTCAAAGTAACATATATACGTATTAGATTTCCAAAAAAAATTTATGTAAGTTCATCTTTCAGTTGTTGGATTTGATTTCTTGTTTTGTCTTCTTTTTTCAATAAATTCAATTCGAAAAAGTAAGTTGTAATTTCTACACCTACTGCTTAGATTTGGGAAGAGAGTTTTGGGCAAGTTCTTATTTTGAGAGGTCCCCATCTCCAAACCCCCAATACTCATTTTAAACCAAGATCACTTGACCACCAATAAAAAACAGATCATTAGGCTAATTAATCGCTAAGGAGAGAATTCTTGCCCAATTTAATTTGTGAATAGCCTTTCATTTGTTTTTGCTCCGTTTTTTGTTTGACTGATTCAGTGTTTCTTATGCTTTATTTGAGTTCAGTACAAAAGTTTTTGTGCTTTTTGGAGCACTGAAAAACGGCTTGGCGAAAGTTCTTGCCGAAATTTCACCTTTTGTCTTTTTCGTTTGCTGCTTCGTCCACTGACTGAAAATCGCCCTCGTTTTCTTGGTTATTGCTCAATTATATTTTCTTGTTTCGTGTCACTTATTTATTCTGTATCTAAGACACAAAATACTCTAAAATCCAATTATTTTGCCAATTTGTTGCCAAATCTAATTTGACCTGTTTGTATGCCGGGAAAGTTTACTTTCTTGCAAAGTACAAAGTAGCCCAGCTATCGGTTTTAGCTTTAACTTGACCTTTCTTATAAGCAAAATTAAACCTTTGCTCTTCTAACAAATATGAGGGAATGTTTTTCACCTGCAGCTATTTGTAACATTTTCCCAACTTTAGTTCTTATTATTTATGGTATTAATTTCCGTAAAAGAAAGTAGCTAGAACAAAAATCCATATATAAGCTTTAATCTCAAAGCATGGAGAATAATCCCGATAACCAAAGTAAGCTTTTTGTATCGAATTGTAAGAAAAATAGCTTACTCTTGAATAATATTTGTTCTTTCCTAAAAAAAATATTTTTCTCTTATTTTGGTTATGGAGTTTACCCCGGGTTAACGATCTTAAGGTATTTGCCATGCTTAGGGTGTTTATCTCCATGTTAACGGAGATATCCACCGTGAAAAATTACAACAGAACTTTTGGAGGTGAATTTTTACAATGGAAGATCAGATTTCCCTATCATTCCTCACCCGAACCAATTCTGGGGAGTCCAGCCGTTATCTTGCATTCTTGTGGGCCACTTGGGTAAATTGTTTTATGGGTACAGTTTTTGTTTATATTTAAGATACACCTCACTACTGAGGTACTATGGTTCAGTACATTAGAAAAACAACTTCAATCATAGGGTCTTTGTCCACCTTTAGTAAGGGTGTCAATATTGAAGAGCTTTATTTCTTCTATGTGAACAGCCTTTATCTAGGCGTACAGTTTTTTTCTATCACGAGGATAGACTTCACTGTCAAACCACAATACTTCCTTATGAGAATATAATTTTTCTAAGCATACAGTCTTTGCCTTTCTGGAGGAAGGACTCTACGTTTCATAGACTTAAATTATTATAGACGTTTAACGTTTAACGGACGATATGTTCCATAGATGTTACGTAGACGTAGACGTAGATTATCGTTTGACTTATTGAATTCAAGCTGTAAATCTAATGAACATTGAACCTTATTATGCAATTTAGCAAGATTTGAAAAGTTTGAGAATCGATGAAGATAAATTATTGCCTCGATAAATTTGTACCACTGAATTTCGTATGTCCAAGAGAGTTATAATTAAAAGTTTTATTTCTCGAAAATAATAAAAGCGTTCCTTATACAGAAAGCCATTACATTAACAAAAAAAGTTAAACAGTGCTCCCACAAAATGAATTGTTCTGTCAGTACTGTTTTGACATGTGATCACTTTTTATGCTTGTCGTATTAAAAATAGGGTTCTACTCCAAAAGGAGTGCCTTAGCTCTGCCTCGAGTTCAACTGAGATAGACGCATGCAATCGCCTCGATTGACCGAAAACAACACCAGTTGACGTTTGCTTTCGCTTTGATTCAGACCAAATTAAATAATGAGTGATAGTGAGATAGTGATTGGATTTTCGGACAATTTAGTTGATGGAGATCATGATCGTTAGAGGCGTGAAAGGCAATATAAGGCTCACTCGCGTCGCAGAATATAGTCAAGTGAGAGTGATAGTGATCAAACAACAAATAATGGCTCTCAGAGTGCTGATGCAAAGCTAGTGTTCTTGGGTGGGCCCCTGGAAGAAGTAATACTTTTTCAAGAAATAAATTACATTAGCTTGATCACAACTAGCTGAGCTATAATTCAGATTTCTCCTAGAACGTCATGTCAATCACTACGCCTGTCTTGGCCTAATTGTACGGTGCGGAGGCAATTTGGTTGAACAGATACGAAGACAAATTGTTGAAAAAAAAATTATGGGGTGGGGTGGGGCGAATACATCGGAGGGAAGAAAGGCCCAAGTGGCTGAGTTTGAACTTTTTCAATATACAGTTTGAAAACCCTTGAATGACTGATTTCAACGAAGAATAATAAGTCAACCTTTCAAACAGTTCGTGGTAACGAACTGTAAGTAAGGAGCGACCCGGCTCAATGGTAACCAAAACTCTAGAAAACGGTATTTTGATACAAATAGATACATCAAAAGAATCAGATTTTAATGCTGATTTCAAATATTTAAGTTTCATCAAGTTTAATCCTATCAAAAGTTAGGCGCCTGAGAAAATTTGGCTGATTTTCGAAAAAGGGGATAAGACCCCCTATAAGTTATAGAACCTTAATGAAAATCACACCATCATATTTCGCGTATCAGAGAACCCTACTGTAGAGGTTTCAAGCTCCTATCTACAAAAATGTGAAATTTTGCATTTTTTTGCCAGAAGAAAGATCACGGGTGCGTGTTTATTTGTTTTTTGTTTTTTTTTTCCCAGGGGTGATTGTATCGACTCAGTGGTCCTAGAATATCGTGTAAGGGCTCATTGGAATGGAAATTAAAAGTTTTCGTGCCCTTTTTAAGTGACCAAAAAATGGAGGGCAACTAGGCCCCCTCCCGCGCTCATTTTTTTCCCAAAGTCATTTGATCAAAATTTTGAGATAGCCATTTTGTTCAGCATGTTCGAAAATATTATAAGTATGTCTTTTAGGATGACTTAATTCCCGAAGTTCCCGGGGGGAGGGCTGAAAGTTATGAATTTTACCCAATGTTAACATATTGTATTGGTTATTGGGAAGTGTACAGACGTTTTCAGGGGAGATTTTTCCTAGTAGTAGGAGGGGGGTCGGGGGTTATGTGGGAGGATCATTCCATGAAGGAAGTTTTCATAGGGGAAGGGACATTGCTATGAAGCGGACGCCGGACTTCCCAGCATTATTTTAAAAAGATCAGGAATTAAATATAAAAAAAAACAAGTTTTTTCAACTGTAACAGCAGCAACATCAAAACTTTACACGAACAGAAATATTACATATATGATTGGGTTCACCCCCTAGTCAATACCTCGCTCTTTAAGCCAAAGATTATTTAGTACTTTCATAAGAGCTATTATTCTAATTAACGGCCTTTGTGATTAAGTGGTCATTTTTAAAGAATCGGAACAAAATTCGAAATTTCGCTTAAAGAGCAAGGTATTGACTAGGGGGCGAGCCCCCTAACTAACATACGTATTAAAATATATGAATATAGAAGTTCGTTACGTAAGTTAATTCGTAAGTTACGTATGTTTATTACTAATAAAAACGTTCGTAAATAAAATTAAACAAGTTTCGAGAAAGCTATTTAACTAAATAAAAGTAAATTAATATGAACATTTTGTTTTAATTATTCATGTGAGGTGAGCCAAAATCAAAACCTGCATTTATTCAAAAACGTTCAAAAATTAAATAAAAAAAACAAGTTTTTTTAACTGAAAGTAAGGAGCGACATTAAAACTTAAAACGAAAAGAAATTATTCTGTATATGAAAGGGGCTGTCCCCTCCTCAATGCCTCGCTCTTTACGCTAAAGTTTGACTTTCTCACAACTCTATTTTTTTAACAAAAAATAGCTTTAGCGTAAAGAGCGAGGCATTGAGGAGGGGGCAGTCCCTTTCATATACAGAATAATTTCTGTTCGTTTTGAGCTTTAATGTCGCTCCTTACTTTCAGTTAAAAAAACTTGCTTTTTTTATTTAATAAATAAAAGAAGCGAGTACATTTTGCTGTTCATTCATCGTTAAGAATATGCCAGTATTGGGGATATCTTAAATAGTCGATAAAAATCAATTTCTTAAGAGGGCTGAGCAAAAATGTGATTTAGCTCGCTTTGGAATTTATATATTCCTCTATATTAGGCTCAGGCATTTGGAGGGGATGTGTTTATGTTATTTTTTTTGTTAGTAGTTGATTTTAAATTGAAAAAATATCAACAATCTCGAGTTAATTAGCGTCAATCGATAAAATGTGACGTAGGGGCAAAGCTCGTTTTCCAATAAACCGATTAAATTGGGATAAACTGGAAGCATAAAATTTCTTAATACTTGAAAGTTCTGGAAAGAGGCAAATCTGGGGCAAATCAGGTTGCAGAGGGCAAAACAAGGTGTGGAGAAGGTAGCCATGGGTGTCGGCAGGGGAGCAAGGAGAAGAACAGGGAAAAACCATGGAAAAGTGTGTTACCCAATTGTTGGCTGCCTGCCAAAAGATTTTGACCATTAATAAGGAAAATAAGAGTTCTAATTTGTGACTCATTGACCCCTGTCGAGTTTTTCACAAGCATTTTTTCTATATGATTTGGTTGGAGCACCAAATAAAATTCAAATTCTTCATAGTAATGAATGGTACGCAAATTAAGATCCCTGTCAATAACGAGAGTATAAGAGCCTAACTATTGACAAGATTCAATCAAAGAATCAGCTTTTTATGGTGATCCTAAGGATTTATTTGATTAATTAATTAGTGCAGTTTAATTAATTAATTTATTTGATTAATTAATTAGTAATTAGTGCAGCTATTAGTACACAAGAAAGTTCGTATAACTATAGAAAACACAGGGAAAACAACTTAATAAAGGGCAATTTCGGTAAGAAAAAATGTGCCGTCAAATTTGCTTGCATTGCAAGAGTACCCATGGGCTGATATGTGAAGCCACTATAATCAGAAATGTTTCCCCTAAACAGAATGCTGAGAATTTCTGTATTTCCCCCCTGAACGGACACGTTTTTTGTGTTTTATTATCATTAGTTTTTTTCCAGAAGATTGTATTTATGTATTTATCCCTTTGAAAAGATTTAATTTTTTACAGTTATGAAGTATAAAGGTGTCAAATATATTGGTTTTTGGTATTCAAAATTAAATTAAAAATATTGACTTAAAAATTTTTATCTGATTTTCTTTATCTTAGTTTTAATGTTTCGTTGAACAAACTACTGTGATAATGCGTTGCTTTTTATGAACACTTAGTCTAAAGGTATTAAATATTTTGGTGTTTGATAAGCAAGTTCAAAACTGTCGAAATTGTTAAAAAAAATATCCATCCAACGATTCGGCATTGCTCAACTGAACTGAATGCTGGGAGTTTATATCTTAATTTTTGTAAGTAGGATATTGTTTCCTGCATTTTTCGTAATTATTTACTTTTTTCATTGATATATACTTTTACTTTAATTTACATACTTTTTCCATTGCCTTTAGAAAATGTTAGTCTCTAAGCTTCATGAAATAAAGAAAAAAAACAAGTTTTTTCAACTGAAAATAAGGAGCAACATTAAAACTTAAAACGAACAGAATTATTACTATATGAGGGGTTGCCCCGTCTTCAACACTGCCCTCCTCATGCTAAAGTTTTTCGGCACTTTCAAAAAAAGTGACTTATTTTTCTAATCAAACGACCCTTTTGTTTCAGGAGTCATTTTCAAAGAATTAGGAATTTAAAATTAGAACTCGGAATAAAAATTTTAACTTTAGCGTAAAAAGCGAGGTATTGAGGAGGGGGAAACCCCCCTCATATACGTAATAATTTCTGTTTGTTTTAAGTTTTAATGTTGTTTCTTACTTCCAGTTGAAAAAAAAACTCATTTTTTTGTTTAATTTTTGATTTTTTTTTTTAAATAACGCCAGGATATGTGGCCCCACATCCATTGACCCCACAGAATTCCCCTCTCCTTAGAAACATCTTCTGGACAATTCAATTCTGGCAAACATTTACCCCCGACAATTACCCTTAACATCTCCACGCGAAAAATTGAACTGGTAAAGAGAAAACAAGACACATAAAGAAATTTCGTATATGAATTCTGGAAAATTCCTCCAGTGTAAGATTTCCCCTGAAAAGTTCACCTCTGGAAACTTCCCTCTCCATTGAAAAATTCTCCCCTCCCATCCTAAAAGTATATGCATACTTCCCAATAGAAAATAAAACAATGGGCAAATACTATAACTTAAAAACCTTTGCCCAGGGGCTATAGGGGGTCATTTTATGTCCAACGACATAGTTATTGGGCCTTCCAAGTATGCTGAACAAAAAAGCTGTCTCAAAATTTTGACCGGACGATTTTGGGAAAAAAGTGGGGTGGGAGGGGCCCAGTTACCCTGCAATTTTTTGGTCACACAAAAGGCACTAGTACTAGAATGAACCATCTCTCGAGGTTGTAGACCCACTGGGTCGATAAAACCACCCCTGGAAACAAAAACAAATAAACACGCATCCGTAATCTTTCTTCTGGCAAAAATTACAAAATTCCATGTTTTTGCAGATATGAGATTGAAACCTCTGCGCTAGGGTTCTTTGATACGCTGAGTCTGATTACGTGTTTTTTATTAAAATTCTATGAATTCTAGGGGCTCTTTCCCTCTTTTTTCGAAAATCAGACAAATTTTCCCAGTCTCCTAGCTTTTGATGGGTAAGACTAAACTTCAAGACACTTATATACATTTGGAATCAGCACAATAAGCCAATTCTTTTGATTTATCAATTGGTACCAAAATTCCATTTTTAGTAGTTTCGGTTAGTATTGAGCCGGGTCACTCCTAGTTACAGCTCGTTACCACAAACTGTTTGATCATCCATCAAAACCCAAATAGAGATCATTGAAATATTGATAGTTTTTTCTGCGCTACCAAAAGTATTGTATTGATAAAACTTTACATTTTCGTGCAATGTAATTAAACGAATAGAAAAGCATTTTCAACTAAAGTAAGGAGCAAGTTTAAAACTTAAAATAAATATAAATTAATCTGTATATAGGGGGGAAGGGGACTGTCCCCTTTCTCAACACTTTGTTCATTAAACAAAAGTTTTTTAGTGCTTTGAATTTTTTTTCCCATTGCATATTTTCTTAAAAATTTGGAAAAAAGCCAAACTTCACAGTAAAGGGCAGGGAGCTAAGGTGCGGACAGCCCCCTTCCTACAAAGAATATTCTGTTCAAATAGGTTCCAAATCTGTTCTTTAATTTCCGTTGAAAAGCTCTTTTTTTTTATTTAATTTCTGATTGTTTTCTAAATCCTACCTAGGCCTAACCAAGATATAATTTAAGGTACCGGTCCCTTAAATCCCTGATTAATTGCTTTTAAAATATGTAAATCAATAATTGTACGTTGATTAGTACCGTCATACGTTTAAAGTTGTAACTTCAATTTTGGATAAAATTTGAATATACTCAAAAAAATTGGCGATGAATAGTAATTTTGGTAAAAGTCCTTGTTAATATTACTACTAAAGAATTTCGGTTTGATAAAAAGGAGTAGACTATTATTGTTTATATGAATGGAAAATTCTGTGAGGCTTTTGATTCTTCTCGATAAATTAAATAAAAAAAAAAACAAGTTTTTTAACTGAAAGTAAGGAGCAACGTTAAAACTTAAAACGAACAGAAATTATTCCGCATATGAAAGGGGCTGTCCCCTCCTCAATGCTTCGCTCTTTACGCTAAAGTTTTTTTATTGTTTAAAAAATATAGTTGTGAGAAAGTTAAACTTTAGCGTAAAGAGCGAGGCGTTGAGGAGAGGACAGCCCCCTTCATAAACGGAATAATTTCTGTTCGTTTTAAGTTTTAACGTCGTTCCTTACTTTCAGTTAAAAAAAAACTTGTTTTTTTAATTAATTTTTGAACGTTTTTGAATTAATGCAGGTTTTGATTTTGGCTCGCCGTATATGAATAATTAAAACGAAACTTGCATATTAATTTTTTCTTTTATTTGGTTAAATGGCTTTCTAAAAACTTGTTTAATTTTATTTACGAACATTTTTATTAGCAATAAATATACGTAACTTACGAATTAACTTACTTAACGAACTTCTATATTCATAGATTTTTAATGCGTGTATTAGGGGGTTCGCCCCCTAGTCAATACCTTGCTCTTTAAGCTAAAGTTTGAATTTTTTTCCAATTCTTTAAAAATGACCCCTTAATCACAATCAGTTGATCAGTTGAAAAACTTGTTGTTTTTTTACTTAATTTCTGATCTTTTTCTTTAATAATGCTGGGAAATCCGAGGCCCCCTTCATAGCAATGTACCTTCCCCCATGAAAACTTCCTTCATAGAAAGATCCTCTCATACAGCCCCCGACCCACCCACCCCCTACCTACCAGAAAAAATCCCCCCTGAAAACGTCTGTATACTTCCCAATAACCAATACTATATGTTAACATTGGGTAAAGTTCATAACTTTCAGCCCTCCCCCCAGGAACTTCGGGGGATTAAGTCATCCTAAAAGACATTGTTATCATATTTTCGACCATGTTGAACAAAATGGCTATCTCAAAATTTTGATCGGGTGACTTGGGAAAAACTGAGCGTGGGAGGGGGCCTAGTTGCCCTCCAGTTTTTTGGTCACTTAAAAAGTGAACTAGAACTTTTAATTTCTGTTCCAATGAGCCTTCCCATGATATTCTAGGACCATTGGGTCAATACGATCACCCCTGGAAAAAAAATAAAATAAACACGCATCCGTGATCTTTCTTCTGGCAAAAAATGCAAAATTCCACATTTTTGTAGATAAGTGCTTGGAACCTCTACTGTAGGGTTCTCTGATACACTGAATATGATGGTGTGATTTTCATTAAGGTTCTATAGCTTTTAGGGGGTCTTTCTCCCTTTTTTCTAAAATCAGCCAAAATTTCCTCAGGCACGTAACTTTTTATGGGTAATACTAAATATGATGAAACTTATATATTTGAAATCAGCATTAAAATTTTATTCTTTTGATGTGTCTATTGGTATCAAAATTTCGTTTTTTAGAGTTTCGGTTACCATTGAGCCGGGTCGCTCCTTACTTACAGTTCGTTGCCAAGAACTGCTTGATACACAATAACAGATCACCAAACATAGCCTAATTTCATTACAAATAAAGCAAAATCAACTTGGTTGAATCCATTACTGCCACCGTGTGGCATGACTTCTTTTGCAACTGTGAAGCCTAAAATATAGTTTTTGATACTTCTAAATCCATTACATTCTCAGAATTTTAAATTGATTGTAAACTCGTCCCCTTGAGAGTAAAGTCGTTGTTTGGTTCCCTAAACCACATAAACTGTCACCCAGCCACCACTGCTATTTTGGAGTCTGGTCCCTTGAAAGATTTTCTGCCGGTGCCCTGGGAGGCAGCCGCCTCTTCCCCGTGTAAGTTTAAAGCCCAACTTGTATTTAGTATCTCATTCACTATTTGTTCTCTATGGGTATTACCATTTAATTACTAGTTTGAATTAGATGCTATAAATAACAGAAGACAAAAAAATGAATTCGAAGTTTTAAAAATGCTGAATCGTCAAGATAGAAGCATCCATCTTTAGAGATAAACACATGAAAGTCATTTTACTGTCAGCACGTTTTCAATTTACAATTAATATTAGCATTTTTATGTAAATAAACCGATGTTTCGTTGAGAAAGTTGCATTTTTCTCTTAAATATGTGTCTGACATAGCGATTCCCGCGTCTTGGATTGTGCCCAGAATAAATGAGATATGGTTAATTTTTGTTTTACGGTGTGTTTTTACGATGAGATTTATTGAACATTTCAGGTTTTTCTCTAAGAAACTCTAAGATTCACCGGTTTATCATAGGCAATGCAATAGCACTGCCTAAGTAAAGGGCGAAGTGGGAACAATGTTCATTTTTCATTTATTTATTTTCACCAAGGCACTTTGTATATAAGGAGTTGTAGTAAAAAACTTTGAAAGGAGCTCATTCGATTGTACATTGAAAGTTATAGTGCCATTTTTAAGAGCCAAAAGTGATTGGAGGACAACCAGTCCCCCTCCCATGCTCACTAATTCCCCAAACTCATCCAATCAAAATTTTGAGACCCTCATTTTGTTCAATATAGTTAAAAGGGTCTAGTAAATATGTCTCTTAAAATGTCAAACCCCCAAAGCCCTTGGGCAAAGGACTGTAAGTTATGCAATTTGTCAATTGTTTACATATTCTTTATGTCCATTATTTAATAGGTGTAAAACAGGGAAGTACCTATCCCTTAAATTGTTCGCCCTTTTTTCATATGATCTACTAGTATTTATGGAAAATAAGTGGGCCCAATCAGTGAAACTCGGATCATTATCAGTTTCTCTTGTATTTTTTGCTGATGATTTTATACTGGCCGCAAAATCAGCAGATGATTTACAGACATTGTTAAATTTGGCAGAAGAATATCTTGAGAAAAAAATATTAAAAATCAATGCAACAAGAACATAAGTGTTTGATATTCCAACATCGTCGAAAGCCCAGTCAAGAGAAGAAATTTTACTTTAAAAGGGAGAAATGCTACCGGTAGGTAGCAAAGGCAATATACTTGGGCTTTCACTTGCAATTGAACGGAAGCTGGAAAAGGCACATCTCGGTTGCAACATCCAGAGGACAAGCGGCATTGTTTTTCCTTCACGAAAACTGGATATTGATGGGAACAAGGAACCCTTAGGATGCAAAAACACCTGTTTAATACTAAAATTCAATCAATCTTGAATTACGGAATTGCTATGGTGGGAGTCACAGAAGGTGACAAAACCAGTCCATCCGTGAAATGACACAACAACCTCTAATAACCGACATCATCAGTTTCAGAAGGTGGAGATATTTGGGCCACGTCCTACGTATTGATGACCATAGATTCCCAAAAGCCGCTTTACACTGGCAACCACCAGAAACTCGCAGCCGGGGAAAACCCTATAACACATTGCGCTGGACCTACCAAAGAGATTTACGAAACCTGCATACCTTCGTTCTACTAGAATGGGAGGACATCACTGCAGCAGCAAACATGAGGGAAGATTGGCAGCTCCTCTTTAATGCCCTGACTGCCTCAGGAGGCACAGGCGGATCTAAGGTCTAAGGTAAGGTATGGTGGGATTGTTGTGGTGGAAATTGTCGTGTTAAAGGCGATGGAAGTGAGGCACAAACGTCGTAATTAGAAGTACTTAGTGTTTGGTTTTGATATGTTTGTGTTAGATATACGTAATCACGACTTTTGTATATGACCCTCGGGTTTTCCAATACAAGCTGTATTATATATGGGTTACCATCGATAATTTTAATATAGATAATATGTATAATAATTTTTTAATAGATTTGTGTTAGATGTATGTAATCATGACTTTTGTTTATGACCTTCGGGTTTTCCAATACAAATTATATTATTATTGTTATTATTATGGTACTTGTTACTGAAAAAGGTAGGTATGTTTGACCTCTAGTGTCCAAAAAGACGAATGACATTCAGGTAAACCTTTCAGAGAATGTTAAGGGGAGTTTTGAACTGAATCAAAACAAGTTATGTGCATACGGGTTGTCAAACGAGCGTAGCTCAAGAATGACTGAGCGTGTTAATTGGAATTTTCAGGAAATGATGAGGAGGGTAATAAATTGACCAAAAAATCCATATTTGCATGCTACTACTACTACTCCTACTACTACCACTACAAACATACTATGTGCTTACAGATTACAAAAAAGCATATCAGCAGTATCTCTAGATTGGCTTACCTTATCAAGCTGCAACTTTTAGAGCATCATGAGGGGGATGTTCAACTGACCAAAAGGCAGCATGTGCATGCTACTAATGCTATTAATACTGCTACTATTATTGTTACCACTACTGCTAACACAGCAGTATTACAGCTACTACTGCTTCTACTGCTACCACAACTGCTATGATACTAGGACTATTAGGGTCAAGGGTAAGAAAGTGAAATTTGAGAGACTATGGAGGGGAAATTTGAACTAAATCCAAACACACTGTGTGCAGGAATGAATGTCAGGAATGGATTAGGGTATTAAGTGGAAATTTCACGGATGCTTCAAGGGGAAGATCAATTGACCAAAATATTACTACCACTGCTACTATTACTGCTACCGCTACTCCGAATATTACTTTTAATTACAACTGGCAATATTGTGCCCCTATGCTAATACTGGCTTATATGCGGAATATTACTACCACTGCTACTATTACTGCTACCGCTACTCCGACTATTACTTTTAATTAACAACTGCTTCTGACGCGTATTGAGTATTGAGATGAAAATTTCAGAAAGTGTTGACAGGGACAGAGTGTTTTGTTAAGTTGAACTAAAAAATCAAGTTAAAGCACACTATGAACATCCAGGTTATCAAAAGGAAATATTGGCAATATCAATAGCAACGTCTAATTGTTTTAAAAAAAAAAAAAAAGTATTGTTTTTTTAACTGAAAGTAAGGACCGACATTAAAACTTATATCGAACAGAAAATTATTCCGTGTATAAATCAAAATTTTTTTTTTTTTTTGGGTTTTCAGTTACTGCCCCCTCCCCAACGTCTTGTTATTTACGTCAAAATTTTATATTGTTTTAGAAAATAAAGTTGTGAGACAGAGTTTCTGTAAACTTTAGTCACACAAAGAGCGAGGCGTTGAGGAGGGGACAGCCATTGTTTCATTTACGGAGTAATTTCTGTTCGTTTTAAGCTTTTAATATCACTCCTTACTTTCAGTTTTAGCTTTATAACACTATGCTAAGGGTTTGAGCACTAAAACTGCTGGACTGGCTCTGGTCAATTGAATGGTGTTCCTTGTGATGTACTAAATACTACTACAAATTACAGTTGTTTTTTAATTGAAAGTAGGGAGCGTATTATGACATTAAAAACTTAAAACGAAAACAAATTACTCTGTATATGAAAGGGGCTGTCCTCTCCTCAACGCCTCGGTGAAATTTTCAGGGAAAACGTTCTTCTTTACGCTACAAGCAATTTTTTTATTGTTTTAAAATAGAGTTATTGGTGTGAGAAAGAGTCAAACTTAAGCGCAAAGAGCGAGGCTTTGAGGAGGGGACAGCCCCTTTCATTTACGGAATAATGGTTACTTAAAAAGGCCACTAGAAATTTATTGTATTTACAAACGTTTTTATTAGTAATAAGTATACGTAACTTACAAAATAACTAATGTAACGAACTTCTACATTCATATGTTTTTATTACGTATATGAGTGGGTTCATCCCTTCGTTAATACCTCGCTCTTTACGCTAAAGTTCGAAATTTGTTCGAATTCCTTAAGGATAACCCCTGAATCACAATGAGTTTAATTAGAATAAATAGCTCTTATGAAAGTACTAAACAAACTTTAGCGTAAAGAGCGATGAATTGACGAGGGGGCGAACTTCCTCATATATGTAATAATTTCTGTTCGTTTTAAGTTTGAATGTTGTTCCTTACTTTCAGTTGAAAAAACTTGTTTACTTATTTAATTTTTGATCGTTTTTTAACAGTGCTGGGAAATCCGGCGCCCCCTTTATGGAAAATTCCCTTCCCCATGAAAAATTCCTCCATGGAGAGATCTTCCCTCGCGACGGGTGAACCCCCTCACATATTTAATAATTTCTGTTCGTTTTAAGTTTTGAAGTTGCTCCTCACTTTCAGTTGAAAAAAAAACTTTTTTTTTATTTAATTCTTATCGTTTTTTAAATAATGCTGGGAAATCCGGCACCCCCTTCATAGAAATGTCCATAAGGAAACATCCTCCATGGAAAGATCCTCCCCGTAACAAAGAACCCCCTACTCCGACCCTCCCCCCCCCCCCAAGAAAAAAAATCCCACCTGAAAATGTCTGTATACTTCCCAATAACCAATACTATATGTAAACAATGGGAAAGTTCATAACTTGCAGCCCTACCCCCGGAAACTGTGGGATTCAATCATCCCTCAAAGACATATTTATTAGATTTTTCGACTATGCTGACCCAAATGGCTATCTCAAAATTTTTATTGGGTGCCTTCAGGAAAATGTGAACGTGGGAGGAGGCCAAGTTGCCTCCAATTTTTTTTGGTCACTTAAAAAGGACACTAGAACTTTTAATTTCCGTTCAAATGAGCCCTCTCACGATATTTCTAGTACTAATGGATCGATACGATCACCCCTGGAGGAAAAAAAAAATAATAAACACGCATCCGCGATCTTTCTTCTGCAAGAAATATAAATTCCAAATTTTGGCAGATAGGAGCTTGAAACCTCAACAGTAGGATTCTCTAATACGCTGAACATGTTGGCGTGATTTTCACTAAGATTCTATGACTTTTAGGGGGTGTTTTCTACTTTTATTGAAAATAAAAAAGGGGGGTTTTGGAAAGGTTTTGAAAAGCAAATGTTTTTTGTTTTTTTCAAAAAACGAAAAAAAATTCCGTTTTTCAGAAATTTTCGATTACTATTTAGCCGGGTGACTCCTTACTTACAGTTCGTTACGACGAAATGTGTTTGAAAATCAGATTAATAGGTTTTTGAGTCGGGAACCCGAAGGCCAGTGCTTCCATTTTTCGATTTCAGTTTTCCCTATTTTTATATCACTTTTTCCCCTTATTTCCCTATGTTTAGGTCTGATTTCTCCCTATTTTTCAACCCTAGAAAGAAGGTGTGTTTTGCTTTACATTTCACACAATCTGCATGATTGTATGATTTGATGCTGTACAGCGCAGCATTAAATTGTTATTTTTTTATTTCAGATAATGATATATGTATAACATCTTTTTCTCTACCTAGAACACATAAGAAATATTAATTAAGCGTCATCTCCAGCACTTCATCGCACATGGCGTTCGCCTTCGTCTTACAGACGAAAAATGGCCTTAGAAATTTTGGTTTCAAATTTCTTGTATTCCTTGGTTCCACCAAAGCGTCTTGGAAAGGTCTTGGATGTGCTTGATTAGAACTATATAGTATTTTCAGCAATACTGGTAAAAGAGATGAATATTACCACTTGCCCCTTGAGCATCTACGAGTCCTTGCATTGAATTGGTTGCAGCTATTCCCACATATGTCTGGTTTAAAGGCAGGTACTCACTTGAAAGTTAAAGATCCAGTTCGGTAAACAAATCAACACTGCGAATATAGTCCGGTTTCATGAAGTTAGACGCAACATCATTCATAAGTTTGCTGACACTTGCCTTTAGGGAGTGAAGAACTGGAAGCTTAGATTGAAAAACTTTGTTGAATTCGTTGGAGAGGCCAAGAGAGTAGTCCATGAATTCAAGGTATGAATTGGTTGCTGTTGGGTCGTCTAACGCGGTTTCAATGAAATACTGAGTGATAGCAACCCAATGCTCAATAAGCCTCTTTATGCAGGCCTGAAGGAACAACCAATGGGTTTATCCTGGTGCAAGAAATGAGAGTGCTTTGGATTGAAAGAACTCCTGAAATTAAGCATACTCATCTCGTATGGAAGCGCTTCTGAAAAAGTGAGCATAGATATTTCGCGCCAAGTCTTCTAGTGTCTTGGGAAGTGAGAATCATGCATAGGATAAACATAAGTGAATTAGATGGCATGAGCATTTCACATTCAATATATGGGACATCATGGCTTTCATTAGCATTGAAGCAGATCTATTGGCTCCAAACTGACGTTAGTAGTATTTGTACAAAATCCAACAATATTTTGCTAGGGAATCGAGTTTTTTTCAATGGCTTGTTTGATGCAGTTAGTAACACCCTCAGCCAATCCGTCACTAAATTCATTTTAGTAATGGTAAAGTTCAGGGGTAAAGTTCATATCCGACGCAAATGCATGTTAAGTCTTGATTCAGGATGCAATTCTGACTATAGAGGTAAGTTTATTTCTTAGCTACCTGAATAATCCGTCAATATAAACCTTGCCCACAAATTGCTGCATAGCCTAATCAATACCCCTTATGTCGGTAGTTTACACCTATCAAAGCCATTGCATAAGAAATAAAATAAATACTTGGCAACCTAGCTAATATTCCAGGGTTCAGCTTTTTGAAATTTTGGCAGTTACAGTACCGTAAGCGAGTGTTGCTACATAAGCTTTTTTTAAAAACCGAGCATACGCAATCTTTGACAATTTTTCAGCCTTTTGTTTGAAAAAATAAAACTGTCCCTTAAAATCCTTGCTTTACCCCAGATTTCCCTAAAAATCCTTACTTTACCCCAGATTTCCCTTTGTCCCTAGATTCAAAAGAAGTGTCCCTGAAAAAAAGTGGTTTCTCTCTAAAATAGGGTAATCTACCTAGAATTGGAAGGCCTGCCAAAGGCATCTAAAGTCAGAATAGCATGTCACTTATTCTAACACTGAATTTAAAAAAAAAACAAGGTTTTTTTCGACTGAAAGTAGGGAGCAACATTAAAACTTAAATTGAACAGAAATATTCATGACTTTGAGGGGGTTTGCCCCCCCCCCCCCCCTTAATACCTCACTCTTTACGCTAAACTTTTTGTTCCAATTATTTAAGAATGACTCCTGAAACACAAGGGCCGTTTAATTAGAATAGTAAGGTTTTTGAAGTATTATAAAAAAAACTTTAATGTAAAGAGCGTGGTATTGAGGAGGGGACAGCCCTTGTCATATACATAAAATTTTTTGTTCGTTTTAAGCTTTACTGTTGCTACTTTCTTTCAGTTGAAACAACTTTTTTTTTTTCATTTAATTTCTTATCGTTTTTTAAATAATGCTGGGATATATGGCTCCCGCTCTATTGAAAATTTCCTTACCCCACGTAAAATCCTTCCCATGTAACCGTCCCTCACCAGAGAAATCCCCCCCCGAAAAATGTCTGTATATTTCTCAATAACAGATACCATATGTAAACAATGGGTGAAATTCATAGCTTGCATCCCATCCCCCAGGGACTGTGGGGGGGGATTCAAGTCATCCTCAGAAACATAGCTATTAGAACTTTGACTATGTTAAAAAAAAATGGGTATCTCAAAATTTTTATCAGATGACTTTGGGGGGAAAGGGGACGAGAGAAGGGGGGGGGGATTGCTGCCCTTCAATATTTTTGGTCGCTTAAAAAATGCACTAGGAATTTTGATTTCAGGTCAAATGAGCCCTCTCCCAATCTTCTAGGATCGCCGACTCGATATAATTACCCTTGGGGAAAACAAATAAATAAATAAATAAAACAATAAACAAATAAAAACGCATCTGTGATCTTTCCTGTGACAAAAAATGCAAAATTCGACATTTTTGTATACAGGAGCTTGATACCTAATATGCTGAATCTGATGGTGTAGTTTTCGTCGGGATCACTTGAACTTTGGAGGGGGGTCCCTTTTTAAAAAATTGGATAAATTTTCTCAGGATCGTAACTTTTGATGGGTAACATTAAACTTGATGAATTTTATATATTTTGAACAAGCCTCAAAATTTGATTCTTTGATGCATCTAATGTTTTCTATACTCTGTTCCTCAGAGTTCGGTTACTATTGAGCCGCATCGCTCCTTATTTACAGTTCGTTACCACGAACCTTTACCACGGGGGTAAACTCTTTGGACAATACCCCTAACCTAACCTAGCACAACCTAACTCAACCCCATCCCCCCTAATGTGCAAACATACAGCCCAAATTATACAAGTCCAATGCATTCTATCACCCATCACTTGTCTTTGTGGCTATGAAACCACTTTTATGAGATCAAACCTAAGCGTAATTCTTGAGTGTGTTTCGTTTAATTAATAAGTACCGTAGAAATAAATTTGTAGCTCTTATGAATTTTACATCTTTTTTTATTTGAGAGGAGGGAGATGAAGGTTGTGCATGTCGAACAAGATAGTCCCCCCCGTTTTCTCTGATATCTATATTATGGACTTCCATCTTCTTATCGTAACGAATTTAGCAAGTGGTGGTCTAACTTATACCTTTTATACGTATAAGGACTGTCGTGACATCTACATTACTTTAATGGTACTTTCGAATACCGAAATTAGCAATTGACATCCCCGATTTTAAATACATTTAATTTTCTTGGGTACGAAAATTAGCAGGCTGCTACCACGACTTTAAATCCAAAGAGGTCGACCCTGGTGCCAAAGAACCAATTTCAATTTTACTACAGAATACATAGATCGAAATAGGTTAAATTCAACAAACCAAAACATAAAAGTAAAGTACTTTCAATTTGGCTTGCAGGAATAGGCTTAATACAAGTGTTTCTGAGTTCAGGTAGGTGACATGATTTACCCCTCCCACCTACTTTTGCACCTATATTTCATAAAGTTTGCTTTCATATTTGATTTTTTTTTTTATATATCAGCACATTTGTCAAATATACATTTAAATAAAAGTGATTAAATTACAAGAAAGCATTATAATAAAAATTAAATGAAAAATAATAAAGTAAAAACCAAAACTTTAGCTATCAAGCTCTTCGAATTTATATTATGAATATTTTCATAAAAAGAGCATATATAATTTTCTTCTCCCCAAAAGAGATCCTCCTCCCCAAAAGGTATCTAATAGTTAACTATCTCGTAGGTTTTACCCCCCCCCCCCATGATATAGGACCCGACCCATAACAGATTTCGGTGTTGGGTAGGTAATTTCGAAGACTATGCTGCCTTTCCATGACGATAAATAAAGTTCGAATAGGGATCAATCCTTTTATTTGGCAGTGATAATAATGTTCACAAAAAATACTGGATATTTCGATTACGTGTATAGTGACCGTCATCAGCAGAAATACTCTGTCACTATACATGTGATCGAAATATCTAGTATATTTTGTGAATGTTATTATCACTGTCTAATAAAAATGGTTTATCCCTATTCGAACTTTTATTTTCCGTGTTGGGGCTTTAGAGGTTGAATACTTACAATGCAACCAAAAACATTCTGTAACCTAAGATCTTATTCTACCCTTAATTTTCAATTTTAAGGGTTGAAATATTTCTGCTTAACAACATCCAGCTTAAGGATTCCAATATAACGCTTCACTTCTTTGACCATAGGAATAGTCAAAGACCTCAATCAGGACACAAAATCCCCTCTTCAAATGCTATCTCTTTTCTTTCAGTATTCTTCAAAGGATTTTCGAGAAATCATTTTCTTTCATTGATAATCCTTACGGAATTTCTATGGCTAAGAAAAAACATATTAGATTCCAAGTTCTAAAGAACACCCGATCAATGTACATTCTGAAGGATAAAGATTTTGTTCCTTGACTGCCGCATCCTGGGATTTCCTTGAGATTTTAGGCCTGAGCATTGGATCTTAGGAACAGTGTACGTATTACACATTACCCTCAAAGTGTCAGAGGCCATCCTGCCGCGAGGCAGTGAATCTTTCTCCAAACATATTAAAGGGAAAAAAACAAGTTTTTTCAACTGTAATTAAGGAGCAATATTAAAACTAAAACGAGCAGAAATTATTACGTATAAGAGGGGGATTCCCCCCTCCTAAACACCTCCCCCTTCACGCTAAAGTTTTTTGGCATTTAAAAAAAAAGTTACTTATTGTTCTAATTAAACGACCCATGTGTTTCAGGAGTCGTTTTTAAAGACTTTGGACAAAATTTAAACTTTAGCGTAAAGAATGAGGTGTTGAGGAGGGGGCAATCTTTCGTATAGGCAATAGTTTCTGTTCGTTTTAAGTTTTAATATTGCTCCTTACTTTCAGTTGAAAAAACTTTTTTTTTATTTTTTATTGTTTTTTAAATAGTGCCGGAAAATCTGACTCTACCTTCATGGAAAAATCCCCCCCTCCCCATGGATATATCCTCTGGATAATTCAATCCTGGTGAAAACTTACCTTAATCAATCATCCTTAACACCTCCACGCGCAAAATTGACACAGTAGGAATTCTGGCAAATTCCCCTAGTGTACAGTTTCCAAAAAGTTCACCCCCTGAAAAATTCACTCTCTATGTAAAATCCACCCCTTGCAAAGTCCCCCCAGAAAAAAATTTGCTCTCCCTCACCACCCGAAAAATGTATGCATACTTTTCAAAATACTAATACTATACAAATACTATACGTAAAAAATGGGCAAATTTTAGAAATTAAAGACCTTTCCACAGGGGGTCATGTTATCTCCATAGACATATTTATTAGGCCTTTCAAATATGCTGAACAAAATAGCAATATCAGAATTCGGATCGGACGATTTTAGAAAAAAATGGCGTGGGAGGGGCTTAGTTACCCTCCAATTTTATAGTAGCTTAAAAAGGGCACTAGAACTTTTAATTTCTGTTAGAATGAGCCCTCTCCCGATGTTTTAGCTCACTGGGTTGATACGATTACCCCTGGAGAAAAAAAAATAATAAACACCCATCCGTAATATTTCTTCTGGCAAAAAGTACAAAATTACACATTTTTGCAGATAGGAGCTTGAAACATGTACAATAGGGCTCTCTGATACGCTAAATCTGATGGTGTTATTTTCATTCAGATTTAGTAATTTTGGGGAACTTTCCTCCTTTTTTCAATAATCAGGCAAATTTTCTCAGGCTCGTAACCTTTGATGGGTATTAATTTAAAAAACTTTTTCCACAAAATAAGCTTTTCAAAGAAAAGTACAGAACTTCTTTAAACAAAAAATGAGCAAAAATAAAATCAAATAATCTACCAATCGTGAAACTACCACAAATCAGCATCGATAAATAAATGAAACCCACAACGAACAAAAATTACAATAAATAACCGAGTCAAACTCAAAACGAGCAGAAATTAACATAGGTTGGCCTCAATACCCCCATACCTTTCCAAGACCAGAACATAATTTGCACTTTACTGAAAAAAATATAAATGTTTTTACTTTTATAACTTTAATAAATCAAATAATATTAGCATGTTGATTACTAAATATCAGTATATGTATATTAAACTGGCAATGCACATTAATTCGTATTTTTTATTATTTTTTTCCTTTAGAGCAGGGACTTCATATCGAAGAAGCTGTCGTAGAAACTTCGAAAAGGGACTCATTCAATTGGAAATTGGAGTGGCTTGTACCCTTTTTAATAGTCGAAAGGGATTGGAAGGCGACTAACACCCCTTCCACGCCCACCATTTCCCGAAACACATCCAATCAAAATTTTCAGATAGCTATTTTGTTCAGCGTAGTTGATTTCCACATAGAAAACATGTTTTTGAGGAGGACACTTCCCCACAGCCCTTAGGCCAAGGGTTGTATAATTTGCCCTAGGGGCATATAAGGTTTTATAGAAGGCGTTGTCGTAGAAACTTCAAAAAAGGCTCACTCGTTCGGAAATTCAAAGTGCTAGTGCCCTTTTTAATAGTCGAAAGTGATTGGGGGGCAACTAACCCCTCTCACGCCCATCTTTTGCCCAACCACGTCCAATCAAAAATTTTTGAGATAGCCATTTTATTCAACGTAGTTTTAAGTTCTGGAAATTAGGTCTTTGAGGATGACAACCCCCACGGCCCTCAGAGCAAGGGTTGTAAGTTATGCCCTGGGGGAATAAAGGGCTTTTATATAGAGCGTCGTCGTAGAAACTTCAAAAAGAGCTCATTCGATTAGAAATTGAAACGGCTAGTGCCCTTTTTAATAGTCGAAAGTTATTGGAAGACAACTAACACCCCTCCACGACCACAATTTCCCCAAACACATCCAATAAAAATTTGGAGATAGTCATTTTGTTCCACGCAGTTCCAAGTTCAGGAAATTATACCTTTGAGTAGGACACTCCCCCCAGAGTCTTCAGGGCAAGGGTTATAATATATACCCTGGGGGCATATAAGACTTTTATTGAAATCTTTGTCATAGAAACTTGAAAAAGGGCTCATTCGATTGGAAATTCAAAGGGCTAGTGCCCTTTTTAATAGTCGAAAGTGATTTGAGGGCAACTAACCCCCCTCTCACGCCCATCTTTTCCTCAAACACTTCCAATCAAAATTTTTAGATAGCCATTTTATTCAACATAGTTGAAAGTTTTGGAAATTCAGTCTTTAAGGAGACAACCCTCCCCCCCACAGCCCTCAGGACAAGGGTTGCACATTATGCCATGGGGTCATATAAGGTTTTTATTGAAAGCGTTGTCGGAGAAACTTCAAAAGAGCTCATTCAATTGGAAACTGAAAAAGCTTGTGCCTTTTTTAATAGTTGAAAGTGAGAGCGACTAACGCCCCTCTCACGCCCACCATTTTCCCAAACACATCCAATCAAAACTTTGAGATATCCACTTTGTTCAACGCATTTGAAAAGTCAGAAATTATGTCTTGGAGGATGACACTCCCCCTACAGCCCTCAAGGGTTGTAAGTTATATATATAAGGGTTATAAGTTATATAAGGTTTATATAGAAAGTTGTTGTAGAAATCTCAAAAAGAACTCATTTGATTGAAAATTGAAATTGCCCTTTTTAATAGTCGAAATTGAATGGAGATTAATTAACCCCCTTTCACGCCCACCATTTCCCCAAAAACATTCAATCAAAGTTTAGAGATAGCAATTTTGCTCAACGTAGTTGAAATTTCTGGAAATTATGTATTTAAGGATGACAAGCCCCCCAGAGCCCCCAGGGTAAAGGTTGTAAGTTATTCCCTGGGGGCATACACGTTTTTTATAGATAGAGTTGTCTTAAAACTTCAAAAGGGGCTCATTAAATTGGAAACTGAGAGGACTAGTGCCATTTTTAATAGGTCATAACTTAAAACCCTTGCCCTGACGGTTGTGGGGGAGTGTCCTCCTCAAAAACATATTTTCTATGTCGAAATCAACTACGCTCAACAAAATTGCTATCTCAAAATTTTGATTGGATGTCTTTAGGGGAATGATGGGCGTGGGGGGCTAGTTGCACTCTACTCACTTTCGAATATCAAAAAGGGCACTAGCCACTCCAATATCCAATCGAATGAGCCCTTTTCGAAGTTTTTACGACAACTCCTTCGATACGAAGTACCCTGGTATGAAAAAAAAAATACATTGTGCCAACAACCTTTTTTACTTAGGCAGCGTGAGTAGAATGCTTATATTGAATTTGCCTAGACGTATAGGAAAACATTTCTACGGGACCTATACACCTTTTCAAAGAGAGTGAGTATCCTCTCACATGGCCTTACATTTCTATGGAAGCTATAGGAAAAACATTTCTATGGAAGCTATACACCTTTTCAAAGAGAGTGAGTATTAAGAATTGTTTGACGTGCAAATTGCCAAAAAAATTAAGTTTTGAGGAGATTACGTTCCTTGGCACCTTTTCATGTTTTCAATCAGATGGGTTTTGAAAGCACAGTGTGTACATGTGTGTAGGCTTTGTTATTTAAAAAATTGGACGCTACAATCAGAATTCTTTGATTGACATTTTCAAAAAAGGGTTTAGCATTTGCAAATTTGATCCTATTAAGGTGGAAAAAAAAGAGTTTAGCATTTGCGAATACTTCAGAGCCGACTTGCTGGCGAAAAACCCGTGTGACTCACTTGAAACAAAAATTTTTAACAAGAAATGGCTGAAAAGTGTTTTGGGGGAGATGGGGTGATTGTGTACTGTATAATACACAAGTGATGTTTGGACAGTGTTGTCAATTTAAGATAATTTAACGTTATACTATACGAAGAAGTTGATACTAAGAGGGGAGTAATTGTAATAACGAATTACAGAAAAGAATTGACAAGAAAAGAATTGTAATAACGAATAGCTTTACTTCTTCGAAGTGTTCCGTATAATACATAAGTGGTGGGGTGATGGCAGAAGGATCTCTTAGAGTACTTATAGTGCTGTACGATGGGCCGAGCTGCTAAGCAAGGTATATTGTGGTCCAACATGTTTTTGAGAGTATGCAGTTTGTTATTAAAAAATTGGATGCTACAATCAGATTTGTTTGATTGACATTTAAAAAGGGGTAATGGGATTTGCGAATTGGAGTGTAGGATTTGCGAACTTGATCCTATTAAGGATTGACTTGAAATAAAATTTTTTAACAAGAAATGGCTGAAAAGTGTTTTGGGGGAGATGGGGTGATTTGGTCTGTGTTTGTCTCTTTTGGATGTTTGTGTCGTTTTGGGCTTTGCGTGTCTCTATTGGATGTGTGCGTCTCTTTCAGCCGAGTGCGTCTCTTTGGGTTGTGTTTCTCTTTGGGCTGTTTGAGTCTTTTCGGTCTGTTTGTGTCTCTATGGGTTGTTTGAGTCTTTTTGGTCTGTGTTTGTCTCTTTGGGCTGTTTGAGTCTTTTTGCTCTGTTTGTGTCTCTTTGGGCTGTTTGAGTCTTTTTGGTCTGTGTTTGTCTCTTTGGGCTGTGTGTGTCTCTTTGGGCTGTTTGTGTCTCTTAGGGCTGTGTGTGTCTCTTTGGGATGTGTGTCTCTTGAGCTGTTTGAGTCTTTTTTTTCTTTCTGTGTCTCTTTAGGTTGTTTGAATATTTTTGGTCTGTGTTTGTCTCTTCGGGATGTGTGTGTCTCTTTAGCCTGTGTGCGTCTCTTTGGACTGTATGTGTCTCTTTGGACTGTGGGTGTCTCTTTGTGATGTGTGTGTCTCTTTAGGCTGTGTGTGTCTCTTTGGACTGTGTGTCTTTTTGGGGTGTTTGAGTCTTTTTGGTCTGTATGTGTCTCTTTGGGCTATGTGTTTCTCTTTGGGCTGTGGTCTCTAAACAGTTCATGATAAAAAAAATTTTGGGACAAGAAAAAAAAAGGTTCGGCGATACGTATTTCATGGGCTGTGTGTGTCTCTCTGTTGGATGTGTGCGTCTCTTTGGGCCCGTGTGCGTCTCTTTGGGCTGTATATGTCTCTTTGGGCTGTGGGTGTCTCTTTGTGATGTGTGTGTCTCTTTAGGCTATGTGTGTCTCTTTAGACTGTGTGTCTTTTTTTTGGGGGTGTTTGAGTCTTTTTGGTCTGTATGTGTCTCTTTGGGCTATGTGTTTTTCTTTGGGCTGTTGAGTCTTTTTTGGTCTGTGTTTGTCTCTTTGGGTTGTGTTTCTCTTTGGGCTATGTGTGTCTCTTTGGGATGTTTGTGTCTCTTAGGGCTATGTGTGTTTCTTTGGGCTATGTGTGTCTCTTTGGGCTGTTTGAGTCTTTTTGGTCTGTTTGTGTCTCTTTGGGCTGTTTGAGTCTTTTTGGTCTGTGTTTGTTTCTTTGGCTGTTTGCGTCTCTTTGGGCTGTTTGAGTTTTTTTTTGGTCTGTGTTTGTCTCTTTGGACTGTGTGTGTCTCTTTGGGGTGTTTGTGTCTCTTTGGGCTGTGTGTGTCTCTTTAGACTGTTTTTGAGTCTTTTTGGTCTGTGTTTGTCTTTTTGGGTTGTGTGTTTTTTTTGGACTGTTTGAGTCTTTTTGGGCTGTGTGTGTCTCTTTGGGCTGTTTGTGTCTCTTAGGGCTATGTGTGTCTCTTTGGGCTGTGTGTCTCTTTGGGCTGTTTGAGTCTTTTTGGTCTGTGTTTGTCTCTTTGGGCTGTTTTTGCGTCTCATTTTGGGCTGTTTGAGTTTTTTTTGTCTGTGTTTGTCTCTTTAGACTGTTTGAGTCTTTTTGGTCTGTGTTTGTCTCTTTGGTTGTGTTTCTCTTTGGGTTGTGTGTGTCTCTTTGGGCTGTTTTGTGTCTCTTAGGGCTGTGTGTGTGTCTCTTTGGGATGTGTGTCTCTTTGAGCTGTTTGAGTCTTTTTTTGGTCTGTTTGTGTCTCTTTAGGTTGTTTGAGTCTTTTGGGTCTGTGTTTGTCTCTTCGGGCTGTGTGTGTCTCTTTAGCCTGTGTGCGTCTTTTTGGGCTGTATGTGTCTCTTTAGGCTGTGTGTGTCTCTTTGGGCTGTTTGAGTCTTTTTGGACTGTGTATGTCTCTTTCGGCTGTGTGTGTCTCTTTGACTGTGGATGTCTCTTTGGGCTGTGGGTTGATTGGCAGAAGGATGTATTAGCGAAGTCATAGTGGAGGGCGAGTTGCTAGCGAAAAATCTAAGCTAATAAGGGTTTTTTGACCGTAAACTGTGTCTTTTTGGTGTGTGTTTGAGTCTTTTTGGTCTGTATGTGTCTCTTTGGGCTATGTGTTTCTCTTTGGGTTGTTTGAGTCTTTTTGGTCTGTGTTTGTCTCTTTGGGACTGTTTGTGTCTCTTTGGGCTGTTTGTGTTTCTTTGGGCTATGTGTGTCTCTTTGGACTGTTTGAGTCTTTGTGGTCTGTGTTTTTCTCTTTGGGCTGTTTGCGTCTCTTTAGGCGGTTTGAGTTTTTTTTGGGTCTGTGTTTGTCTCTTTGGGCTGTGTGTGTGTCTCTTTGGGTAGTTTGTGTCTCTTTGGGCTGTGTGTGTCTCTTTAGACTGTTTGAGTCTTTTTGGTCTGTGTTTGTCTCTTTGGGTTGTGTTTCTCTTTGGGCTGTGTGTGTCTCTTTGGGCTGTTTTTGTCTCTTTGGACTGTGTGTCTTTTTGGGGTGTTTGAGTATTTTTGGTCTGTATGTGTCTCTTTGGGCTATGTGTTTCTCTTTTGGCTGTTTGAGTCTTTTTGGACTGTGTATGCCTCTTTCGGCTGTTTGTGTCTCTTTGGACTGTGGATGTCTCTTTGGGCTGTGGGTTGATTGGCAGAAGGATGTATTAGCTAGCGAAGTCATAGTGGAGGGCGAGTTGCTAGCGAAAAATCTAAGCTAATAAGGGTTTTTGACCGTAAACTCTAGTTTTTTGTCAGTTTTGTAGTTTACGCACTAATAAGATTGAATCATAGAGAAACAACGAATTTACCTTTTTAAAAAAAATGTGACTCAAAGACGTTTCGTTCTTTTCACTGGCTTGAAATTGCATACAAACGAGCCAATCAGATGTTACAATCCTTTTGTTTGCTCAAAATTCGACAAAGCAACGATGGTTAGGCTAGTTTATTTTGCATGATATTTCTAAAGCCAATTAAGATAAAGAAATGTCTTCAAAGTCAAGGCTATAAGAAAAATAAAGTTCTGGATATTTTTGTCAGTTTGTAGTTTACGCACTAATATCAATATCAGTAACGATTCTATTTGAACTTTCTCCAAGTTGATCAAATTGGTCTCGTAAACAGTTCATGATAAAAAAAATAGTTTGGGACAAGAAAAAAAAAAAACATACCTAAAATAATGTCGTGAAATCATTTTCAACACTCAGAGCAGGAGGGTGTTGGGATTGAATCATAGAGAAACAACGAATTTACTTTTTAAAAAAAATGTGACTAAAAGACGTTTCGTTCTTTTCACTGGCTTGAAATTGCATACAAACGAACCAATCAGATGTTACAATCCTTATGTTTGCTCAAAATTCGACAAAGCAACGACGGTTAGGCTACTTTATTTTGCATGTTATTTCTAAAGCCAATTAAGATGAAGAAATGTCTTCAATCTCTCTTTGGGCTGTGGGTTGATTGGCAGAAGGATGTATTAGCGAAGTCATAGTGGAGGGCGAGTTGCTAGCGAAAAATCTAAGCTAATAAGGGTTTTTGACCGTAAACTCTAGTTTTTTGTCAGTTTGTAGTTTACGCACTAATAGGATTGAATCATAGAGAAAACAACGAATTTACCTTTTAAAAAAAATGTGACTCAGAAGACGTTTCGTTCTTTTCACTGCCTTGAAATTGCATACAAACGAGCCAATCAGATGTTACAATCCTTTTGTTTGCTCAAAATTCGACAAAGCAACGATGGTTAGGCTAGTTTATTTTGCATGATATTTCTAAAGCCAATCAAGATGAAGAAATGTCTTCAAAAAGTCAAGGCTATAAGAAAAAACAGTTCTGGATATTTTTGTCAGTTTGTAGTTTACGCACTAATATCAATATCAGTAACGATTCTATTTGAACTTTCTCCAAGTTGATCAAATTGGTCTCTAAACAGCTCATGATAAAAAAAATAGTTTGGGACAAGAAAAAAAAAAACCTAAAATAATGTCGTGAAATCATTTTCAACACTCAGAGTAGGAGGGTGTTGGGATTGAATCATAGAGAAACAACGAATTTACTTTCTAAAAAAAATGTGAATCAAAGACGTTTCGTTCTTTTCACTGGCTTGAAATTGCATACAAACGAGCCAATCAGATGTTACAATCCTTTTGTTTGCTCAAAATTCGACAAAGCAACGACGGCTAGGGCTAGTTTATTTTGCATGATATTTCTAAAGCCAATTAAGATGAAGAAATGTCTTCAAAGTCAAGGCTATATAAGAAAAATAAAGTTCTGGATATTTTTGTCAGTTTGTAGTTTACGCACTAATATCAATATCAGTAACGATTCTATTTGAACTTTCTCCAAGTTGATCAAATTGGTCTCTAAACAGCTCATGATAAAAAAAATAGTTTGGGACAAGAAAAAAAAAACCTAAAATAATGTCGTGAAATCATTTTCAAACACTCAGAGCAGGGGGTGTTGGGATTGAATCATAGAGAAACAACGAGTTTACCTTTTAAAAAAAAAAATGTGACTCAAAGACGTTTCGTTCTTTTCACTGGCTTGAAATTGCATACAAACGAGCCAATCAGATGTTACAATCCTTTTGTTTGCTCAAAATTCGACAAAGCAACGACGGCTAGGCTAGTTTATTTTGCATGATATTTCTAAAGCCAATTAAGATGAAGAAATGTCTTCAAAGTCAAGGCTATAAGAAAAATAAAGTTCTGGATATTTTTGTCAGTTTGTAGTTTACGCACTAATATCAATATCAGTAACGATTCTATTTGAACTTTCTCCAAGTTGATCAAATTGGTCTCTAAACAGTTCAGGATAAAAAAAAAGTTTGGGACAAGAAAAAAAAACCTAAAATAATGCCGTGAAATCATTTTCAACACTCAGAGCAGGAGGGTGTTGGGATTGAATCATAGAGAAACAACGAATTTACTTTTTAAAAAAATGTGACTCAAAGACGTTTCGTTCTTTTCAATGGCTTGAAATTGCATACAAACGAACCAATCAGATGTTACAATCCTTATGTTTGCTCAAAATTCGACAAGCAACGACGGTTAGGCTACTTTATTTTGCATGTTATTTCTAAAGCCAATTAAGATGAAGAAATGTCTTCAAAGTCAAGGCTATAAGAAAAAAAAGTTCTGGATATTTTTGTCAGTTTGTGGTTTACGCACTAATATCAATATCAGTAAAAATTCTATTTGAATTTTCTCCAACTTGATCAAATTGGTCTCTAAACAGTTCATGATAAAAAAAAATAGTTTGGGACAAGAAAAAAAAAAACCTAAAATAATGTCGTGAAATCATTTTCAACACTCAGAGCAGGGGGGTGTTGGGATTGAATCATAGAGAAACAACGAATTTACTTAAAAAAAAATAAATCATTTTCAACACTCAGAGCAGAGGGGTGTTGGGATTGAATCATAGAGAAACAACGAATTTACTTTTAAAAAAAATGTGACTCAAAGACGTTTCGTTCTTTTCACTGGCTTGAAATTGCATACAAACGAACCAATCAGATGTTACAATTCTTATGTTTGCTCAAAATTCGAGAAAGCAACGACGGTTAGGCTACTTTATTTTGCATGTTATTTCTAAAGCCAATTAAGATGAAGAAATGTCTTCAAAGTCAAGGCGATAAGAAAAAAAGTTCTGGATATTTTGTCAGTTTGTAGTTTACGCACTAATATCGATATCAGTAACAATTCTATTTGAACTTTCTCCAAGTTGATCAAATTTGTCTCTAAACGGTTCATGATAAAAAAATAGTTTGGGACAATAAAAAAAACTAAAATAATTTCGTGAAATCATTTTCAACACGCAGAGCAGGGGGGGGGGGTGTTGGCATTGAATCATAGAGAAACAACGAATTTACTTTTTTAAAAAAATGTGACTCAAAGACGTTTCGTTCTTTTTCACTGGCTTGAAATTGTATACAAACGTGCCAATCAGGTGTTACAATCCTTTTGTTTACTCAAAATTCGACAAAGCAACGACGGATAGGTTAGTTTTATTTTGCATGATATTTCTAAAGCCAATTAAGATGAAGAAATGTCTTCAAAGTCAATGCTATAAGAAAAAAAAAAGTTCTAGATATTTTTGTCAGTTTGTAGTTTACGCACTAATATCAATATCAGTAACGATTCTATTTGAACTTTCTCCAAGTTGATCAAATTGGTCTCTAAACAGTTCATGATAAAAAAAATAGTTTGGGACAAGAAAAAAAACCTAAAAAACTAAGATAAATGACCCCCTCGCGCAGGAGGTATACAATTTCAAGCCAGTGAAAAGAACGAAACGTCTTTGAGTCACATTTTTTAAAAAAAAGTAAATTCGTTGTTTCTCTATGATACAATCCCAACCCCCCCCCCTGCTCTGCGTGTTGACAATGATTTCACGACATTATTTTAGATTTTTTTTTTCTTGTCCCAAAAACTATTTTTTTATCATGAACCGTTTAGAGACAAATTTGATCAACTTGGAGAAAGTTCAAATAGAATCGTGACTGATATTGATATTAGTGCGTAAACTACAAACTGACAAAAATATCTAGAACTTTTTTTTCTTATAGCATTGACTTTGAAGACATTTCTTCATCTTAATTGGCTTTAGAAATATCATGCAAAATAAACTAACCTAACCGTTGTTGCTTTGTCGAATTTTGAGCAAACAAAAGGATTGTTTGCTCAAAACGTTAGTAGCCTAACCGTCGTTGCTTTGTCGAATTTTGAGCAAACATAAGGATTGTAACATCTGATTGGTTCGTTTGTATGCAATTTCAAGCCAGTGAAAAGAACGAAACGTCTTTGAGTCACATTTTTTTTTAAAAAGTAAATTCGTTGTTTCTCTATGGTTCAATCCCAACACCCCTCTGCTCTGAGAGTTGAAAATGATTTATTTTTTTTAAAGTAAATTCGTTGTTTCTCTATGATTCAATCCCAACACCCCCCTGCTCTGAGTGTTGAAAATGATTTCACGACATTATTTTAGGTTTTTTTTTCTTGTCCCAAACTATTTTTTTTTTTATCATGAACTGTTTAGAGACCAATTTGATCAAGTTGGAGAAAGTTCAAATAGAATCGTTACTGATATTGATATTAGTGCGTAAACTACAAACTGACAAAAATATCCAGAACTTTTTTTTCTTATAGCCTTGACTTTGAAGACATTTCTTCATCTTAATTGGCTTTAGAAATAACATGCAAAATAAAGTAGCCTAACCGTCATTGCTTTGTCGAATTTTGAGCAAACATAAGGATTGTAACATCTGATTGGTTCGTTTGTATGCAATTTCAAGCCAGTGAAAAGAAAAACGTCTTTGAGTCACATTTTTAAAAAAAAGTAAATTCGTTGTTTCTCTATGATTCAATCCGAACACCCTCCTGCTCTGAGTGTTGAAAATGATTTCACGACATTATTTTAGGTTTTTTTTTTCTTGTCCCAAACTATTTTTTTTATCATGATCTGTCTAGAGACAAAGTTGATCAACTTGGAGGAAGTTCAAATAGAATCATTACTGATATTGATATTAGTGCGTAAATTACAAACTGACAAAAATATCCAGAACTTTATTTTTCTTATAGCCTTGACTTTGAAGACATTTCTTCATCTTAATTGGCTTTAGAAATATCATGCAAAATAAACTAGCCTAGCCGTCGTTGCTTTGTCGAATTTTGAGCAAACAAAAGGATAGTAACATCTGATTGGCTCGTTTGTATGCAGTTTCAAGCCAGTGAAAAGAACGAAACGTCTTTGAGCCACAATTTTTTTAAAAGGTAAATTCGTTGTTTCTCTATGATTCAATCCCAACACCCCCCTGCTCTGAGTGTTGAAAATGATTTCACGACATTATCTTAGGTTTTTTTTCTTGTCCACCACTATTTTTTTTATCATGAGCTGTTTAGAGACCAATTTGATCAACTTGAGAAAGTTCAAATAGAATCGTTACTGATATTGATATTAGTGCGTAAACTACAAACTGACAAAAATATCCAGAACTTTATTTTTTTTCTTATAGCCTTGACTTTGAAGACATTTCTTCATCTTGATTGGCTTTAGAAATATCATGCAAAATAAACTAGCCTAACCATCGTTGCTTTGTCGAATTTTGAGCAAACAAAAGGATTGTAACATCTGATTGGCTCGTTTGTATGCAATTTCAAGGCAGTGAAAAGAACGAAACGTCTCTGAGTCACATTTTTTTTTAAAAGGTAAATTCGTTGTTTCTCTATGATTCAATCCTATTAGTGCGTAAACTACAAACTGACAAAAAAACTAGAGTTTACGGTCAAAAACCCTTATTAGCTTAGATTTTTCGCTAGCAACTCGCCCTCCACTATGACTTCGCTAATACATCCTTCTGCCAATCAACCCACAGCCCAAAGAGAGATCCACAGTCCAAAGAGACACAAACAGCCGAAAGAGACATACACAGTCAAAAAGACTCAAGCAGCCCAAAGAGAAACACATAGCCAAAGAGACACATACAGACCAAAAAGACTCAAACACACCAAAAAGACACAGTTTACGGTCAAAAACCCTTATTAGCTTAGATTTTTTCGCTAGCAACTCGCCCTCCACTATGACTTCGCTAATACATCCTTCTGCCAATCAACCCACAGCCCAAAGAGAGATCCACAGTCCAAAGAGACACAAACAGCCAAAGAGACATACACAGTCCAAAAAGACTCAAGCACAGCCCAAAGAGAGAAACACATAGCCCAAAGAGACACAACACATCACCAAAGAGACTCAAACACAGTCCAAAGAGACACAACAGCCCAAAAAAAAAAACAGTCCAAAGAGACAACACAGCCCAAAGAGACAAACACAGACAAAAAAGACTCAAACAGACCAAAAGACCAGACAAAAAGTCACACCAAAGACACAAAAACAAACATCAAAAGAGACACACACACAACAGTCCCAAAGAGACACACAACAGACCAAAAAGACTCAAACAGCTCAAAGAGAAACACAGCCCAAGAGACAACACACAGATCCCTAAAGAGACACAAACAGCCCAAAAGAGACACAGCACAGAGACCCAAAGAGACAAACACAGACCCAAAGAGAAACAAACACAACACAGACCAAAAAGACTCAAACAGCTCAAAGAGACAGCCCCAAAGAGACACAAACAGCCCAAAGAGACACAAACAGCCCAAAGAGACACACAACCCCAAAGAGAAACACAACCCAAAGAGACAAACCAGACCAAAAAGACTCAAACAGTCTAAAGAGACAAACACAGACCAAAAATAAACTCAAACAGCCCAAAGAGACGCAAACAGCCCAAAGAGACAAACACAGACCAAAAAGACTCAAACAGCCCAAAGAGACACAAACAGACCAAAAAGACTCAAACAGTCCAAAGAGACACACATAGCCAAAAGAAACACAAAACAGCCCAAAGAGACAAACAGACCAAAAAGACTCAAACAGTCCAAAGAGACACACATAGCCCAAAGAAACACAAACAGCCCAAAGAGACACAAATAGTCCCAAAGAGACAAACACAGACCAAAAAGACTCAAACAGCCCAAAGAGACACACAGCCAAAGAGACACACATAGCCCTAAGAGACACAAACAGCCCAAAAGATAAACACAACCCAAAGAGACAAACACAGACCAAAAAGACTCAAACAGTCTAAAGAGATACACACAGCCCAAAGAGACACAAACACCCCAAAGAGACACACACAGCCCAAAGAGACAAACACAGACCAAAAAAAACTCAAACAGCCCAAAGAGACGCAAACAGCCCAAAGAAACAAACACAGACCAAAAAGACTCAAACAGCCCAAAGAGACACAAACAGACCAAAAAGACTCAAACAGTCCAAAGAGACACACATAGCCCAAAGAAACACAAACAGCCCAAAGAGACACAAACAGTCCCAAAGAGACAAACACAGACCAAAAAGACTCAAACAACCCAAAGAGACACAAACAGACCAAAAAGACTCAAACAGCCCAAAGAGACACACAACCCAAAGAGACACACATAGCCCTAAGAGACACAAACCCAGCACCAAAGAGAAATACAACCCAAAGAGACAAACACAGACCAAAAAAGACTCAAACAGCCCAAAGAAAAACACATAGCCCAAAGAGACACATACAGACCAAAAAGACTCAAACACCCCCCCCCCCCCCCCCCCCCCCCCAAAAAAAAAGACACACACAGTCCAAAGAGACACACATATCCTAAAGAGACACACACATCACAAAGAGACACCCACAGCCCAAAGAGACATATACAGCCCAAAGAAACGCACACGGGCCCAAAGAGACGCACACATCCAACAGAGAGACGCACACAGCCCATGAAATACGTATCGCCGAACCTTTTTTTTTTCTTGTCCCAAACTAATTTTTTTATCATGAACTCTTTAGAGACCACAGCCCAAAGAGAAACACATAGCCCAAAGAGACACATACAGACCAAAAAGACTCAAACACCCCAAAAAGACACACAGTCCAAAAAGACACACACAGCCTAAAGAGACACACACATCACAAAGAGACACCCACAGTCCAAAGAGACACATACAGTCCAAAGAGACGCACACAGGCTAAAGAGACACACACATCCCGAAGAGACAAACACAGACCAAAAAGACTCAAACAACCTAAAGAGACACAAACAGACAAAAAAGACTCAAACAGCTCAAAGAGACACACATCCCAAAGAGACACACACAGACCTAAGAGACACAAACAGCCCAAAGAGACACACACAGCCCAAAGAGACAAACACAGACCAAAAAGACTCAAACAGCCCAAAGAGACACAAACAGAGCAAAAAGACTCAAACAGCCCAAAGAGGCAAACACAGACCAAAAAGACTCAAACAACCCATAGAGACACAAACAGACCAAAAAGACTCAAACAGCCCAAAGAGAAACTTAACCCAAAGAGACGCACACGGCTCAAAGAGACGCACACATCCAATAGAGACACACAAAGCCGAAAACGACACAAACATCCAAATGAGACGAACACAGACCAAATCACCCATCTCCCCCAAAACACTTTTCAGCCATTTCTTGTTAAAAATTTTTATTTCAAGTCAATCCTTAATAGGATCAAGTTCGCAAATCCTACACTCCAATTCGCAAATCCCATTACCCCTTTTTAAATGTCAATCAAAAAATTCTGATTGTAGCATCCAATTTTTTAATAACAAACTGCATACTCTCAAAACATGTTGGACCACATTATACCTTGCTTAGCAGCTCGGCCCATCGTACAGCACTATAAGTACTCTAAGAGATCCTTCTGCCATCACCCCACCACTTATGTATTATACGGAACACTTCGAAGAAGTAAAGCTATTCGTTATTACAATTCGTTTCTTGTCATCTACATCCCCTCTTAGTATCAACTTCTTCGTATAGTATAACGTTAAATTATTTTAAATTGACAACACTGTCCAAACATCACTTGTGTATTATACAGTACACAATCACCCTATCTCCCCCAAAACACTTTTCAGCCATTTCTTGTTAAAAATTTTTATTTCAAGTGAATCACACAGGTTTTTCGCTAGCAAGTCGACTCTGAAGTATTCGCAAATGCTAAACTCTTTTTTTCCACCTTAATAGGATCAAATTTGCAAATGCTAAACCCTTTTTTGAAAATGTCAATCAAAGAATTCTGATTGTAGCGTCCAATTTTTAAAATAACAAAGCCTACACACATGTACACACTGTGCTTTCAAAACCCATCTGATTGAAAACATGAAAAGGTGCCAAGGAACGTAATCTCCCTCAAAACTTAATTTTTTTTGGCAATTTGCACGTCAAACAATTATTAATACTCACTCTCTTTGAAAAGGTGTATAGCTTCCATAGAAATGTTTTTCCTATAGCTTCCATAGAAATGTAAGGCCATGTGAGAGGATACTCACTCTCTTTGAAAAGGTGTATAGGTCCCGTAGAAATGTTTTCCTATACGTCTAGGCAAATTCAATATAAGCATTCTACTAGCGCGGTTGCGCTGCCTATGATAACTAAACTTAATAAAACTTATATATTCAAAATCAGCATAAAAATCTAATTCTTTTGATATATCTATTGGTATCAAAAATTCTGTTTTTTAGAGTTGGTTACTATTCAGTCCGGTCACTTCTTACTTACGGTTCGTTGCAGCAAATCGTTTGATATACAGTCCATGCAAAGTGGATGGTCATAATAGACCGTTTTAAGGTGATATTAACTGTTATACTGTACTGTATAGCTACACGCCAGCCGGTAGAGGTGAATCTTATTGAGCGGGGATTGGGTTCCCAAACTCATTTTGCATTTTATGGAAATTTTTTTGATGTTCGTGAGACATCCCCCAGGTCAATGCCATGGTGTTTTGCAAAAAGGCCCTGAGTTCACTTCTACTAATTTTAAAAGGGAGCAAAATGAAAATAATAATATAATAATAACAATAATAATTATGACAATAATAATAATTTATTTGTAGCCCACAATGAAAACGCACAATCAAAAAATCTGTCTCACAAATCAGAATTTAAGAAGCTTGAAACTTCAAAGACAGATTCATAGTTAATGTTTTAATCTAAATTCGCTGGAAATGTCCAAATTGCTGAATTGTTCGTTACTTAGAAGGTAAGGGACTTAGCCCTTTCTTACGCCCTTTGAGAAAAATTTGTATCTCTTATTTTGCAAAACACCATGGAATATTGAGTTGGGATTTGCCCTTTAATTATTTTCATTTGGAGAAATATATTTAGACTAAGTGTGGACTATTTGAATTATTATTGTTTATAATCTTGGATTTTTTTGAAATTTTGAGTTTTTTTTGTGAGTAAATCTAAAGATTTCCAGGGTAACAGCTCTATTTTTTCCATGTTCTTGCAAAAATTAAAATGATAAGCAAAAAAAATGCGATTTAGAGGAAGTTAGGAAAAAACTGACAAACAATTGGGACATAAAAATTCTTTACGATGAGAATTTTCAAAAATACTTTTCAAGAATGCAAGTGTTTTCGGGAAAGACAGATAGGTTTCTGTTTTGCAATAAAGCAGAAAACGAAAAACAAAATCAGATCTTTTTAAAAATTCACTTCTTTCTTAATGTCTTGTTTTTGATTCCGCGGATTGTTGCCATAACGTCAGTTTTGCGGCTTTCCACAAAGCACGAATACGAATTAAATGGAAAGTTATACAATTGGGCAACAATTAGGATATAGAAATTAATGGAAGAAAATAATCGGAGAACTTGAAAATAACCGATGGGATACTTTTTCAACGGCGAGTTATGATCAAAATAAAAGACAACTAAAAAGAAATAAAAACAAGAAAAACATAAATTACAAAACTTAAAGATACATGGGAATCAAGCGAAACCTGGCGAAAAAGAAATGCAGATTTTGTGACTTGACCTGAAAACCCAAAAATTCCTAGTCAATGTGCCACAATTTAAATTTGCACTAACTGTGTAAATTAAATAAATTCTAAAGCCATACTGTTTCTTCATCAATTCTTAAATCGAGTGAATATATTGAAAACAGGTAAAACTTTTAACAAGACCTCTGAAAAAAAAACTTTTATGGAAAAAATAATAAAAAAACCTAATATTTCAGCTTCACATATGGAAGCCTAACGGAATCAAAAGAAAGAGAGAAAAAAAATTTTGAAGAAAACTAGATTAAAACAATATAAAAAGAATCAATTGTTTTCATCGTTACTTTTTTGTCTACCGTTTGTGTTTTTTTGACATATTTGTATACATTTCTTCTTTGTTTTTTTGTCGTGCTTTAGTAGCCTATAGCATATCGTATTGTTATTATTTCAGTTTAACATCTGGAAGCCTTTATAAACGGAACCACAAGAAGGAGAAAAAATTAGAAGAAAACTAGATTAAGAAAAATAAAAAACAATGAATCTTTTATCGTTGCTTTTTTTGTCAAGCGTTTGTGTTTTCTTCCATATTTGCATGCATTTGTTATTTTGTTTTTTTTTCTTGCTTCAGTAGCCTACAACATCTCGTATTGTTATTTTTGCTTTTTCTTTTACTATTACTGCAACTTCCAGCGTTTTTGACTGTTACAAGCAATCACTAACTGAAAAACGCGTACAGAAATAACTCATTTCAGTAAATAATAATAAGTAATAGTGTTTCAAATCTCTGCATAAATTTTAAGTATAGCAAGCTACACAACACTATGAAGAAACATTATATAATTTATGTAACGTTAGAGTAAAACAATTTTTGTCAAGGCTGGATTTTTGAACTTTGTGGTAGTTAACATAGTTAAATTAAAGTATAAAATGCTTCAATGTTAAAAGTAGAATAGCCAATGGCCAGAGTGTTTTTCTACAGATGAAATCATCTGGAAGAATAGGAATACAAGTCTGTGAACCGAGATTAAAATATTGGAAGCTGCAGTGACGAGTTATGGTCCTGAAATGCGGGCACTTCGGAAGACGGGAGATGATTTGTTGGATGTTTTTCAGAGGAATTGTCTACGGATTGTTTTGGGTACACGTATGATTGATAGTATTTCAAGCTATAAGCTCTACAGAAAACGTAGTTATATCCCGCTTTCTTGGTCTATAACGAGAGAAAGGTTGAGGTGGCTAGAACATGTTTTGCGGATGAAGGATCACAGATTGCCAAAGATCGTCGTTTTCGGCCGTCCATCTAGTCCACATAAATAGCAGTTCTTCTCCAAATAGGAGTGGGAAGAGGTCATAAGAAAGGGTTTAAAGAAAATTGGAACTTCTTGGGAGGGTGTAAAGAGGGAAACTTTAAGGTAGATTGGGATGGAGCAGGATTGTTTGCAGCTTTGTAGGTCTGAGGCGGGTTTGTGCTCCAGTGAGTTGTTAGTAGTAGTAGAACTAGTAGTAGGCGAATGTATAAAGCTATGGTGCCAGTTTTAGTATTTCAGGTTATAGGCTTTATTTGCATGATATTGGCATTACATTGAAATTTTGGGAAAATTGACATTACTACCAGTCAAGTTTTGATTTTTAAAAATTCTGCAATAAATATACAGGCAAAAAAGATACCTTTCCATTGCAAGTACTTGCTGTTTCTGATGCTGGTAGTGGAACATATGAGCGCTTTGTGCCAGTTTTCTATCTCCTGATTTTGAAGAGTTGGTGGAAGCTCTAGACTCTGCAAAGGATCTATCGTGACTTCCAGGAGTAGTGACTGAAGAATTAGTACTGCTCCCTCTATATGCAGCTGGATAGTCAACATCTGCCGCAGCTTTGACACCACGTTGCAGCCTAAGAAAAAATTATAGAAAAGTAAATTTGCAGCTGTACTGTTACTTTTTCTGTTCAGAGTCAAGTACAAATTTCATCATATCTTCTTTATCATGTAAACTCCTGTGAATAACAACTATTGCTGAATCGTAAGACTTCTAGAACAGCATACTAGATAAATGTCTCAAAGACAAGATAAATACAAGAAGTTGGCAATTAGACTCTTTAAGGGTTTGCCTCATAGAGAAATGACCTCTTACATTTTAAACAGTTTTGTCTTCATTCGTCTAAATTTTTTCCCTATATGAGCTTTGTCTGCTTCTAAATCGTAAGAATAAAAAAAAACGTAAGTGCAACTCTATTCGTAAGAGTAAAGTTACACTTTAAGAATTCGTAAGAACTTTATTCGTAAGAATAAAGATAGTACAACTCTAGGTAGACCAGTAACAATATGGACACAAGATGTCTACAACCAGGCTTTTTAAGTGTTTCAAACATAAGGAGATGACCTAGTGTGTTGCGTTCCAGGCAGTTTTACCTTCATTTCTGTACACTATTTTGGAGTCCAAAATATAGTTGCTTTTGATGCACATATTAAGTCTATAAACATAGCCAAATTAAGAAAAACTGCTGTTTCCCTGTTTCCTGAGCTGTTTTTCTGAGCATCCCTGAAAACACTGAACCCAGTCACAGACTGCACAACACTGATCTTAGAAACTGGATTCTCCCAAAAAAGTACCGAAAAATTATTTTAAATGAAAGCACAGAGTGACATTAAAAACTTAAAACGAACAGAAATTATTCCATATATGACATATTCTGTTTATGCTAAGTTTTTATAGTTCTTTACTTCAAGTCTTAAATACAACAGTACAACTAACGATTAACTGCAGTGTTTTATTTATCTATTGCCTTTTACAATATTTGGATTGAAAACCCTTATTGTTTAAAAAATACACCTTCCATTCCAATTGCACATGGGTTTCAACTATTTTTTACAGCATATTTGATCAAAAAACAAACTTTAGCGTAAAAGAGCAAGGAGCTGAGGAGGTGGCAACCCTCACATGCTAGCATAGTTTCGGTTCGTTTAAAAATATAATTCCCCTCTTTGCATTGATTCGGTTTTTTTTTACAATTTGATATATGTTTGTTTTCGATATATTGTTTTTGATATATGTTTTGATATATATGTCCGATTTTGATATATGTTTGATTATCATAGATACGAGGAGAACTACCATCCCTTAAACTCAACTCTTGAAAACAAGAGGACACAACAAATTTCTACAAATAGGAAATGAGCAACATTACCATTTAAATCAATCAGTTTGCAGTAAGGAAATACAAGTGAGGAGACTTTTTCTATAGTAACCGAACACTAGAAAAAAAGAGTTTTGATAGCAATACATACATCAAAAGATCGATTTTTGTGTTAATTCTAAATATATAATTCATCAAGTTTAGAGTTAGTCATCAAAAGTAACGAGCCGGAGAAGATTTGCCTAATTTTCTAGAAGGGAGAAAAACACACCCAAGAAGGTTAGTGGTTTTTATTAAAATTCCACCGCCAGATTTGGCACATTAAAGAACACCATTACATGTGTTTCAAGCTCGCACCCACCAAAACATGGAATTTCCGTATTTCTTTTCGAGAAGAAAGATTTGCTTGTTTTTTTTTTTCAGGGGCGATCGTAACAAACCAAATGTCCTAACAAATTGGGAGGTGATCATCCAAATGGAAACTAAAACTTTTTGTGCTGTTTTTAAATAGCCAAACAGGGTCTGGCACAACGAAGTGGCGTTTTCGGCTTATTTTGGATCAAGGACCTAATTGGTATAGATTGAAAAATTCTGAGATGGTCAATCGAAAGTTTAAAAAAAAATGTATTTTGAGCTTTCCTGTTTCAGTGGCAGTGATGCCTCGCTGTGGCACATTCGTTCTTAAGGAGTCAAGTAGTTGTGCTAAAATAGACAGTTAACACAGACGTTTATTTATAGCTTCAATTAACTAAGCTAATTAACGATGTGTGATAAAATTATGGGCACTGAAGTATATTTTGTGCATCGGGTAGTTTTGCATCGGGTATTTGTGCATCGGGTAGAGTATTTTGGAGGAAGGCCGGTTGGTCAGTGTATAGTTTTCTTACAAATATGTTAATAATTATGATGATTCCTTAATTTTGACATACTTGGTTCATACCCCTTCCCCTCCACAGCCCCTTGTGAGCCTCTTGTTCCCCAAAAGCTCTCATACTTACTTCTAGTATATATAATATAGATTATTTGGAAGTCCAGTTGGGGAGAAAATTCGAAAGATAGAGAGAGAAAATATATGAATATAAGATATCTATGATAAACAGATAACTTAAAATGAAACTTAAACTACGCGTAAAAGTCTCAATTATATTTGGCAGTCCTATGCAATCATAAATATGCTAAAAACTAATATATCTATCCCTAGTAAAAACTGATTCAGGATTACTTTAGGATGCCAAAAGTTTTAGTTTTTCTGGAACGTTTTCGTTAGTCTACGTTACATTAATCGGTGCATATCTAGTCAATATATCACATACCAAAATTCTTATATTCAATATTTACTTATAGACACAAAGTGATAAATTACCATAAGGTAAGTAAAATGGTTTAGGTAAGTTATGGTAAGTTAAGTTATGTTATGGTAAGTAAGTTAAGTCAGTTATGGTTAGTTAAGGTTAGTTAAGGTAAGTTATGGTAAGTAAAATTGCCATAAATTTGTATAGTCACTCGTCCGAAATTATCTGAGCTTGGTAAAGGCAGTATTCCCATTGACCTAACTTTTGCTTTGAGGATTTTCAATCAATAATTAACTTTTCGTATTTATCGAGCCGTTGGAATCCATTCTCAATAATGTTCCTTCTCAGGTCTTCCGCACCATTTACCAAGGACTATTTATCTTTGGAAGTCTCTTTCTTGTTATTTGTGCAGAACTCTGGGATGAAAAGCGACAATACTTGGAAATTATCAAAAAGACGAAGAAGTTATACGCATCCAATAGATTCCATTTTATCTATGTTGTATTTTATAATTTCATTTTGAGATTCTTTTTAAAATTCTGTACTGCGCTATAACTGGTTAAACATAAATTATTAGTGTTTCGTGTTTTTCTGGACACTTGCAGAATATGTGCAGCAGTGTTGGCCTGGGATCCCTTCCTAATTGCTGTAATAAGAGCCATAAGGATTCTACACCTTATAAAGCTCGTGGAGAACGAATTTTACCATGTCTTGCAATTAGTTTAAATAAGACCATTTGAAGAAAGTCTGTCTTATTTGAATGCATTATTCTCTTTATTAGTAAGGAGATTAGAAAAGGTCACACCTTCTGAACTAATAGTGGTTCTGACTTTGTAGCTGGCTATCAACACTAAGACGAATAAGAAAAATATAACGGTGTTATATTTTGGCGTTTATAGTCTAATTTACGTTACTGCTATAGGATCTTAATTAATGTTATTTGCCAATTAAAAGAAGCTATCAGGCATCCTGCTGCTGTAAGGAACTCTCAGTAGCAGCAGAATGTCGTTGACACAAAAAAAAAAAATCAAAAGTTCATGACCAGCTAGGCTGTAAGCGTCTTTGGCCATCCTAGGGGCCGAGGCGATCTAAGCTAGCTAAAATCATGAATATGATTTTTTTACGCCGGTTCCTCTGTTGTTTGCTTCCAAGAGGTTTATGCCCCACCTCCAAAATATGCCTTTAGAGAAGACCTTCTTGAATTCCAACTTCCTTGGAATGGAATAAAACATTCTTTTCTTTCTCAAGATAAAACTGAGGTCTAATTTTTAACAGACATTGCTCTTGTAAGGGCATAAGGAACAAGATTTAGAAGCGAAAGAGAAAAATAGGGAATTTTCTCCAGGTCTGGTTGTTTAAGTCATCCGGCCAAAAGACCACCTTTAGGTCATGTGTTGGACCTGGAGTTGCTCCAGTTCCCTCGTGGTTTTTGCGTATTTAAGGGACTGCATTTATTGGATATATGATTTCGATGGAAGTCATCAGTTGAATAAAAGTAAGATTCTTTTAACGATATTTATCGGCGGTAGTGAGCTCACTGCCAATCTAAATGAAGAATTTTATCCCAAACAACTGAGCCCTGAAATGGAGTCAAATATGTGGGAATGAGACAGTCGATAAGGATTAAAAATCAAGTCATGTAGGCCTACAACAATTTCAGTGCAATGTCACGCCGAATAATGAGAGTCAATTATGACGATCTAGAGTAGGGGTAGACAACCTATGACCAACGGGTCATTGAGTAACCCATTTACATTCAAGTGACCCACTTTAGCCCTGAAAGTAAGCATAATGTTTGAGAGAAAAGTCTAGATATATCGAAGCAGATGACAAATTGATATGTAGTTTATATACATATGTAATTACCTCAAAGACTTAAAATAACGAGGCGCACTTTTCTTTATAAATTTAAGATGTGGAAAAATAGATGATGATGAACCTTATTACATTGCTGAACTTTAAAGAAATTTAGGAAAACAAAAAAAAAATCTCCAAAAATTATATAATCAGCTATGACCACACTGCGTCTGCCAGCTTTGTCAGCTAGAAAAGTTCACTGTGTTGAAGATACAGCCAAAGATACTGACCAACAGTTTAGAAATGATTTTTTACTTAGTGGCATAATTAGTATTGCAGTTATTAAAAGTACATTCACTAAAAGACCTTTATCTCACCCAAACGTCCCCTCTGATATCTGTATTATGGTTCATTTGGACCCGCAGTAAAAAAAAGGCTGCCGATTCCTGCTCTGAAGGATATTAAAAAGTTAAAGTAATTGGGAAGCCCTAGTGACTTGGAACAATCACAAAATTCACCACTTGTGGTGGTAATGCTTTTGATAAAAAGGGAATGGAATAGTAGAGTAGAATCACGAATCCCTAATCATCGAACCTCAAAAAAATTTTAAGGTTGATATCGATGCATGCAAATTGCTACAGAATAGACAGCTTGAAAGAAGACGCGTAGACTTTCAGATTCACACTGGTGCAGGCGTATTTAGACAAGCCACTGTCCAAGGAAATTGCGAAAACTACTATGCGCAACCAAGCAAAGTCACTATCTATCTTAGTCAACGCAATAGCTTTAACTTCGTGAAGAGTGCTGTGTCTTCCATGCATTGCTTTTTTTTTCTCAGGCTTCATCATACATAACTAGGGATCATATAAGTTCAAGAAGGGCTCGTTTAAACGTACCATGAAGGCTCGAGTGGTAATTAAAGGGCCGGAACCAATTGTTCAAGAAGGCTCGTTTAAACGTACCATGAAGGCTCGAGTGGTAATTAAAGGGCCGGAACCAATTGTTCAAGAAGGGCTCGTTTAAACGTACCATGAAGGCTCGAGTGGTAATTACAGGGCCGGAACCAATTGTACAGCAGCAAACTACCCTTTATTTTCTAGGATGTCCTGTAGCCACTAGACATTAGGCAAAAATTTCATGATATCCATATTAATTCAAATAGGCAAGTATAATAAAAAAATGTGGATTGGGCAGTTGAAGTAGGTCGTGCTTTTTACTTGTTCTGGAAGCTTTAGTCTCTAATGGTGTTTCTTAAGGCTCAGAGGCAAATCAGACCCGTTTAAAGGGACTTTTCAGATGAAATTCATATTTGGCGAGCCAAAGCCATTTTATTCGCCCGACTTCACCTGAATAAGCCATAGTAAAAATAGAGAATAAGTAAGTCTTCAGCAGGGTTTGAATAATAATCAAGATATAGCGATTAATAGAACCTCGCGTAACATAACCATCATCTAAGTAAAGCATAATTGTAATAAAGGGAGAAAATCTTAGAAAGGATATGAAAGTCAGGAGAAATATAATCTTGTCCTCATTATAGCTTTTCAGCCAGCTTCCTTTCCAAACTGGCTAATGACTTTTTTCTGCATCGCTAATCGCCTTATTCTCTTGACATCCACAACTTGTACGAAGACAGATGGAATATTCCTTTATAGTTAGGTAGATGAATAGAAAAATAAATCGATTTTAAACTATATTTTTGGAGACGAATATCAAGAGAAAGCAATTAATTTACAGGAATTTTGGAATAAGTTAATTTATGATATTCAATCTGAATAAATCTTGGTGGAAAGCCAACTACAAGTAGTGAGCTCATATTGAGTTTATAACGGTGTCAACGGCAGTGGCATTAATTCGCGAAAATATAGGGACAGAAGAAGCGAAATTTAAGGGCGGAGGGCTATTTTGAGTTTTTCTTCAACTTTTCAGTGAAAATATCCAAAAAAGGGCACTTTATTATTACAATACACCAAAAAAGGTATTATTTTTAATCTAGGGGAGGAAAAAGTCCAGGAAGAAGAAGTATTCCCTCCTTCCAATTGATGGTCCTGGTGAACTAACTAACTTTGTGTTAGTTAAGTGGGAAGCGTCTCTTATGTATTATTTTTTTTTTTTATTATTTTTTTTCCCAGTCACTTGTATGGAATGTGCTTTTATTTAGTGAGTATGTTATTGCTTAGCGATTTTTTCCCTCAAGTGATCTTTTTCTGCTTTTTTTTTGCTTCTTTAGAGGTTTGTAGTGCGAGATAGGTAATCGTGAGAAGTTTTTTTTTTCTATGTGGTGCTTTCAATTATCAAAGTTTAGAGCAGAGAAGGGGAATAAAAATCTAGGGTTGGAGGAACCCTCCCTCCCCCAATTACAACCCTGATCAATGTGGTGGTTCTGAGTTAGCAAAGCGCGAAGTGTCTTCTCTGTACTGTTTTTTTTTCTTATGTTCCCAGCCACTTCGCATGGAATGTGTTTTAGTGAGTATATTATTTCCTTGCAATTTTTTTTCTGTCGGGTGATCTGTCATTTTTTTTTATTTTACTTGTTTTATTTTTATATTTTTCAAGGGTTTTTTAGAATTTTTTATTCAAAACTCAGTTTTTGGGATATAAGGCATTAGGAAGTTTGATGTGCTGGAAACCAAGTTTTTAACATAAACATTACATTTCTAATCAAGTTCAAAGACCTCTTCATAACGGCTATAAACTTACAAGTGATCCAAGGCAAACTAAGAAACAAATTATAAATGGAGCAAACAAAAATTTTTTTGACTAATATACAGTTTATCATAACACCGGGCTTTCTTCCTAACAGAAGATTCAAATGGTCACAGGATATAGTAAATAAAAAAAAAAAACACCTAACATATTAATAAATACGATATTTTTTTTTTGTTACTATAAACTATATGTTTAATGTAAAGACCATGACGATACATAGATATTGACAAACTTTACTTCAATAGATGGCAGAACATGCATTGAATTAAGAGTAATGTTAAATAGGTTTGATTTTTTCTAGTTTTAGTTCAATCCCCACCTATACCAAATAACAACAGTGTATGGTAAGGTTAAAACTCTGGCAAGAATGATTTTTATTATATTTTTGTTTAGTTATTTTTTTATTATGTTCTTAGATTTTGTTATTCTTATAACTATATTTTAATTAATTATTTTTACACTATGCTATGAATTCAAAATTTTATAAGACTGAATACGTGAATATCCAAATAAATATAAAAAAAAAAAATTGCCTCCAAATATTCAGAATTGATAGATCAAGCTATAACATCTTTCTTGATCCTTTTATGTAAGAAAATAGACCGTGTTGAAACAGGTAAATTCCTACAGACTCCATATAGACTCCTATAGACTCCACTGGTTAGGAAGCATTCCCCTTTTTATTGTTTACTAGTATTTGTTAACCTTCAAAGACGGAGCTTAAAACAAAAAGTATTCCTGTTTAGGAAAGGTACACGAAAATTTTTTCCTCATTTTCTTACCAAGAGTAATAATCTAAACAAGGGCTTAATTCTAATAAGGAAAACTAAAATAAATCAAGTTTGAAGGGACTTTGTAGCCTTGACGTTTGCGAATTTTTAGCTAAGACCAACAAAAATGCCCGTTGAAACCTCAAATAAAGTAAAGAAAGAATGAAAACAATCATAAGGAAATAAATAATTTAAGAAAAATAGCTGTTTCAATTCCTAGATTTCCATTTTTTCAACTTTTGAAACTTTTATTTAAACACTCTGAGAAATTAATAATGGTAAACGACTTAATCACAATGATTTTTTTTTACAAAAAGCTAGGCAAAATCCCTTGTTATGATTCAAGCCGTCTCAAGAAAAGCTAGGCAAAATACCTTGTTATGATTCAAGCCGTCTTATGAAAAGGTTTTTATCTTTAATTCAAAATTCTTTACAGCTGTCCATATAACCAAAATCTTGGCTACAAATAATTCCTAATTTCTTCTTATGATTCTGGTTCTTTATATCTATTAGGCTCATTTTTCTAATAGAAATATTTTTATTTCAGAACATTAGTAGTGTCACCCCCCTTAAATATTTCATGATATTAGTTACATCCCGTTGAAGGAGGAAAATTACCTCTGGATATATTTTTTTTCCCCGATATGTGTTTTGCTTTTTTCTCCGTTTAGTTTATAGAGTGAGAAAACGATCTAAGTAAGTAAGGACTTTTTCAAGACAGTAATGAACTAAGGAATGCACAAAAATATCTCAAAGAATAGTAAATATCTGTTCTTTAAAAATAGAAGAAAAATAATTATAAACAATAAATATAATTCACGATAAATAATACTCAGTAAAATTCAAATAAAAGCTAAAAGCCAACATTGGCTGGAGTGGCAGTAAGTTTTTTTTTTAGTTACTTAAGTTGTTCTAAGGAGAAGATAACGTGACTAGAAATTGCATTATGAAATGTCCAGTGGCCGGATATTCCAAATTCCAGTCGATAGAAATAAAGTAAACATTTTTCGTTTCTACTAAAAACAGAAAAGAACATGAAAATAGAGGCTGAGGACATTAAAACATTGAAGGAAACTTCAAATTTATTCTATCTTGCAAGTTTCTAAATTAAGTTTCTAAATTACATAAAGTTTTCTTTACATTAAGAAAACTTTCTTTGCATTATTTTAATTACATTAAGTTTTCTAAATTACATTAAGTTACATTAAGTCTTATATTAAATTAAGTTTTCTAAATTAAGTTTCTAAAGTAAGTTTCTAAATTACACAAATCAGGTGGTTCAGTTTACGGGGCTTTGGAGGGTCAGTTTTTTGGCAAACTATTATATTGTGGAAAATTTTTCAGTAGATCGGTAGGTGCAGTCACATTTTTTCTTGCTCCAAAAGTATATCTGGAATTCGCATTTCAAATTTCCATCCCAAAAATAAGAAAATCCTTTTTCGCAATTGAAAATATTCTAAAAACTCAGTTCTATGTTGAAAAATTAGCTTCCAAACAGTTTCAGGGAGTGAGGGAGAGTCAAGTTTGAATCTTTCAGGCTGTCTTAGCAATCAAATATATTAGGCAGAAAGTACGTATTTGTATTTACTTTTTAATTTTAATTGGGGAGGGGGTAGGGTGCAAAAATCCTAAAGCCCCCTATATGTGCCCGTGAATGCGGACTATCAACTGCATTCACTATGAATCATTCGATTGCTAGCAAATTTTGTTTGTCAATGCAGTGATACTATTAGACTGCATTCTGGATTGTTTTTCTGATTGTAAACATCAGAAAATATTAGGCAGAAAGTACGTATTTGTATTTATTTTTTTAATTTTAATTGGGGAGGGGGTAGGGTGTAAAAATCCTAAAGCCCCCTATATGTGCCCGTGAATGTGGACTATCAACTGCATTCACTATGAATCATTCGATTGCAAGCAAATTTTGTTTGTCAATGCAGTGATACTATTAGACTGCATTCTGGATTGTTTTTCTGATTGTAAACACCATTTCAGCTTTCTATTCCCTCTCAATTACTCTGACTTCTTTTGGCTTACTTTCAAAGGCTTCCTAATTACTAGCTAAACATTTACCAGAATCCCATTGAGGCCAGGCAAATTTTATTCAAGATGATTAGATTCTGAGTTTTTTCCAGAATTCAACTTCTTCAATGGTATGCTTGTTTCTCTAGAAAATTGCTTTGGAGAATATTTGATAACATTAGATTGCTGTTCAGAGTAAGAGTTTGGTTATGTACTTGTTTTCATTCGTAAAAATATGACTTAAACTTACTTTCCAATTCAAAAAATTGCATCAGTCTGTTCATGGCAAATCTAGTTGTAGTACAATTAAAATATTTAATAAAAAAAATCGAAAAGATTCTCCCTAGGGTCCGCAGTGAGGGGTGTCAAATTGGGGTGGGGGAGAAAGAGAAGCAGAGAACGTCTTAAAAAATTCAAACTTCGTCTTTAAAAATAACTTTTGTCTGTTCATTTAAAAGAAAGAAGAAAAAAGCTCGATTGCTCTGCCCCCCAAGGGTTGGAAAACACATATTTTTTGTATTTTCATTAAAAAAGAATACTTGCTCCCTCCTACAGAATTTAAGAGAGAAAAAACGGGTATAATTTAAATAAAACATCCTTCTACAGTTTCGGGCTTGACGTTCCTGTCTACGATTAGTACTGAATTATCATCATTTTTAAATAGAACAAGCTTCAGTTTGAAAATCTAATATTTACAGAATTTGGCGGTAGAAAGAGATAAAGATGGCAGGTGAGGGTGACGGTAGTGATGACCGAAGTAGCCGATGTTGATTCAGATCCCATTTGTTTTGCCCTCTTTATTGCCCTCTAAAACGGTACCATATTCTTCATTTGTTTTCAAACAGTTCGTGGTAACGAACTGTAAGTGAGGAGCGCCCCGGCTCAATAGTAACCGAAACTCGAAAAAACGGAATTTTGATACCAATAGATACATCAAAAGAATCAGATTTTAATGTTGATTTCAAATGTATATAAGTTTCATCAAGTTTAGTCTTACCAATCAGAGGTTATGCGCCTGGGAAAGTTTGTCTCATTTTCGAAAAAAGGGGAAACAACCCCTAAAAGTTATAAAACCTTAATGAAAATCACACCTTCAGATTCAGCGTATCTAAGAACTCTACTGTAGAGGCTTCAAGCTCCTATCTGCAAAAATGTGGAATTTTGTATTTTTTGCCAGAAGAAAGATCACAGATGCTTGTTAATGTGTGTTTTGTTTTTTTCCAGGGGAAATTTTTTCCCAGGGGTTATCATATCGACCCAGTGCTCGTAGAAAATCTTGGGAGGGCTCATTGAAACGGAAATTAAAAGTTCTAGTACCCTTTCTAAGTGACCAAAAAATGGAGGGCAACTAGGCCCCCTCCCACGCTCATTTTTTTTCCAAAGTCACCCGATCAAAATTTTGAGATAGCCATTTTGTTCAGCATGGTCGAAAAAATAATAAAAATGTTTTTTAGGATGACTTAATCCCCCAAAGCCCCGTGGGAGAGGGCTGAAAGTTCTAAACTTTACCCAATGTTTACATACACTATTGGTTATTGGGAAGTATACAGACGTTTTCAGGGGGGATGTTTTCTGGTAGCGGGGGGGGGGGTCGGAGGTTTGGTGGGAGGATCTTTCCATGGAGGAAGTTTTCATGGGGAAGGGACATTGCTATGAAGGGGGCGCCAGATTTCCCAGCATTATTTAAAAAAAAGATCATAAATTGAATAAAAAAAAAAAGTTTTTCAACTGAAAGTAAGGAGCAACGTCAAAACTGAAAACGAATAGAAAATATTACGTATATGATTGGGTTCACCCCCTAGTCCATGCTTCGCTCTTTAAGCCAAAGATTTTTTAGTACTTTCATAAGAGCTATTTATTCAAATTAACGGCCTTTGTGATTAAGGGGTCATTTTTAAAGATTTAGAACAAAATTCGAACTTTAGCTTAAAGAGCAAGGTATTGACTAGAGGGTGAACCCCCTTATAACATCGTCTCAAAGAAGTTGTCGTAGAAACTTCGTAAAGGGCTTATTCGATTGGAAATTGGAGTGGCTTGTGCCCTTTTTAATAGTCGAAAATGATTTGAAAATGATTTCCACGCCCACTATTTCCCCAAACACATCCAATCATAATTTTGAGATAGCCATTTTGTTCAGCGTAGTTGATTTTCCGATAGAAATTATGTTTTTGAGGAGGACACTCCCCACACAGCCCTCAGGTCAAGGGTTGTAAACTATGCCCTGGGAAAAAGGCCCCCTGGGAAAAACTTCGAAAAAGGCCCCTTCGATTGAAAAGTCAAAGAGATAGTGTCCTTTTTAATAGTCGACAGTAATTAGAGGACAACTAACCGCCCTCTCACGCCCACCTCTTCCCAAACACATCCAATCTAAATTTCGAGATAGCTATTTTGTTCAACGTAGTTGAAAGTTCTAGAAATTAGGTCTTCGAGGATGACAACCCCCCCCCCCCCCCAGCCCTCAGGGCAAGGGTTGTAAGTTACGCCCTGGTGGCATATAAGTTTTTTTTTTATAGAAAGCGTTGTCGTAGAAACTTCAAAAACGGCTAATTTGACTGGAAATTGAAATGGCTAGTGTCCTTTTTAATAGTCGAAAGTGACTGGGAAGCAATTAACACCCCTTCCACGCTCACCATTTATCCAATCACATCCAGTCAAAATTTTGGGATAGCCATTTTATTCAAAGTAGTTGAAAGGTCCGGAAATTATATCTTTAAGGATGACACTCCCCCCAGCCCTCAGGGTAAGGATTGTAAGTTTTGCTCTGGGGGCACATAAGGTTTTTATTTAAAGCTTTGTCGTAGAAACTGAAAAAAGGGCTCATTCGATGGGAAATTCAAAGGGCTAGTGCCCTTTTTAATAGTCGAAAGTGATTTAAGGGCAACTAACCTCCCCTCTCACACCCACCTTTCCTCCAAACACATCCAATCAAAGTTTTTAGATTCCCATTTCGTTCAACGTATTTAAAAATTTAGAAATTAGGTCTTTGAGGATGATAACCCCCTCAGAGCCCACGGGGCTAGGGTCGTAAGTTATGCCCTGGGGGCATATAAGGTGTTTATAGATAGTGATGTTGTAGAAAACTTCAAAAAGAGCTCATTCGATTGGAAATTAAAAGGGCTTGTGCCCTTTTTAATAAATGAAAGTGATTGGAGGATAACTAACACCCCTCTCACACCCGCCATTTCCCCAAACTTATCCTTCAAAATATTGAGGTAGCCATTTTGTTCGACGTAGTTAAAAAGTCTGGAAATTTTGTTTTGAGAATGACAATCCCCCCCCCCCCAGCCCTCGTGGCAAGGTTTGCAAGTTGTGCCCTTGGGGTATATAAGGTTTTTTTTTTTTTATAGAAAGTGTTGTCGTAGAAACTTCAAAAAGGGATCATTCGATTGAAAATTGAAACGGATAGTGCCATTTTTAATGGTCGAAAGGGATTAGATGCCAAGTAACCCCCCTCTCACGCCCACCATTTCCCCAAACACATCCAATCAAAATTTTTGAGATAGCCGTTTTGTTCAACGTAGTTTGAAAGGTCCGGAAATTATGTCGTTAGGGAGAGAACCCCGTCACATCCCTCATGTCAGAGTTTGTAAGTTATGCCCTGGGGCATATAAGGTTTCTATAGAAAGCGTTGTCGTAGAAACTTCAAAAAAGGGCTCATTTGATTGGAAATTGAAAGGGCTAGTGCCCTTTTTAATAGTCGGAAGTGATTGGAGAGCAACTAACCCACCCCTCACACCCACCATTTCCCCAAACACATTCAATCAAAATTTTGAGATAGCAATTTTCTTCAACGTAGTTGAAAGTTCTGGAAATTAGGTCTTTGAGGATGGCAATCCCTCCCAGCCCTCTGAATAAGGGTTGTAAGTTTTGCCCCTGGGGCATATGAGGTTTTTATTGAAAGCGTTATCGTGGAAACTTCAAAAGGGCTCATGCAATTGGAAGTTAAAAGGGCTAGTGCCATTTTTATAGTTGAAAGTGATTGGAGAGTAACTAACGCCCTTCGCACGCCCACCATTTCTCCAAACACATCCAATCAAAATTTTGAGATAGTCATTTTGTTTAACCCCTATTCCATCCCAAGGCCAGAAGATAATTTTCACTTTACTGAAAAAAATACAAATGAATGTATATCGTCATTTTAATATACATATACTGATATTTAGTAATCAAAATGTTAATATTATTTCATTTATTAAAGTTATAAAAGTAAAAAACATTTATATTTTTTTTTTCCAATAGAGTGCAAATTATGTTCTCTGGCCTTGGAAGGCTTAGGGGTTTTGAGCCCAACTGATGTTATTCTGCTCCTTTTGAGTTTGACTCGGTTATTTATTGTAATTTCTGTTCGTTTTGGGTTTTACTAATTTATCGACGCTGATTTGTGGTAGTTTCACGCTTGGTAGATTATTTTATTTGATTTTTGCTCATTTTTGGTTTAATGGGGTTATTTACTTTTCTTTCAAAGACTTATTTTATGGAAAAAGTTTTTTTAATTAATTTAAAGAAAAAACTTATCTAAATTATCTTATTAAGAAGCAGGAATAAATTTATGAATGGTGTAATGAAATTGATGCAATTAGCGTGATTAAATAAATATTAATTTGAAATTAGCTTAATAAAAAAAAAAAAAACAGTAAGTTAGCCCTGATAGGCTAGTTAGGATATATGATTTTTGGAATTTGGAATAGAATAATAAGAAAACCTGAATAGCTGTGTTTCCACGGTTTTAGACTGGACTTTAACCAAACTTATAAGTAGGTTTTCAAACTATATTTAGCTACCCCCAAGGCCCCAATCTTCTGCGTATCATATAAATTGGAGGAATTAAAGGCTTTTTTTTATTTTTATCTGGGTTTCCAATTTAGTCTAACGCAAATTCGTGTTGTCGCATTCTTGACATATAGGTCGCAATTTGTAATCCAAATGTCAGTAAACCGATAGTCGGCCGAAATGAAATTTTGGGCAAAATTTTGGCCGATTATGGACCATCATCTTTATATTGACCACTAAATTCGTAGTCTAAACTCTAAAAAAAACTGTTAATAATTTATTTTCCGTAGAGATAATTTTTATAAAGAATTGACAATTCCTTAGAAATTCTTTTTTAGAATTAATGAAAAAATTGAGTAGCTTGTAATTTGGTGATTAAATTTAATAATTTTTTCTTTATACTGAGATAGGCCATTTTGAGCATCCAAAAAACGCCAATTATATAAGTGTCATGGAAAATCCAGTTATGATTTAATTATTATAGCCCTCTGGGTATTGTCATTGAAGCGTGTTTTTTCTTAATAAAATAAACAACGTACATTCCTGAAACAGGAACATAAGAATTCCATTATCCGATTATCAATTTCAAAATCAACGTTTATATGAAAAAAATAACTTAAAACTTCACCATGACTAGCAATAATACAACTTTTTTTTAAATTAAATTCCCACATTATTGAGAAACTCTAGTTGATAAATACTCAGGGTCTAATCATGATTTCTATACCCCAGTACTACTTATTAAGCTGGGTATGATCCGTGGTAACTGTAAGTAAGGAGCGACCCGGCTCACTGGTAACTAAAAAGTCTAAAAAACGGAATTTTGATACCAATAGATACATCAAAAGAATCAAATTTTAATGCTGATCTCAAATATATAAGTTTCATCATGTTTAGTCTTACCCATCAAAAGTTACGTGCCTGAGAAAATTTGGCTGATTTTAGAAAAAAGGAGGAAAGACCCCCTAAAAGTTATAGAGCCTTAATAAAAATCACACCATCATATTGAGTGTATCAGAGAACCCTACTGTAGAGGTTTCAAGCACCTATCTACAAAAATGTGGAATTTTGCATTTTTTGCCAGAAGAAAGATCACGGATGCGTGTTTATTATTTGTTTGTTTTTTTTTTTTGTTTTTTTTTTTTTCCAGGGGTGATCGTTGAGGAGGGTGATCGTTGAGGAGCAAGGCGTTGAGGAGGGGACAGCCCCTTTCATATACGGAATAATTTCTGTTCGTTTTAAGTTTTTAATGTTGCTCACTATTTTCAGTTTAAAAAACTTGTTTTTTTATTTAATGAAATGAAAAGCCAGTATTGTTTAAAATTCTAGATACGCAAACTTTTTCATTCATCCAAATGATGAACTAAGTTTTGTTTGATAGATAATTTTGAACCTTGAGTAGAAAATTAAAGGTAAAATAAAGAAGGAGAGGCATTGTCTTTTATTATTTTTTCCTACCTTAATATCGGTACTTTAATTTTGCTATTCAGCCCAAGCATTTCCCCCTTTCGCTAATGTAAAAAGCAGTTTCTCTAGCCCATTTGGAACAATTACACACCTTTATTAGTCTGTTTACTTTATTTTAGTTGTTACTTTTTAATTCTTCTCCTAGACCGAACCACATAGGTGGATCACCAAAAATATGTAACTTTCACTGTTCCTTATTCATCACTAATGTTTTTGACTGTGTAAATACATAATTAAGCATAGTATTTGACATTATTTTTGTAAGTCAATTTTAGCATTTATGGAAAGAAAAGTTAATGAGCATTTAATTTTACTCTAAAAATTTTTGGCTAAGTAATTAATTAAAAAAAAAATATGGCTATGTTCATATGAGTTATTTTTGGAAATGTGTCCTATTTGTTAAATAAATGGTAAGCTTTACATGTTATTTGTATTGTAAGTAGGACACAGAGAGATAATTTTTTTTCCCTGGGTGATAAAATAAAATTTTTTTTATAGTTTTTGTTTTGAGACCCATTTTTACTTTAGGCCAGGATTAGTTTCATCATTATTGGTGACAGTTAAAGCAATTCAAAAGTTGTTGTATCTGGGGGAAAAACCAAATCTTTTTATCTCATTTTTTTTTCAAAAATTTTGTAAGTTGTAGTAATATTTGAAAGAAACTTTGTTCAGCCTTTTTGGCTAATGAGTATTTAAAAGAAAAGTAAGCAATACTGTATTGGTAATATTACGAGTTTTAAATTTCTCATTTAAATAAAACAGGTGTCACCGAGTGTACAATTATTGAGAAATGAATGTCATAGCAAATGGGTAATAGCTTTGACCACAGTTGGGTTTGTCACCTAATAATTATTATACAATTTTTACAGCAAAACCAAGGGTGCTTGATAATTGTCTTTCCTGAAATCCAGGAGATTTAAAAGCTTTTAGACTCAATTGTGAAATATTTTTGTGGATTAGACTAACTTTGCAAGAAGGAGCTTTGAATTAGGGATTAAACTATATAATGGGGTGCTCAATTCCTTTTGTTTTAAGACCTCAAGCCCACTTGTTTCGAGGGGGTAACTGATGACTTTTTCAGGGGTGAATGGTTTGACATGCCAATTGGGTGTATGGCTAGAAAACGCGTTTTGAACTAGTGGTTTCAAGAAGAAAGTCCCTTCAGTAAATCTTAGGTGAAGTCCTTTTCTAGGATGCTCTTTCTTTCTTTCCTTCCTTTCAACCTCTTTCTTCTTTTCCTTTCTCCAATTCCAAATTTCCTTTTTTTTCTTCTAGATAATTGTTTTCAAACTTTATAATCTAATTATAAAGGACTGAACGTTTTTTTTAAATTGATTAGGTTAGTCCAATTAAAAAATTCATCAAAGTTAAATCTAAAATGAAAAAAAAAACTAATATCCAAGGTCAAATTTCCTTGAAGTGTTTTGTTTGAGATCCCAAAAGCCCCAGAAACAATGGTAAGAACCCTTTTTCTAAATGAATATCACAAGAATCAATATTAGGAAAAAGGAACTCCCAGAGTTGCTAAAAATAGATATGAATCACTTTTTGTATAGTGGAAACAAGGTCAAATCTCTTCATAGCTTTCCTCTCAATCCCATAATTTAGAAAATCTTAATAAAAAGTCCAGTATCCTGACGGATAGGAATGTCTCAATGTCAAATAAAAGAGCAAGTCTTTTTAATGTTGGATGAAACAGAAAAAGACGTTTTCCACATTTGTCAAAGAGAGAAACTACACTAGAAACTAGTTATATAACATGGGAAAGGTGTTGGATCGTGACAATGTGGACGAGATATATATGTAGTAAAATTTGAGATGTGCCTGATTGCATTCATTTGCAGAGAGAATTAGGGAACAAAAAGAAATTTGAAGATAAAAAGGAGACGGAATCTGTAAATATTTAACCAGGTCTCTCGATTTATATAGTTCTGACAATCTGATTTACAACAAGATAGCATTCTTTCATATATCCTTTAAAGAAGAAAAGGCTTAAGTGTGAGATTTTTTGTATAGTAAATATTTTATTATATAGTATAAGAGGATAGTGGAATTTGTTCGGGATTGGAAACCAGGGACTAGTTTTATGTTTTCTGATATTAATGAAAAAATAAAAAGATAAACGATGTTGCAACACCTACCAACAACTAAGAGTTCATCAATTCACAAGTCTAAGTAAGGACACCACAGCTACACAAGCTCCTCTTCTGCCCTTCACTTAAGCCCTTTCAACACAAAGAATCACCTTTTACTCTATTTAATGGATTTCCAGATTTAATCCATTTGAACAGATAAATGACGCGGGCATTATGTTTTCAGATATTAATAAAACAGAGAAAAAAGGTAAAAAAAAAATTTGAAACACCTACTAACTAATAACAACCCACCATGGAATTAAGCTACTAAAGGACAACACAGCTGCACAGCCTTCTCTTCTTCCTTTTCAGCAATTTCAGCCCAAATCTTTACCTTTGCTGTGCTTTGTAAACCTCTGGATTTAGGATGACATATATGAATTTGAACAGAAAAATGATGCTGCTGTTTTCAGATAACAGTGAAAAAAGAAACAATAAGCCAAGCAATTTCATAAAACCTACTAGCTACTAATAACTCACCACAGCATTCAACAAAGTAAGGACAGCACAGCTGCACAAGCTCCTCTTGTCCCCTTTACTTAAGCCCTTTCAACACAAAACATCATCACATATTCTATTTTGTGGAGTTCCAGGTTTAAATTGAGCTATATCAATTTGAACAGCTAAATGACGCAAATGTTTTTAGATATCAATGAAAACAGAAAAAAAAAAAAAAATAAACGATTTTAGAACACCTATTAACTATTAACCATTTATCACATTACTTTTTTACCTCAGTCTTTTCAACACAAAGCTTCATCCTTTACTCCGTCTAGGAATAAAGGGGTGGTTGGTTCAAACAGCTAACCAACCACCTCTTATGCCTAGACATTTACTTCTCTCCTCCCTTCGATTTTCCCCTCTATTTTTCCTTTTGAATTTTTTTATTTCATTTATTTTGATTGGCATGGTAGTTTTTGGTGTTGTTTAGTTTTTTTTCTGTTTTTCTTCTTGCCCTTCTGTTTTATTTTAGTGTTATTATTTAATGTTATGTTTAGTCTCCTACTCTCACAGGCCAAAGAGCCTTTGTGGGGGTCTAAAGCTCTGTAATTTTTTCTGTGTTTCTTTTAAATAAATTTATTGATTGATAGATTGATAGGTGAGCTCCAGATATAGATTGAGCTGTATTCATTTGAACAGACAAATGACGTTGTGTTATTTTTTCAGCGATTAATGAAAATAGAGAAAAGTTTAAAACGGCGTTACAGCGCCTATAAAATACAAACATCTCATCACGAGACCAAGCTACGTGGACAACAGCTACGTGGACTACGAGGACAACAAAGTAGCACAGGCTACTTTTCTACCCTTTACTCCAATATTTTATTCTCACCATTTGCCCTTTGCTCCGTCCAGTGAAGCTTCGAATTTAAATAAATTTGTTATTTTCATTTTAACAGCTAAATATTTGGTATTTTGTCTTCAGATATCAATGAAAACAGAACAAAAAGAAAAACTACATTACAACGCCTACTAGCTACAAACCAATCAACAGCACATCACAACCCTAAGCTAAGTAAGGACAACACAGCTGCACAAGGTCCTATTCGGCCCTTTGCTTTGACTCTTTCAACTGAAAAACTTGTTCTTAACTCCGTCTAGTGAAACTCTGAACTTTGAATGATGTTTTTTCCATTTGGATAGATAGATGATGCTTATACAATGCTTTCAGACGTCAGTGAAAACAGAACAAAAAGATAGACTATGTTACAACACTTGCTAACAACTAACAACTCATGACAGCACTAAGATATATGAGGAGACACAGCTGCATAAGCTCTGCCTTGTTACTTACTTCAACCCTCTCAACCCAAAGCTACATATTTTACTCGGTCTAGTGAAGCTCCTATTTCCTTAGGTAATTTCTTATCATTTCTCCCTCCAACTTCGAGCCTTCTCTGTCTTTCATTTGGCTCCACTTAGATGGCAAAAGCCACCATTTTTAGCAGCCTGTCATTCTTTTTCTATAGAAACAAGACTAAAGATTGTATAACACTTTGAACAAAAAATAGTGCTACATTTAGCCATCTCTGTATGCCTTTTCTTTGGTGGGTAGAATACCCCTATGTCCTGTTTGAGCTAAAAAAAAGAAAGTAAAACAACAAAACAAGGCTAAAATATTCTACCATCGAGCGATTTAAATTATCTCAGTTTTCTCAAAGTAATTTTTACGATTTTTAGAGTCTAATAATTATACTAAGGGATTAAACTACACTTACCCCTAAACTTTTTTTTTAATGAATTATAATTTAGTTAATATCTTATACAGTATCTTAATAATATATTTTCTAATATCCCTTGTAATAATAAAAATAAAATCTCTATTAGAAATTAAATAGAAGGTAAAACAGCCATGAAAAGCCCACTATAAATAAAAAATTTCAAATAGAGATAAATCCTTATAAAAGACAGTGATAAATTTAATAAGAAATACTAGATATTTAGGTCACATATGCAGTGACCGAAATGTGTAGTATTTATTGTAAAATTTATCACCATCTATTAAGAGGATTTATCCCTATTTGAACTTTTTATTCATCGTCATGGAAAGACGTGGGGTCTTCAAAATTATCTAAGAAAAACCCACTAAAACAAACACAACCCGGAAAAAAAAACTACCAATCGCTGAGTACTCTTTGCAATACAGTGTCTTTTATTAAGGTATAGGTTCCTAGACAGGATCAACTTGAGAAGGTTACTCTGAAAGAATGTTTGCAGTCAATGGTAAGATTATTTTACAGGGTTCACCCTGATTACATTAAATTAGGCTACTAAGAATTAGACTATTAGGCCAAATAATTGGCACTCGTTCTAGGCACAGCAGTGCTACTAATCATTTTTAAATTAAGATTTCTAGTACCCAGGAGATGTCATCTGATAGACGCTATGATGCATGTAAGTCAAACAATTAGTCAAAAGCAAGTTAGTGATAAGTCAAAGTTAGTGAAGGCAAGTGAAGACAGAAGACGGTGATCTTTGTAAAGCAAAAATGAGAAAGCAATACAACAATGTGAATTCGGCTCGTATAGGCCTATCTGCTAATGTGTTCAGTAAAGCACTATAAAACTGAAGTGCAAAGAGTTGGGGCTGAGGGAGACTACCCCTCTTATATTCAGTTTAAATTTTGTTTGTTTTATTTTCTGATATTGCTCTCTTTATATTCACCCCATGTGAGAAAGAGTTTTTTCTATAACTCAAGATGGGGGACTGTAATTCTCCCAAGTGTGGTTTTCGGCTATTCTGGTTCGATTGCTGCAGTTTGATATTATTTTGTCGGTTTCACGATGTTTTTAGAAAGTCCCACAGCATCATTTTCGTAACGAAAATTTACCATTTTAACTAATCGAAATAATAGTCACCATAACTGAATCAGCTCCAAATTGCGATTCTTCTTCAAAACTCTTGGTTACTATGGTCAGGGCTCGTTCTTTACTAAGCTGCCCTTAGACGGTAACCATGATTCGAAAAAGTAAACTTATTTATTGATTTTTTTATTATCTTTTTATTATATTATTTATTTATTTTTGTTTAGTTACTTTTTTTTACATATTTATTTTGATATATATATTTATTTTGTGACATATATATTTATTTATTTATTTTTGACAAATCACGGTAAATTTTGTCAAAGAAAAGTGACAAAGCTTAGCCTTTTTGTGAATTTGATTAGTGTCTCTGATCACAAGGGAAATTCTCTAATATGTTCAAGAGAAACTCTTTAAAAAGGGGACTCCTTTGAATACCTGTCTTAAAAGACTACCAACTACGCATTTTTTCCAATGAATAGAGGAGAGTATTTTATTTATTTTTACGATATTTTTGTGGCAACAGAAATGACTATTTTATCATTGATCAGAAAAAGAACCGACCTGCATCCTCGCCCACATGAACACTATTCTATTGAATGTCGTAGAATTCAGCTGCTGAAGCTAAATTCAGCTCCTTTCAGAACCTTGGCTTAGGACCAGATCACAATACACTGAAAATTTTATATAATTTAAAAGCCTAAAGGGCTTATAAAGTAAGTACATGAACCAAAATACAGTAAGCTACAAATGGAAAACATTTTTGAAATGCTTTCAGAAATTTTATTGAATTTGGATGGTGTGCGTTAATGAAAAAAAAAATCTTGTATATAATTTGTCAAAAAACACAGACGAATTTATAAAGGTACTTAGATATGAGCAACACCTTTTAAACTAGCCACTACTACCTCTATAATTTTAACTGTTGTTTTTTTTTAGGATGGAAATGCCTTCGTCACTGTTTACGGCCTTCCGGCCGTAAACTGTTGTTATTTCTAGGAACTGTTGTTATTTTTTAGGATGGAAATGCCTTCGTCACTATTTACGGCATTCCAAAAAAGTATATCAAAAAAGTATGGTCGCCTGCTCACTCCTACTCATCCAAAGAAAGATCACTCCTACTCATCCCAAAACGGCAATTATCTTTGTTTTTTCAAGATAGGAGGGAGGGAGGGTTCTTGACCACGCTTAGGGTTTTTGACCACGGCAATCTCAATACCAATGATACATTTTTCTTTCCCTATCTGCCACCATTGTGGGTGATTTTCAAGTTCTTTCTCAAATTTCTTGAAATTAGTTTTTGCAATTAAATCTTACTGCTAAGATAAACCTATATAATTATTGGTACTTGTGCATTATAACTAAAACAGCGCTATACAAGAAATAAGTCAAGTTTGGTTAATGCTAGTGAAATAAAATAAAATAGGATGAATATATAATAGTTTAGAAACAAATTTGGGCTATATATTTGCACATTGGGGAGGGGGGTAAGCATAGAATGCATTAAATGCGTAACCTAACCTAACCTAGGTACCTTTCCCCTCCCCTAATCCCCAAAAAAATAACATTTTATCTATTGTAAACTCAATGAGAAACTACGCTTTGCGATCAATTTATCTCTTGCAAATAGCCGTATGACGGGTTTCCATTACAGTTTCCTTGTATTCCTACATATTCCTGGGTAACCTGTGAATGATTCTCACTAAAGAGTTTTTTTTTCAAAAATACATTTTAAATTCTCGGTTACTATAAACTGTGGCTTGCATTTTACTAAGCTGCAGGCAATGCTGCAACCACGATAAATTACTAAGCTTATTTACTAAGCTTAATTACTATAAATTACTAAGCACTTTACTAAGCTGCAGGCAATGCTGCAACCACGATAAATTAACATCAAACAGTTCGTGGTAACGAACTGTAAGTAAGGAGCGACCCGGCTCAATGGTAACCGAAACTCTAAAAACGGAATTTTGATACCAATAGATACATCGAAAGAATCAGGTTTTAATTCTGATTTCAAATATATAAGTTTCATCAAGTTTAATCCTACCCATCAAAAGTTAAGCGCCTGAGAAAATTTGGCTGATTTTCGAAAAAAGGGGGAAGACCCCCTAAAAGTTATAGAACCTGAATGAAAATCACAATATCATATTCCGCGTGTCAGAGAACCCTACTGTAGAGGTTTTAAGCTCCTATCTACAAAAATGTGGAATTTTGCATTTTTTGCCAGAAGAAAGATCACGGGTGCGTGTTTATTTTTTTTTTCCAGGGTGTGATCTTATCGACCCAGTGGTCCTAGAATATCGTGGGAGGGCTCATTGGAATGGAAATTAAAAGTTCTAGTGCCCTTTTTAAGTGACCAAAAAATAGAGGGCAACTAGGCCCCCTCCCACGCTCATTGTTTTCCCAAAGTCACCTGATCAAAATTTTGAGATAGCCATTTTGTTCAGCATGTTCGAAAATATTATAATTCTGTCTTTTAGGATGACTTAATCCCCCGAAGTTCCCGGGAGGAGGGCTGAAAGTTATGAACTTTACCCAATGTTAACATATAGTATTGGTTATTGGAAGTATACAGTACAGCCGTTTTCAGGGGAGATTTTTCCTGGTAGTGGGGGGGGGGTCGGGCAGGGACGTACGCAGGGGGGGGCCTCCCATCCCCCCCCCAAAAAAAAAAAATCTCACGATTTTTTTCATTTTCCCATAATTTTCTGATTTTTCTCACAGAATAATGGGTTTGAAGGATTTGGCCCCCCCCCGAAACCAATTGGGCCCCTCCCCCGAAACAAATTCCTGCGTACGTGCCTGGGGTCGGGGGTTATGTAGGAGGATCTTTCCATGAAGGAAGTTTTCATGGGGGAAGGGACATTGCTATGAAGGGGACGCCGGACTTCCCGGCATTATTTAAAAAAAGATCAGAAATTAATATAGAAAAAACAAATTTTTCAACTGCAACAGCAGCAACATCAAAACTTTAAACGAACAGAAAATATTACATATATGATTGGGTTCACCCCGCTAGTCAATACCTCATTCTTTAAGCCAAAGATTTTTTAGTACTTTCATAAGAGCTATTTATACTAATCAACGGCCTTTGTGATTAAGCGGTCATTTTTGAAGAATTGGAACAAAATTTGAACTTTCGCTTAAAGAGCAAGGTATTGACTAGGGGGTGAACCCCATAATATATTTACTAAAAATATATGAATATAGAAGTTCGTTACGTAAGTTAATTCGTAAGTTACGTATATTTATTACTAATAAAAACGTTCGTAAATAAAATGAAACAAGTTTGGAGAAAGCCATTTAACCAAATAAAAGTAAATTAATATGAAAATTTTGTTTTAATTATTCATGTACTGTGAGCCAAGATGAAAACCTGCATTTATTCAAAAACGTTCAAAAATTAAATAAAAAAACAAGTTTTTTTAACTGAAAGTAAGGAGCGACATTAAAAACTTAAAACGAACAGAAATTATTCCGTATATGAAAGGGGCTGTCCCCTCCTCAACGCCTTGCTCTTTACCCTAAAGTTTGACTTTCTCACAACTCTATTTTTTTTAAACAATAAAAAACTTTAACGTAAAGAGCGAGGCGTTGAGGAGGGACAGCCCCTTTCATATACGGAATAATTTCTGTTCGTTTTAAGTTTTAATGTCGCTCCTTACTTTCAGTTAAAGAAACTTGTTTTTTTTTATTTAATAACTAATTAAGAACCATATGAAGTTAAACAGTTGAACAGATACTTACTCAAAACCACTAAGCCTTCTATTAAGGCCACCGTAATACTCTTGTGGCCTTGAAAAGAAATGACGAATAATAAGTGGCTCTTCGAATCCTGAATCTGACGAATTGACACTTGCTGATCGTTGCATATTTTAGTCAAGGCACAGATTGATACGTCTAATTTATGTTATTGCTTGTATCTTCAATCCAATATAACGTTTAGTTCATTAGGTGTACTAAGATTACAGTGTTAATGGCTAGATACATTCAAGCTGAGAGGAAGTATTGAATAACAATAGCTTATTTGATGAGCCCAGGCCACCTATCACAATCCCAAAACTGATGTTTTTTTTTTCAAATATGATCGAAATTTTTTGTCTGGAAGAACCACAAGGTGGGACGAATATGTAATAGGACTTTAATAATTCGTGTAGGTTCTCCCTATCTGCTGTAAAGTCAGAAAAAGATAGAATGAATATTTATTTGAAAAAATTAACTTGAAAAACATGAAAACCAAGAGCATAAATTTTTTTTATATACTTTATGGTCCTCTCCTTCTCCAACCACTGGAAAGAGTGTACTTTCCTGGGATGTTACGACCAGGCATGATCAAACCATGTTTTTAGAACATTAAACGTGAATTTACTAAGACCTAAGAGACCTAAGATAACTAAGACCCAAGAGGAATTACTTTTTACACCCATGTTTTTAAAAAAAAAAAGTCCATGAAAGGTGAAGCAGATAAACATGCAGATGATTATAGGTTTTAACCTTCCTCCCTGTATTGGGAAGATAGTGTATAGTGAACGGATATAAACTGAGGCCAACAGTTTGTGTGCAAACAAGAGGGCAAAAGAAGAACCTCTGACAAAAAGCTCTGGAAGATCAAGTGCCTCCTAATCCCCATTCACGCGCAACATTATCTGTCGCTTAGGCCTTGTACATTAACTCCTTGTCGATTTTTTCGCTAGCTAATCATGAATGTGTTTACATACATAAGCTGATTTGAAGGGATTATAAAACTTGAAAGTATCTTGCTTATTCAGATGAAATATTTAGCACAATTAACTACTTTCAACGTCCTTTTCAACACGACTGAGTAAGTCAACCGTCATCACTTCACTGAAGAAAAAAACACCCTATCCGAAGCTTTACACGAAAGCAACTGAATCGGATTCAGCTATCAACGAGGTTTTTCCTCAAGAGAAAAAGCTATATAAAGCGAACAGGGATTGAAAGAAAGGGGAATTCCTAGAGGAACTTATTTGACCCACCGCTAACGGCATTCTTTGTTATAAAGAGAATGAATTCCTATTTCTAGCCACGAATTACCAACGAAAGTCAATCCTAAAGCAAAATCCTGAAATAATTGTCATGTTGAGATAATTCTAATTTATATTTATCAGATAATGATTATAACGAGTAGATAACAAGATGGAATGGAAAACAGGAACCGAATTTAACTCAACAGGCAATATGTTCTGTGTCGCAGTTGCATACAGCTTCATGCCTTTGATAGTATTTCCACGATAGCAACAGAACCATGATTTCTTGATATATTAAAGGAAACCATAGAATATTTTAAGAATAATTAATGTATTTTATAACTTTAATAAAAGAGTTAATTCTATATTTAGAAGTAAAAATTTTATGGACTCGTAGCTCTAATTTAAATCTCAAAATGAGTTCCACCCTATGGATGTGTTTTCTTGTCCGATTAAACCGACGCTGATTTCAATATTTGTAAGACGGCTAGTTTTCAAGTTGAGACTCAATTAAGCTTGTCGTTTCTCTTGTTGGGTATAATTAGTCAAAATTATTTCTGAAAGCACTCTTCTATTCTCATTAGCAGAGCTGCTAGCAGGTGAAAAAAAACACTAGATTTTATTGATTTTTTGGTTGATGTAGTGATTTTTCTTCGATATTCTTGTGATCTATGGGCTGATTTAGTGAATTTCTTAGGAAATATATAAAATCACTAGAAATAGTGATAAATCACTAGGGGTGGCAACCCTGCCCATAAGTATTCAATCGATCTGAAATTTGGTTATGTCACATTCTTATTAACTTTTATTATAAAGCTTATGAAAAACGATCTCAAGGAGAGGGGAGAGCTCTCTCCCCCTCCGTCGATTCATAAAACAACATTTACGCAAACATCATCAAAATGTCAAGCACTTGCTGTTACTGTTAAATCTCTTACTTATTTCAACTAATAGGGGGTTATACTCATTGACTGGAGGATAGGCTTAGACTCTTTGATTAAAAACATCATCCTATCAACATAAAAGTGTCCATACAGAGAATTACACAGATGTACCCCCCCCCCCCCCCGTCCCTTCTTAAAGACTAAAAAACCTACTAATTTAAGGCTTTCTGCTTTTTATCATTATCTACCCCCTCCTCGATCCATTCCACAACAGTGCTGCAAAATTCTTATGCTCGAATACAGCTTGTATATGTAGTTTCAGGACTAGGATTGTTGTTGAACTGAGTCGGAACTTCGTTCGTTTTCTACTGAATTAGGACTTATTAATCGGGGACTAATAATTAGGTCTTGTAAGACACTTTGTTGTATTATTACACATCATTTTCATCTTTGGCATTCAAGTGGTCGTACTCTTAAGATTATTAAGAAATAAATACATCAAACCAATAAATTAGTCAAATCAGCCCATAATAGCTGATTACAGAGATAGAGGTACATGTGATCAAATTAAATGACTGATTTTGTATTCTTTCTCTGCTTGGTGTTAAGGCATTTCGTATAAGACCCTGCATTTCAATTTCTAGTACATCTTCAGTTTAGGGGCTTTTCACTATCTCGGAAGTTTGTTGAGTCAGATGAATAGAACTTTCAGAAATGGACATAGAGTCCAATTAAAAACTCAGTAAGGTGTTTTGACATCCACTGTCTAGCAGTTTTCCAGTCTAGGGTGCCAAATTTTTAGAAATTCGGTAAAAAAAACAGTTAGAATAAAAAAAAAAAACACAAAGAAATACATTGACTGCTTGCAAGGGATTTTGTGACTCAGAAGCTTTTTGTCCTTATTGGCTTAAAATTTCCAAGGAATAACCAATCAAATGAAATTTAGGTTTTAGCTCTTTTTAAAGGCTTAAAATTTCACATAAGTGGCATTAAAATCAATCAAGTTGTAAAAAGGCAGGCTTATTCTGTCTTCGCTGAAATAAGGTATAATGTGACAAGTACTACATTACCACAAATAACGAACGTTTTGATACTTTATATTTAAGAAAAACGCTCACGTCATCCGGAAACAAATGCAAAAGTATGCTCAATGTTCTTGAGAGCCCATTTACCCAGATAACTTCTCATTTTAGAAGCATAAATGACGACGTACCCCTCAAAGGTATAGCAATGTCATGAAATAAATTCCACAAGGGAGTATTTTTCAAAAAATAAATACTCTTTGTTAATATTTTCTATTGGTCTTCCCCCTACATCTTTGGAAACCAGTTAGGTCCTGTCTTTTTCATCTTTTCTAGGAGAAATCCCGCTCCTCTTCCGTAATGGAAGAGGATCCCGGAAATCCCGGGAATAATGGAAGAGGATCCCGGAATGGAAGAGGATCTCAGAAATCCCGCTCCTCTTCCGTAATGGAGTCTTTGATTTCTTGTCTTTGACTGATTTTCAACAGAAGAAAATTCCTCTTCTTTCCAGTTTATATGTTAATATGACAAAACAACAACGGGACAGGATTAATATCCTTCGACGACTTGACAAAGGATCCTCTTTATTAGCCCTGTATACAAAATCAACTCTTTGGAGAAGAATAGTTACAGAGCCGTCAGGAAAAAAAAGGATATTGACTTGTGAAGATCAGTATCTTGTGGAATATACAAAGAAGGTAACTAACTCCGTGTTTCGATTAGAAAATATGAAAATGTTTCAATATTTGGGTAAGGCTAAAGAAGGACCATGAAATACGTCAATCCCCCGCCTCTAAATTAAATGGCTATTTACAGAGCTCAGGGAAGTCCATGCCAGTAATTCATTACACTAAGTAAGAGAGAAAACTATCACTGCATTCTTAGTAGCTAAAGTCAAAAGTGGGGGAGGATGAGACCTTAAAAATTTTTTCCAGGGGGAGAGGGAGGGTTTATTTGTTCTTCAAGAAAAATTTGAAGTTTGTTCTACACATTTGTGTTTTGGTCTTCAGGGGACAGGCAACAACCGTCCGTCATTTTTGTTCGATTCTCCACTCGTGATGATGTTTAGATTTGAAGATTTCCAGCTCATTCTTGTGGCTCTGTTAAGGGTTAAAACCATTTTAATTTAATAAACCTCTCTTAATGGTAAACCTCCTTTTGAGAAACATCTTGAGCCTAACGCACTGAGAAATATGCATAAATAAAGTTTTCCCACTTTTCAAAATTAATTAATGATTTAGCAATAAAACAAATGTAGGAATGAAGAAATTCACCAAGTGTTTTCATATTTGGATATTAGTGACAAAAATAAATTTCCTAGCTGATAATAAACATCGAAAAGTTCTCTTCATGTGAATACTTTGGCATGGAAACACTTCAAACATACAAATGTTTGGACATTAAAGCCCAAAAGTGCACTTTTTTAGTAACCCTTAAACAAAAATCTAAAGCAAAACCGACCAGCATTAAAAAATTTAAATGTCGTTTTGTTTTACTTTTTTTGGTTTAATTTCTAGACCGGATAGAAGCAAACCTCATTGTACACTGGCTTTTATTTTATTTGGGTAATTTCTTGATTGTAAAAGAGACTTTATTGCGTCTTGGTTGAAGTTTTTAAATCTCAATTTAATTCTTACTTTTCACTATTAAGTTTTTAAATTTTTAGAAATTTTTGATTTATCTTGAATTGCTTTATTCCCTTAAAGTCGGGATTCTATTCGACTTTCTTTGCCCTTATTTTTTTCCTCGTTTGTGCTGAGAATGCCTTGTTAATTGTAAAATTATGATATGTTTTCTTCTGTAAATTTCAGTAGCCTTCCTAACATTTTCTCCTAGGAATGCGTAACAGTCTCTTCCTTATAGTTTATTTCTAAATTTTTGGTAATTTTTATTTTATATTGATTTGCTTTAGTCCTTATCAGTCGACATTGTATTAGATTTTTTTTGCCCTCATTTATGTTTTGTTTTCCTCGTTTGGGCTGAAGATGCCCTGTTGATTGTAAAATTGTGATATGTTTTTCTTCTGTAAATTCCAGTAGCCTTCCTAACATTGTCTATAGCTAATGCGTAACAGTCTCTTCCTTATAGTTTATAGATCCCAAATCACAAGTTCTGATTGGGTGTCTATAATTAACAGTGCAAGTGACTTTTAATATTTCTTATAGAACAAAAAAGTAACAGTTCCAATAGGGATACATTATTTTATTAGACATTGAAAAAAAAAGAATCAAAATTACTGGATATTTCCTTCATGTATACAATGACTGTTATCAGCAGATATACTCTGTATATATCTGCTAGTATACACTGCATATTTGCTGATGGGGGTTACTGTATATGCATCATCAAAATATCCAGTAATCTTTAATTTTTTTTCACCGTCTAATCTAAGGAGTTATTCCTATTTGAACTTTTATTTATCGTCATGGAAAGGCAGTGGGGTCTTCAAAAATACCTAATTCCTATATTAAAAAAATATTCGTATGTTTCAATAGCAACCGAAATTACTTAAACCTTTAATTTCAACTGTTATTGTCAAACTTCTCCTTCTTGACATCGATATTCAGTGTAAACAGAACAGATGCCAAATAAGAATAGAAACACGCATTTGAGAAATTTTTCACTGTCATTGTTGTTAACGATTTTCCTTGTAGGAAAGTGTTTGTCAAAAATTACATTTTCCAGTTAATTTGCAATAAACTCTTTTGGTAAATCGATTTAATGGCAAAGTAACACTTCAAAGGAATTTTAGAGAAAGATACGGGCAGAACTTGACTAAGTGAAAGATGGGATAAGCGGGATATAGCAACAGGAACAAAATAGAAAAAAAAGAAGTCTCTCAGCGAGTTAACAACAGGAGAAAGTGCAAACATTTGGGGAAAGACAATAGCCTAAAAAATATTAAAAACTGCCACAGCTTTTTTTCACTATCATATGAAAGTTTGTACTATCTTACCTATGCATTTGTGCGAGGAATAGGGCATTTTGGCTTATGTCTCTGAACATATTTACATTATCTATACAATCCATTGATCTTTGTATTCAGGACAATCCAAAAAACATGGTGTATGACAGGAATAATATAATAAAATTATAATAATATAATAAAATAATATAATAAAATAAATAATAAAATTCACAGCACAGAGGATGCAATGCATTTAAAAAAATCTTTGAGTGTAATTTTGTTGTTTTTTTTTTGCTTTTTTCAATTTAAATGTTAAAAACGGTGTTTTTTCAGTGAAAATACTCAAAAAAATCTTTTGAAATGCAGAGGGGAATTATAAAGGGTTGAAATTGCCCCGACCCCCGATAATCACCCCCTAATTGGTGCCACTGGCAGTGCACACTTTTTGTAAGGACCAGAGAAAATGGGTTCCCTCTCGTATGAAACAAAATTTTAACCCCCCCCCCCCCGAAAAAAAAATCCAGGGTTCACTTAACAGTGGTAACGTAAAAGAACAGAGTAAAACAGGGTCCACTTAACATGCTATATATTAATTTCGTGATTGCCTTTTGCCAGCAGGCATTAAAAAAAACTATAAAGTATATATTATCTCCCCCATATATGCCAAACCTCATTCAGATCGAAAAATATCGTTGGTGTAAAGCAAAAGCTAAGCTTCTTAGACATACATAGCGTATGGTTATAAGTAATTTAGTAATTTGTAAATACTACAGAAAGTATGAAAAAAGATAATTCTATCTCTTCAATAAACCTTTTTGGAGAGACGATGATCAAGCTCTTTTGTATATGTTTTTATTTATCTTTTGTTAGATAATTTTGTATTGTTATTTTTTATGTAAAGTTATGTAAAGTTTATGTAAAGTTATTAATTGTAAAGGTATTTTTTATAGTTTATTTGGTTGTTTCTTTTCAGGTGAGGGTAACTGCCGATGAGGTAACCAGTACATTCGTAGAAAAAAAAATGAGAATCTTGATGGAAAAAAGTCTTTATTTGTTAGCAGAGCTGTATACAAATGATGAAAATGCAGTGTGCTATTGATTACATAAGAATCTTTAGGTCTGTTTAGCAGTAAAATAATCGTATTTGGATCTCGACCAAGGAAATTATGTGTGCAGGGCCCTCCCCATTAAGGTACACTACTTCAGTCAAATACTGCCTCTCATCGGCAAAGGTATTGGGTATTGGTAGAACATATTTCAAAATTAGTGACCCCTTCATGTCCCAAGAGGATTACACAAAAAAAACTGTCCCAAGAGGATTACAGCACTAAAGTAAATAAGTAAATATCTTACAAAAGTTGAAGAGAAAAAAAAAATCCTTTGCTATTTAAATTTATTTGGTTTAATGTGTTTCAAAAATTGGGATTAAAATTAGTTTTTTGAATAAACGCTTCTTGCAAGGGCGGGTTCATATTTGAATCACGTCAAATATGCAGCGAAAGGGACCATAAGGTCCCAATAAAGCGAATACCAGTTTAAGAGCTTCCAGATGTATCCCTCAATAGATGGACAGCAAAATCAGAAAGAATTAAGAGCCAACTTTTTCTTCCCAAAAGTAAATTAAAGAAGATGACTTGGCTGAATGCCAAAGAAACGGTCCTACACTTTCCATTATTGTAGTTTTTGGAGAGTAATTAAGGGCACAGCTGAGCTTTTAGTATATTCATCCAGAATGTTTTAGACTAAAATTAATCAACTTAATTGATAGACATGAAATACTTTAAAAAAAAATCATTACAAAAATGCTTCTTTTGTGAAGGAGATTATGGTGAACGATAATTTATAGCTCTCTGACTCTATTAGGCTTGTTACATATAGGAATAAAAATACTTTAGAGCCAATTCTTTTGGGAAGAAGAATACAATTAGATATCTTAGGGTACAGTATTTCAGTCACAAACTGCTTCTCATGGAAGAAGGTAATGAGTATTGGCACAACATTTCAAAATTGGAGAAGGGGAACATAATTAATAGTGGCGGTAAGTTCTTTTTGTTTTTTAGTGTTATTTCTGTTCTTACTCTTTTTATTCATTAGATAAGTAATATATTTTATCAATAAACAGGGAAGAAAAACTTTTGATGAATAAATAAAAAAACATAGATACATAGATACATCAATAAAATCAGCTTTTAATGCTGATTTCAAATATATGAGTTTCATTCAGTTTTGTTTTACCAATCAAAAGTTACCCGCCTGAGAAAATTTGCCTTATTTTCGAAAAAAGGGGGAAACACCCCCAGAAAATCATAAACTTTAATAAAAATCACACCATCGGATTCAGCGTATCAGAAAACCCAACTGCGAAAGTTTCAAGCTCCTATCTGCAAAAATGTGGAATTTTGTATTTTTTGTCAGAAGAAAGTTCACGGATGCGTGTTTATTTGTTTTTTTGTGGGGTTTTTTTTCCCCAGGGGTGATCGTATCGATCTAGTAGTCCTAGAATATCATAAGAGGGCTCATTTGAATGGAAATTAAAAGTTCTAGTGCCCTTTTTAAGTAACCAAAAAAATTGGAGGGCAACTTGACCCCCTCCCACGCTAATTTTTTCCCAAAGTAACTCAATCAAAATTTTGAGATGCTGAATAAAATTTGCCATTTTGTTCAGCATAGTCGAAAATCTAATGTATATGTCATTGAGGATGACTTGATCCCCCAATTTTCTTGGGGGAAGGGCTGGAAGTTATGAACTTTGCCCATTTTTTACATATAGTATTGGTTAATGGGACGAATAAAGACGTTTCAAGAGGGATTTTTTCTGATTGGAAGGGGGATGTTCGATTTGGGCGTTACGGGGGAGGATCCTTCCATGGAGGATGTTTTACTTGGGTCAAGAGACATTTCTATGAAGGGGGAGCCGGATTTCCCAGCATTATTTAAAAAACGATCAGAAATTAAATAAAAAAACTAGCTTTTTCAACTGAAAGTATTTGTTGAATTTGGTGAGATTTTGGTGAGCCAAAATCAAAGCTGCATTAATTCAAAAACGTTCAGAAATTAAATAGAAAAAACAAGTTTTTTTAACTGAAAGTAAGGAGAGACATTCAAACTTAAAACGAACAGAAATTATTCCGTATATGAAAAGTACGGTCCCCTCCTCAATACCTCGCTCTTTACGCTAAAGTTTGAATCTGTCACACAACTTTATTTTTTTAGAACAATAAAAAACTTTAGCGTAAAGAGCGAGGTATTGAGGAGGGGACAGTCCCTTTCATATATGGAATAATTTCTGTTCGTTTTAAGTTTTAATGCCGCTCCTTACTTTCACTTAAAAAAAAACTTGTTTTTTTTATTTAATCAATAGAAGAGGAAACAAGAACAGTTTCTGTATGCTCAGTCAGAGAGATGTACAGTGTGTCTATTCTGAAACTGAAGGGTGAGAGGTGAAGTAAATTTAAAATATAGTGGTTGGTAATTTTTTCCAAATGAAATTCCAGAAAAAAGATGATTCAGTAAAATACCAAAATAGGTATTTCCCAAAAATTTATGGAGGAGACGGAAAAACAAATATAGGGGGGGCCTCATTCATTATTCCCAAGATAGACCACCCATGGAGAGGTTGATAACCGACCTGCCAGCTGTTGTCCTAATTCTATTGTTGATCAACTGTTTTGATCCATTTGAACTCATTTTGATCGCAATTTTGTTCAACTATGTTGAACAAAATGGTTATCTCAAAATTGTGATCTGGTGACTTTGGGAAAAAATGAGCGTGGGAGGGGGGCCTAGTTGCACTCCAATTTTTTTGGTCACTTATAAAGGGTGCTAGAACTTTCAATTTCTGTTCGAATGAACCCTCTCCCGAGATTCTAGGTCCACTGGTTCGATACGATTGCCCCTGATAAAAAAAAAACAACAAGAAAAACAAAAACACGCATTCGTGATCATTCTTCTGGCAAAAAGCACAAAATTCCACATTTTTGCAGATAGGAGCTTGAAACCTCTACAATAGGGTTCTATGATACTCTGAATCCCATGGTGCAATTTTCATTGGGATTCTATGACATTTAGGGGGTGTTTCCTCTTTTTTCAAAAATAAGAAAATTTTTCCCAGGCTTGTAACTTTTGGTGGGTAAGACTAAACTTGATGAAGCTTATTTATTTAAAATCAGCATAAAGATACGACTCTTTTGATGTATCGTTTGGTATCGAAATTGTGTGTTTTTTAGAGTTTCAGTTACTATTGAGCCAGGTCGAACATACAAATCTAATCAAGTGCTTTCCATAAGTATTTGCATAAGAAAATTTGCACTTTATTGAAAAAAATATAAATGTTTTTACTTTTATATCTTTAATAAATCAAATAATACTAACATTTTGGTTACTAAATATCAGTATATGTATATTAAACTGACAATGCACATTCACTTGTATTTTTTTCAGTAAAGTGCAAATTATGTTCTGGCTTTGGGAAGTCATTGGGGTTTTGAGCCCAACTTATGTTAGTTTCTGCTCGTTTTGGGTTTAACTCGGTTATTTATTGTAATATCTATTCGTTTTGGGTTTAATTTATTTATCGATGCTGATTTGTGGTCGTTTCAAGCTAGGAAGATTATTTCATTTTATTTTTGCTCATTTTTGGTTTAATGGAGTTCTTTACTTTTCTATGAAAAACTTATTTCGTGGAAAGTTTATTTTTAATTAATTTCTGTTCGTTTTATATTGACATAGTCTTTTCAGAGAAAAAGAAAATAATACTTTAAATCTTTTCGTTCATTTAAGACTTTATGGTTTGGCCTGCTATTTGTATGCTAGAGAAAATTTTTCAGCAATTTTTAACAACTTACACCCTTTTAAATATCTTGACAAAAAAAGTAGTGTTTTTAATTTAATTTCATACCTCCTCTAGTTGACCTGAAATGGAAAACTTGATACCATTCGCAAAAAGATCTGTTTAATTTCTTTGATAGCTTGGATACACTTACGCTATTTTGATTTGGTTAAATTTAAGAGCAGAAGTAGCCCCAAAAGTTTGAACATAATACACTCAGTCATTCTTGGGATACAGCTGGGATGTCTTATTTGGAATTAGCATTAAGAGAGTGAGTTTTGATCTAAGGCAACATTTAGTTTTTAAGCATAAAGGGCAAATGGGAGGGTGGGCGTGGGAAGGTGATTAGTTGCCCTCCAATCACTTTCGACTATTAAAAAGGGCATCAGCCCTTTCTATTTTCAATCGAATGAACCCTTTTCGAAGTTCCTACGGGAACTGCTTTGTTAAGAAGTGCCCTGGTCTAAAAAAAAAAAAAAAAAAAAAAAATAATAATAATAATAATAATAATCACCTTATATGCCCCCAGGGCATAAATTCAATCCTTGCCCTAAGGGCTGGGAGGGGGGTTGTCATCCTCAAAGACCTAATTTCAAGAACTTTCAACTACGTTAAACAAACTGGCTATCTCAATTTTTTTTTTTTTGATGTGTTTGGGGAAATGGTGGGCGTTAGAGGGGCGTTAGTTGTTCTCTAATCACTTTCAACTATTCAAAAAGGCACTAGCCCTTTCAATTTCCAATCAAATGAGCCCTTTTGAAGTTACTATGATAATGCTTTCAATAAACCTAATATGCCCCCAGGGTATAACTTACAAACCTTGCCTTGAGGGCTGGGGGGGTGTCATCCTTAAAGACCTATTTTCCGTAACTTTTTACTACGTTGAACAAAATGGCTATCTGAAAAATTTGATTGGATGTGTTTGGGGGAATGGTGGGCGCTAGCCCTCTCATTTTCCAATTGAATGAGACCCTTTTGAAGTTTTTTACGACAAGGCTATCTATAAAACCTTATATGCTCCCAGGCATAACTTATAACCTTTTCCCCGGGGGCTCTGGGGGGTTTGTCATCCTCGAATACATAATTTAAGGAACTTTCGACTATGTTCAACAAAATGGCTGTCTCTTAGCTTTGATTGAATGTGTTTGGGGAAATGGTGGGCGTGAGAGGGGGGTTTTAATACTCTCCACTCACTTTCGACTATTAAAAAGAGCACTATCCCTTTCAATTTCCAATCAAATGCGCCCTTTTTATAATTTCTGCAACAACTTTCTGTATAAACCTTATATCCCCAGGGCACAACTTACAACCCTTGCACTAAGGGCTCTGAGGCGGTTATCATCCTAAAAGACGTAATTTCCAGAATTTTCAACTACGTTGAACCAAATGGATATCTCAAAATTTTTTTGACTGGATGTGTTTGGGGAAATGGTGGGGCCAGAGAGGGGGGTTAGTTGCCCTTCAATCACTTTCGACTATTAAAAAGGGCACTAGCCCTTTCAATTTCAAATTGAAGGAGCCGTTTTTGAAGTTTCTACAACATCGCTTTCTATATAAACCTTATGTGCCCCCAGGGTACAACTGAAAACCCTTGCCCTGAGGGCTTTGGGGGGGAGGGGTTGTCATCCTTAAAGACCTAATTTCCAAAACTTTCAACTACGTTGAATAACATGGCTATCTAAAAATTTCTATTGGATGTGTTTGGAGAAACGTTGGGCACAAGAGGGGGGTTAGTTGCCCTCAAATCACTTTCGAATATTAAAAAGGGCACTAGCCCTTTGAATTTTCAATCGGATGAACCCTTTTTCAAGTTTCTACGACAAAGATTTCAATAAAAATCTTATATGCCCCCAGAACATAACTTATAACCGCTGCCCTGAAGACTGTGGGGGGAGGGTCCTACTGAAACATATAGTTTCCAGAACTTTCAACTGCGTGGAACAAAATGGCTATCTCAAAATTTTGATTTGATGTGTTTGGGGAAAAGGTGGGCGTGAGAGGGGGGCTAGTTGCCCTCCAATCACTTTCGACTATTAAAAAGGGCACTAGCCCTTTGATTTCCAGTCGAATGAATCTCTTTTGAAGTTTCTACGACTACGGTTTTTATAAAAACTTTATATGCCCCCAAGGCACAACTTACAACCCTTGCCCTGAGGGTTGTGGGGGAGTGTCTTCCTCAAAAACATAATTTCTGTTTGGAAATCAACTACACTGAACAAAATGGCTATCTCAAAATTTTGATTGGATGTGTTTCGGAAATGATGGGCGTGGAAGGGGTGTTAGTTGCCTTCCAGCCACTTTCAACTATTAAAAAGGGAACAAGCTACTTCAATTTCCAATTGAATGAGCCCTTTTCGAAGTTTCTACAACAAACTTCTTCGGTACGAAGTGCCCTGGTCTAAAGAAAAAAAAAATAATGCATTGTGCCAACATCGTTCTTATATGCCTCCAGAGCATAACTTAAAACCCTTGCCCTGAGGGCTCAGAGAGGAGTATCCTCCTCAAAAACATAATTTCTATCTGGAAATCAACTACGCTGATCAAAATCGCTATCTCAAATTTTGATTGGATTTGTTTGGGGAAACGGTGGGCGTGGAAGGGGTGTTAGCTGCCTTCCAGTCACTTTCGACTATTAAAAAGGGCACTAGCAATTTCAATTTCCAATCGAATGAGCCTTTTTCGAAGTTTCTACGATAACTCCATCGATATGAAGTGCCCTGGTACTGGTGGAAGAAAACAAAAAATAAATAATACATTGTGCCAACATCGTTCTTTACTTAGGCAGCGTGATTGTGCTGCCTATGATAATGAAATATGAAAAAATAAAAATGTAAAAAAAATAATATGGTTCGATCCAACTATCTAGGGCCATAATGAATTTAGAATTAAGATAGCTTGACCCTGTTTAACAGACGAAGGATATTCTATTGCGAAAAATTGCACTTTTGACCCGCAATCTGGGGCTGAACAAAAACAAAATTTCCCAAACGGGATAGGAGGAGATTATAAGAAAGGATTTAAAAGAAATTCAAGCTTCATAAGGAGGGGTAAAGAGTGAAGCTTTCTACGGACTGCAGTGGAAGAGAAGTGTGACCAGCTGTTTTTTGGCCTCGTGCAGCTTGATACTATAATGAGTTGATGCTAGTTGTCGGAAAAGCAAAAACTTTTTAATGTAGACTACAGTCAACCCTAGTCAATTAAACTTCAATTCTAACAAGGTGCACTCACAATGTAGACGAAGTTTCAATACAAGAGGAGACAAGAACAGTTTCTGTATGCTCAGTCAGATAGATATACTGTGTGTCTATTCAGAAACTGTAGGGTGAGAGGTGAAGTGCATATAAAATATAGTGGTGGGTCATTTTTTTCCAATTTTTTTTTTTTTTACTTAATAGTGTGTTTAATTTTTAGCACCCCACTAGCGATGACAAAAAACAGCAAAAGAGGAGACACATCAGTACCTCCCATACAAAAAGAGGTGTTTCTTGTTGTTCATAGAAACACCTCTAATTACACCTCTAATTACAGGAGACTGTAATTATTCAGTATAGGGTTTCGATCATGGTGATATCAATTGTGCAATTTTTAATTCTGGTGATCAGTTCTCCTAAAATGTTAAAGATCAGAAACTAATTAATGTGTACTTTCTTATGACAAGTTCATAATTCTTTGTAGCATTGCGGTGGAAAAATCACAATAATAGTAACACAGATTCTGTAGAATTTTTCATGACTTTTGACCCTGGTTCCATGGAGGGTGTAGGAGTGGTGCTTGCTCTGGAAACAAGTTTTCTTGTTTTTCGACATTTAGTCAGAAACTTTAAAATATTTATATTTTAGTCAAATAAAATATAAAAATATAAAAAATCGTAAAATAAAAAAAAATATATATAAAAAAATAAAATATAATTTGTTTAGTTTCAAAAACACAAAAATAATTTTGATCAAGATAAATCGTAAGGTTTTCAGTCAAATGGCACATGAAAGTACATATTTTTTGGAAGATATTTATTAATCTTCCTCTACTATAAAATGCAGAATTGTTCATGACTTTTAACCCTTGTTACAGGGAGGGTGTAGGAGTGGTGCTTGCTCTGGAAATATGTTTTGTTATTTTTTTCGATATTTTAGTCAAAAACTTTAAAATATTTATATTTTAGTCAAAAACTAATAAATTTTGATATTAGTTGCTTTCATAAGTCATGGTCGTTTCCACGAATCGTCTCCCAAAAACACAAAAATAATTTTTATCAAGATAAATCTTAAGGTTTTCAGTTAAATATCATATGAAAGCACATATTTTTTTTTGAAAATATTTATTAATCCTCCTGTAATATAAAATGCAGAATTTTTCATGACTTTTGACCCTGGTTCCAGGGAGGGTGCAGGAGTTGTGCTTGCTCTGGAAACATTTTTGTTGTTTTTCGACATTTTAGTCCAAAACTTTAAAATTATTTATATTTTAGTCATAAACTAATAAATTGTTAATATTAGTTGCTTTCATAAGTAATGGTTGGTTCGCACGAAAAACGTCACGAAACGTCTCTCAAAAACACAAAAATAATTTTTATTAAGATAAATCTTAAGGTTTTTTCGTTAAATATCATATGAAAGCACATATTTTTTTGAAGATATTTATTAATTCTCCTTTAATGTAAATAAAGAATTTTGTATGACTTTTGACCCTGGTTCGAGGGAGGGTGCAGGAGTGATGCTTGCTCTGGAAACATGTTTTGTAGTTTTTTGATATTTCAGTCAAAAACTTTAAAATATTTATATTTTAGTCAAAAATAATAAATTTTTAATATTAGTTGCTTTCATAAGTCATGGCCGTTTCCGCGAAACGTCTCTCAAAAACACAAAAATAATTTTGGTCAAGATAAATCGTAGGGTTTTCAGTTAAATGTCATATGAAAGTACATATTTTTTTTGAAAATATTTATTAATCCTTCTTTAATATAAAATGCAGAATTTTTCATGATTTTGACCCTAGTTCCAGGGAGGGTGCAGGAGAGGTGCTTGCTCTGGAAACATGTTTTGTTGTTTTTCGACATTTTAGTCAAAACTTTAAAATATTTATATTTTAGTCAAAAACTAATAAATTTTTATTCTAGTTGCTTTCATAAGCAATGGTCGTTTCCACGAAACGTCTCTCAAAACACAAAAATAATTTTTATCAAGATAAATCGTAAGGTTTTCAGTCAAATAGCATATGAAAGCACATATTTTTTTGGAAGATATTTATTAATCCTCCTCTAATATAAAATGCAGAATTGTTCATGACTTTTAACCCTTGTTACAGGGAGAGTGTAGGAGTGGTGCTTGCTCTGGAAATATGTATTGTTATTTTTCGATATTTTAGTCAAAAACTTTAAAATATTTATATTTTAGTCAAAAAATAATAAATTTTGATATTAGTTGCTTTCATAAGTCATGGTCGTTTCCACGAATCGTCTCCCAAAAACACAAAAATAATTTTTATCAAGATAAATCTTAAGGTTTTCAGTGAAATATCATATGAAAGCACATATTTTTTTTGAAAATATTTATTAATCCTCCTTTAATATAAAATGCAGAATTTTTCATGACTTTTGACCCTGGTTCCAGGAGGGTGCAGGAGTTGTGCTTGCTCTGGAAACATTTTTGTTGTTTTTTTCGACATTTTAGTCCAAAACTTTAAATTATTTATATTTTAGTCAAAAACTAATAGATTTTTAATATTAGCTGCTTTCATAAGTAATGGTTGTTTCCACGAAACGTCTCTCAAAAACATAAAAATAATTTTTATTAAGATAAATCTTAAGGTTTTCAGTTAAATATCATATGAAAGCACATATTTTTTTGAAGATATTTATTAATGCTCCTTTAATATAAATAAAGAATTTTGTATGACTTTTGACCCTGGTTCGAGGGAGGGTGCAGGAGTGGTGCTTGCTCTGGAAATATGTTTTGTAGTTTTTTGATATTTCAGTAAAAAACTTTAAAATAATTATACTTTAGTCAAAAAATAATAAATTTTTAACATTAGTTTGCTTTCATAAGTCATGGCAGTTTCCGCGAAACGTCTCTCAAAAACACAAAAATAATTTTGGTCAAGATAAATCGTAGGGTTTTCAGTTAAATGTCATATGAAAGTACATATTTTTTTGAAAATATTTATTAATCCTTCTTTAATATAAAATGCAGAATTTTTCATGACTTTTGACCCTAGTTCCAGGGAGGGTGCAGGAGAAGTGCTTGCTCTGGAAACATGTTTTGTTGTTTTTCGACATTTTAGTCAAAACTTTAAAATATTGATATTTTAGTCAAAAACTAATAAATTTTTATACTAGTTGCTTTCATAAGCAATGGTCGTTTCCACGAAACGTCTCTCAAAAACACAAAAATAATTTTTATCAAGATAAATTGTAAGGTTTTCAGTTAAATATCATATGTAAGCACACATTTTTTTTTGAAAATATATTTATTAATCCTCCTTTAATATAAAATGCAGAATTTTTCATGACTTTTGACCCTAGTTCCAGGGGGGGGGGGGGGTGCAGGAGAGGTTCTTTCTCTGGAAACATGTTTTGTTGTTTTTTTCGACATTTTAGTCAAAACTTTAAAATGTTAATATTTTAGTCAAAAACTAACAAATTTTCATATTAGTTGCTTTCATAAGTAATGGTCGTTTGCACGAAACGTCTCTCAAAAACACAAAAATAATTTTTATCAAGATAAATCGTGAGGTTTTCAATTAAATATCATATAAAAGAACATATTTTTTTTAAAGTATTTATTAATCCTTCTTTAATATAAAATGCAGAATTTTTCATGACTTTTGACCCTAGTTCCAGGGAGGGTGCAGGAGAGGTGCTTGCTCTGGAAACATGTTTTGTTGTTTTTCGACATTTTAGTCAAAACTTTAAAATATTTATATTTTAGTCAAAAACTAATAAATTTTTATTCTAGTTGCTTTCATAAGCAATGGTCGTTTCCACGAAACGTCTCTCAAAACACAAAAATAATTTTTATCAAGATAAATCGTAAGGTTTTCAGTTAAATATCATATGAAAGCAAACATTTTGTTTGAAAATATATTTATTAATCCTTTCTTTAATATAAAATGCAGAACTTTTCATGACTTTTGACCCTAGGTCCAGGGAGGGTGCAGGAGAAGTGCTTGCTCTGGAAACATGTGTTGCTGTTTTTTTGACATTTTAGTGAAAATGTTAAAATATTTATAATTTAGTCAAAAAATAATACATTTGATATTAGTTGCTTTCATAAGTAATGGTCGTTTCCACGAAACGTCTCTCAAAAACACAAAAATAATTTTGATCAAGATAAATCGTAAGGTTCTCAGTTAAATATCATATGAAAGCACGTATTTTTTGAAGATATTTATTAATCCTCCTTTAATATAAAATGCAGAATTTTTCATGACTTTTGACCCTAGTTCCAGGGGGGGGGGTGCAGGAGAGGTGCTTTCTCTGGAAACATGTTTTGTTGTTTTTCGACATTTTAGTCAAAACTTTAAAATATTTTATATTTTTAGTCAAAAACTAATAAATTTTGATATTAATTGCTTTCATAAGTAATGGTCTGTCGCAAGAAACGTCTCTCAAAAACACAAAAAATAATTTTTATCTAGATAAATCGTGAGGTTTTCAATTAAATATCATATGAAAGCACATATTTTTTTTTTTAATATTTATTAATCCTCCTTTAATATAAAATGCAGAGTTTTTCATGACTTTTGACCCTGGTTCCAGGGAGGGTGCTGAAGTGGTGCTTGCTCTGGAAACATGTTTTGTTGTTTTTTCGACATTTTAGTCCAAAATTTTAAATTATTTATATTTTAATCAAAAACAATAAATTCTTAATATTAGTTGCTTTCATAAGTAATGGTTGTTTCCACGAAACTTCTCTCAAAAACATAAAAAATAATTTTCATCAAGATAAATTATAAGGTTTTCAGTTAAATATCATATGACAGCACACATTTTTTGAAAATATATTTATTAATCCTCCTTTAATATAAAATGCAGAATTTTTCTTGACTTTTGATCCTAGTTCCAGGGAGGGTGCAGGAGAGGTGCATGCTCTGGAAACAAGTATTGTTGTTTTACGACATTTTATCAAAACTTTAAAATATTTATATTTTAGTCAAAAACTAATAAATTTTGATATTAGTGTTTTTCATAAGTCATGGTCGTTTCCACGAAACGTCTCTCAAAAACACAAAAAATAATATTGATCAATATAAATCGCAAGGTTTTCAGTTAAATATCATATGAAAGCACACTTTTTTTGAAAATATATCTATTAATCCTCCTTTAATATGAAATGCAGAATTTTTTTCATGACTTTTGCCCCTAGTTCCAGGGAGGGTGCAGGAGAGGTGCTTGTTCTGGAAACATGTTTGTGTTGTTTACGACATTTTATCAAAACCTTAAAATATTTATATTTTAGTCAAAAACTAATAAATTTTGATATTAGTTGTTTTCATAAGTCATGGTCGTTTCCACGAAACGTCTATCAAAAACACAAAAATAATTTTCATCAATATAAATCGCAAGGTTTTTAGTTAAATATCATATGAAAGCACACATTTTTTTTTGAAAATATATCTATTAATCCTCCTTTAATATGAAATGCAGAATTTTTCATGACTTTTGCCCCTAGTTCCAGGGAGGGTGCAGGAGAGGTGCTTGTTCTGGAAACATGTTTTGTTGTTTTACGACATTTTATCAAAACTTTAAAATATTTATATTTTAGTCAAAAACTAATAAATTTTGATATTAGTTGTTTTCATAAGTAATGGTCGTTCCCACGAAACGTCTCTCAAAAACACAAAAATAATTTTGATCAATATAAATCGCAAGGTTTTCAGTTGAATATCATATGAAAGCACACATTTTTTTGAAAATATATCTATTAATCCTCCTTTAATATAAAATGCAGAATTTTTCATGACTTTTGCCCCTAGTTCCAGGGAGGGTGCAGGAGAGGTGCTTGTTCTGGAAACATGTTTTGTTGTTTTACGACATTTTATCAAACTTTAAAATATTTATATTTTAGTCAAAAACTAATAAATTTGGATATTAGTTGTTTTCATAAGTCATGGTCGTTTCCACGAAACGTGTCTCTAAAACACAAAAATAATTTTGATCAATATAAATCGCAAAGTTTTCAGTTAAATATCATATGAAAGCACACATTTTTTGAAAATATATTTATTAATCCTCCTTTAATATAAAATGCAGAATTTTTCTTGACTTTTGACCCTAGTTCCAGGGAGGGTGCAGGAGAGGTGCTTGCTCCACTGTTTCCCAATATTTTGTTATATTTCGACATTTTGACTAAAATATTTATATTGGAATTTTGACGAGCCAACAAGTATGGTCGTGAAGAGCCCAAGGTTAAAAAGAGCAATGAATTGAGTGTAGCTACTCTCCAATAACTTGATGTTCTTATAACTCACGGTTTGTTATGTTTGAATGATACCTTTTCAAAATTTTTAGCCTCAGCAGTTTTATTGGTTTTTGGTGATTAAAAAAAATCAAACAAATCTCTGTGAAGCGAAAAATGTAGGAACTTCGTATTTTCAAATTTAAAGGTTTGAAAGTTCTGTCAAAAGGCTCTTGAAGATCCAGAATTTACTGTGCAATTTTCAACGAAATCAGGTAACTACTGGAAAGTTTATCTTTCCCGTATCTGAAATTATGCTATTTTGCCTATGGAAATAAAATTTAATAAATCTCTTTAAACTTGTTAGCTTTTGTGTATTTTAATTAGAATAAAATGGAAATTATTTTGATGTAGGCTACGTAAACTGAAAATATTCCTTATTATTATTTATGACGAGTTTCTGTTTTTAAAAATAGAATAGAAGTAAGTTTTAGGCAAATTTTAAAGTAAATAGAAATAAATTTTGAAGTAAACTTATAATATCATAGTCTTCAATGCCATCTTTTTATTGAAAAGAATTTGATTCAATCATATTAAAATCAGAATTCAATCAGAAAGAATCAGATTCAAAAAAAACGGCATTTGATTAAATAGGCAGACAGGGTCAGATTTACCATATTATACCCTGTTTGCCATTAGACTCAGGCTCGTTAGTGCTCAGGAACCTATTGAAGCTAAACTGATATTCTATGTAATATAAATGATGATATAAGAATATTCGGCACTTACGTATTATATCGACCACACCCAAGAAGTGACGTTAGGTTAATCCTAGTGAAATATACCAAATATGATAAAAATGTAATGCTGTTGTAGCAAAATTTGTGGGAAATACAACAGAAAATTATGGAAAGCAGGCCGCCCAGAACGCATTATATTAAATACCAGCCTAACCACTTTTATATATTGAATATTTAATTAAACTGTACCTGCATAGTACTTTATCTTACTCAGACTAAGTTGATTATCTCCGACACAGAAATCGTTTCAGTAGAACACAGAAAATCGGTTTCATCAAACAGTTCGTGGTAACGAACTGTAAGTAAGGAGCGACCCGGCTCAATGGTAACCGAAACTCTAAAAAATGGAATTTTGATACCAATAGATACATCAAAAGAATTATATTTTAATTCTGATTTCAAATACATAAGTTTCATCAAGTTTAATCTTACCTATCAAAAGTTACGCGCCTGAGAAAATTTGGCTGATTTTTCGAAAAAAAGGGGGAAAGACCCCCTAAAAATTATAGAACCTTAATGAAAATCACACCATCATATTCAGCGTATCAGAGAACCCTACTGTAGAGGTTTCAAGCTCCTATCTACAAAAATGTGGAATTTTCCATTTTTTGCCAGAAGAAAGATCACGGAAGCGTGTTTATTTTGTTTTTTTTTCCCCAGGGTGATCGTATCGACCCAGTGGTCCTAGAATATCGTGGGAGGGAACATTGGAACGGAAATTAAACGTTCTATTGCCCTTTTTAAGTGACCAAAAAAAATGGAGGGCAACTAGGCCCCCTCCCACGCTCATTTTTTTTCCCAAAGTCCCCCGATCAAAATTTTGAGATAGCCATTTTGTTCAGCATGGTCGAAAATATTATAACTATGTCTCTTAGGATGACTTAATCCCTCGAAGCCCCCAGGAGGAGGGCTGAAAGTTATGAACTTTACCCAATGTTAACATATAGTATTGGTTATTGGGACCCGGCTGAATGGTAACCGAAACTCTAGAAAACGGTATTTTGATACAAATAGAAAACATCAAAAGTATTGGATTTTAATGCTGATTTCAAATATATAAGTTCATCAAGTTTAATCCTACCCATCAAAAGTTACGCGCCTGAGGAAATTTGGCTGATTTTCGAAAAAAGGGGGAAAGACCCCCTAAAAGCTATAGAACCTTAATGAAAATCACACCATCATATTCTGCGTATCAGAGAACTGTAGAGGTTTCAAGCTCCTATCTACAAAAATGTGGAATTTTGCATTTTTTGCCAGAAGAAAGATCACGGGTGCGTGTTTTTATTTTTATTTTTTTCCCCCAGGGGTGATCGTATCGACCCAGTGGTCCTAGAATATCGTGGAAGGGCTCATTGGAACGGAAAAGTAGAATGGCCATAATATCTCCGAACCCCACACCATATATGGGCATAGACTCCGAACCCCACACCAAATATGGGCATAGAGTCATTAGGGAGAACACGTGGTTAATGGGGTCAATGACCTCTTTTTCCAAGTGTGTCAACAACAACAACATCGACCTTGACATTCGCTGAGAGCGTGCACTTACAACAACAACAACATCGACCTTGGAACACCTGTGCTGTCGACCTCAATTCCCCTATCGTGGATCAATAATTCCCCTTAGAAACAACAAATTAATTCCCCTTTCTTGACAGATCAATCAACCAATGACATCATCTGTCAGACTTTAAAAATTTTCGCCTAGAAACGACTCTCCAGGAATAGATCCAAGTCATTAATGTCATTGCCTCGGAAACAACTCTTTTGGTCGAACTCCAAAGGATATTAATAACCAAAGGCCATGGAAACAATTCTCCAAGAAACATCTTAGCGATGAATTGTTTTAGCGCGGGAATCAGGTTTCTTATTAATTTGAAATGTATTAGCGCAGAGATGCCAAAAACAAAAGGAACACGCTGAATTACGTTTAGGGATTATTTGGGCGAAACTGTTTTAGACAGGTTATGGAACTATTTCGGCGAAACAGCTAGAGACATTTTAAAAGATGATTTTTGAAGAGATTTTGGAAGAGAATTTGAGGGTGAAACTCTGTGGTCGTTATAATACACAAGTTTCATTTGAACAGTGTTGTGAGGTCCTCTACCCCAACCCCAAAGGGTTCCGATCCCCCCCCCCAACCCCGAAGGAAGCGCTCGGTCCTCAAAGGTCCCCCAAGCTCCCAAAGAGCCCCAGCCCCCCAAACGCCCTCCTCAGACCCTCAAAGGCCCTCCCCTGGTCCTCAAGGGCCCCCAGACCCCCAAAGGTCCCCCGGACCCCAAACGCTCTCCTCAGACCCTCAAACGCCCTCCTCAGACCCTCAAAGGCCCTCCCCTGGTCCTCAAGGGCCCCCCAGACACCCAAAGGTCCCCCGGACCCCAAACGCTCTCCTCAGACCCTCAAAGGCCCTCCCATGGTCCTCAAAGGGCCCCCGGACCCCCAAAGGGCCCCCCGGACCCCAAATGCCCTCCCCCAGTCCTCAAAGGTCCCCCGGGACCGAGAAGCGCCGCGGGCCAGGAAAGCGCCGCATGGGGATGCGCCGCAGGAGGATGCGCCGCGGGTCGGGGGAAGCGCCGCAGGGGATGCGCCGCAGGGGTGCCGCAGGGATGCGCCGCAGGAATGCGCTGCAGGAATGCGCCGCAAAAAGTAAACTAAAAAGTAAAAATTTCGAAATTTTATCCCCCAAACGCCCTCCTCAGACCCCCAAAGGCCCTCCCCTGGTCCTCAAAGGTCCCCCGGGCTCCCAAAGGGCCAACCGGCCCCCAAGGGTCCCCCCGGGCCCCCAAAGGTCCTCCCCCGGTCCCCAAAGGTCCACTGGGCTCCCAAAAGACCACCCAATCCTCAAGGGCCCGGATCCCCAAACGCCCTCCCTGGGTCCCAAAGGCCCTCCCCCGGTCCCCATACATGCACACAAAAACTTACACACACACAAAAACTTACACACACACACACAAAAACTTACACACACACACACGAAAACTTACACACACACACGAAAACTTACACACACACGCCAAAACTTACACACACACACACACAAAAAAACTTACACACACACACACACACACAAAACTTACACATGCACACGAAAACTTACATGCACACAAAAACTTACATGCACACAAAAACTTACACACCCACACACACACAAAACTTACACACACACACACACACACGAAAACTCACACACACACGCCAAAACTTACATACACACAAAAACTTACACAAACACACACACACAAAAACTTATACATGAACACAAAAAAAACTCACACACACACGCACAAAAACTTACACACACACACACACACACAAAAAACTACACACACACACACGAAAACTTACACACACACGCCAAAACTTACACACACAGAAAACTTACACACACACACACACACACACACACACACAAACTTATACACACACACACACAAAAAAAAACTTACACACACAAAAACTTACACACACACACACACACCACAAACTTACACACACACACACAAAAAACTTACATCCACACACAAAAGCTTAGACACACAAAAACTTACACACACACACACAAAAACTTAGACCCACACGCAAAAACTTACATGCACACAAAAACTTACATGCACACAAAAACTTACACACACACAAAAACTTACACACACGCACAAAAAACTTACACACACACACAAAAACTTACACACACACACACACATGAAAACTTACACACACACGCCAAAACTTACACACACACGCCAAAACTTACACACACACACACACAAAAACTTACACACACACACACACAAAAACTTACACATGCACACGAAAACTTACAT
>CM051271.1:47539740-47649740 GCA_027921565.1 Artemia sinica
AGCTCAGTATTGGGGTCCCAGTCCACCAGCCTGAACGGTGGAAATTCACTAGCTCAGAATTGGGGTCTTAGTCCACCAGCCTGAATGGTGGAAATCCACTAGCTCAATATTGGGGTCTCAGTCCACCAGTCTGAATGGTGGAAATTCACTGTTTAAGTTAGGTTAGGTTAACTTATCATGAGCGCTCATGATAAGTTAACCTAACCTTTTCCGGCGAGTATGGTTAGGTTAGGCTAGATTAGTTAGGTTAGGTTAAGTTAGGTTAGGTTAGCCCACGTACGCTTCACTTAGGTTAGGTGAGAGAGACAGGCAAAAAGTTAGGTGTATGATTAGGTTAGGTTAGGTTAGATTAAGTTAGGATAGGTTAAGTTAGGTTAGGCTAGGTTAGCCTACTTACGTGCGCGTACGTAGGTTAGCCTACGTACGCGCGCGTACGTAGCGCGCGTAGCCTACGTACGTACGCGCGCGTGTGTTTGTAAGTTTGTGGTGTGTTTGTGTGTGAGTGTAAGTTTTTTTTGTGTGTGTGTGTGTAAGTTTGTGTGCTTATGTGTGTGTAAGTTTTTGTGTGTGTAAGTTTTGGCGTGTGTGTGTGTGAGTTTTCGTGTGTGTGCGCGTAAGTTTTGTGTGTGTGTGTGTGTTTTGTAAGTTTTTGTGCGTGTGTGTGTGAGTTTTTGTTGTGTTCATGTGTAAGTTTTTGTGTGTGTGTGTGTGTGTGTGTGTGTGTGTGTGTGTGTGTGTGTGTGTGTGTGTGTGTGTGTGTGTGTGTGTGTGTGTGTGTGTGTGTGTGTTGTGTGTGTGTGTGTGTTGTGTGTGTGTGTGTGTGTGTGTGTGTGTGTGTGTGTGTGTGTGTGTGTGTGTGTGTGTGTGTGTGTGGTGTTGTGTGTGTGTGTGTGTGTGTGTGTGTGTGTGTGTGTGTGTGTAAGTTTTTGTGTGTGTAAGTTTTGGCGTGTGTGTGTAAGTTTTCGTGTGTGTGTGTGTGAGTTTTGTGTGTGTGTGTGTGTGTGTGAGTTTTGTGTGTGTGTGTGTGTGTGTGTGTGTAAGTTTTTGTGTGCATGTAAGTTTTTGTGTGCATGTAAGTTTTCGTGTGCTTGTGTAAGTTTTTGTGTGTGTGTGTGTGTAAGTTTTTGTGTGTGTTGTAAGTTTTTGGCGTGGTGTGTGTAAGTTTTCGTGTGTGTGTGTGTGTGTGTGAGTTTTGTGTGTGTGTGTGTGTGTGTGTTTGTGTGTGTGTGTGTGTGTGTTTGTGTGTGTGTAAGTTTTTGTGTGCATGTAAGTTTTTGTGTGCATGTAAGTTTTCGTGTGTGCATGTGTAAGTTTTTGTGTGTGTGTGTGTGTGTGTAAGTTTTTGTGTGTGTGTAAGTTTTGGCGTGTGTGTGTTTTTGTGTGTGTGTAAGTTTTGGTGTGTGTGTGTGATTTGTGTGAGTTTTCATGTGTATGTGTAAGTTTTTGTGTGTGTGTGTGTGTAAGTTTTTCAGTGTGTGTGTGTAAGTTTTCGTGTGTGTGTGTGTGTAAGTTTTTTGTGTGTGCGTGTAAGATTTTGTGCGTGTGTGTAAGTTTTTGTGCGCATGTAAGTTTTTATGTGCATGTAAGTTTTCGTGTGCATGTGTAAGTTTTTTTTTTTTTGTGTGTGTGTGTGTGTGTGTGTGCGTAAGTTTTCGTGTGTGTGTGTGTAAGTTTTTGTGTGTGTGTAAGTTTTTGTGCGTGTGTGTAAGTTTTAGTGTGTGTGTAAGTTTTTGTGTGCATGTAAGTTTTTGTGTGCACGTAAGTTTTTGCGTGTGGGTGTAAGTTTTTGTGTGTGTGTGTGTGTGTGTAAGTTTTTGTGTGTCTAAGCTTTTGTGTGTGTAAGTTTTGACGTGTGTGTGTGTGTGTGTGTGTAAGTTTTCGTGTGTGTGTGTGTGTGTGTGTGTAAGTTTTTGTGTGCATGTAAGTTTTTCGTGTGCATGTGTAAGTTTTTGTGTGTGTGTGTGTGTGTAAGTTTTTGTGTGTGTGTAAGTTTTTTTGTGTGTGTGTAAGTTTTGTGTGTGTGTGTGTAAGTTTTTGTGCGTGTGTGTAAGTTTTTTGCGTGCATGTAAAGTTTTTGTGTGCATGTAAGTTTTTGCGTGTGGGTGTAAGTTTTTGTGTGTGCGTGTAAGTTTTTGTGTGTTTTAAGCTTTTGTGTGTGGTGTAAGTTTTTTGTGTGTGTGTGTGTAAGCTTGTGTGTGTTTGTGTGTGTGTGTAAGTTTTTGTGTGTGTAAGTTTTTGTGTGTGTGTGTGTGTGTGTAAGTTTTGTGTATGTGTGTGTGTGTGTGTGTGTGTAAGTTTTTGTGTGTGTAAGTTTTGGCGTGTGTGTGTAAGTTTTCGTGTGTGTGCGTGTAAGTTTTGTGTGTGTGTGTTTGTAAGTTTTTGTGCGTGTGTGTGTGAGTTTTTTGTGTGTTCATGTGTAAGTTTTTGTGTGTGTGAGTGTGTGTAAGTTTTGTGTGTGTGTGTGTAAGTTTTGGGCGTGTGTGTGTGTGTAAGTTTTCGTGTGCATGTGTAAGTTTTTGTGTGTGTAAGTTTTGGCGTGTGTGTGTAAGTTTTCGTGGTGTGTGTGTGTAAGTTTTGTGTGTGTGTGTGTGTAAGTTTTTGTGCGTGTGTGTGTGAGTTTTTTTTGTGTTCATGTGTAAGTTTTTTGTGTGTGTGTGTGTGTGTGTAAGTTTTTGTGTGTGTGTAAGTTTTGGCGTGTGTGTGTGAGTTTTCGTGTGTGTGTGTGTGTAAGTTTTGTGTGTGTGGTGTGTGCGTAAGTTTTTGTGTGCATGTAAGTTTTTGTGTGCATGTAAGTTTTCGTGTGCATGTGTAAGTTTTTGTGTGTGTGTGTGTTGTAAGTTTTTGTGTGTGTGTGTGTGTAAGTTTTGGCGTGTGTGTGTAAGTTTTGGCGTGTGTGTGTAAGTTTTCATGTGTGTGTGTGTGTAAGTTTTTGTGTGTGTGTGTAAGTTTTTGTGCGTGTGTGTAAGTTTTTTGTGTGTGTAAGTTTTTGTGTGCATGTAAGTTTTTGTGTGCATGTAAGTTTTTGCGTGTGGGTCTAAGTTTTTGTGTGTGTGTGTGTGTAAGTTTTTGTGTGTCTAAGCTTTTGTGTGTGGATGTAAGTTTTTTTGTGTGTGTGTGTAAGTTTGTGTGTGTGTGTGTGTGTAAGTTTTTGTATGTGTAAGTTTTTTGTGTGTGTGTGTGTATAAGTTTGTGTGTGTGTGTGTGTGTGTGTGTGTAAGTTTCTGTGTGTGTAAGTTTTGGCGTGTGTGTGTAAGTTTTCGTGTGTGTGTGTGTAAGTTTTGTGTGTGTGTGTGTGTGTGTGTGTAAGTTTTTGTGCGTGTGTTTGTGTGAGTTTTTTTTTGTGTTCATGTGTAAGTTTTTGTGTGTGTGTGTTTGTTTAAGTTTTTGTGTGTGTGTGTAAGTTTTGGCGTGTGTGTGTGAGTTTTCGTGTGTGTGTGTGTGTGTGTAAGTTTTGTGTGTGTGTGTGTGTGTAAGTTTTTGTGTGCATGTAAGTTTTTGTGTGCATGTAAGTTTTCGTGTGCATGTGTAAGTTTTTGTGTGTGTGTGTGTGTGTGTAAGTTTTTGTGTGTGTGTGTGCGTGTAAGTTTTGGCGTGTGTGTGTGTAAGTTTTCGTGTGTGTGTGTAAGTTTTCGTGTGTGTGTGTAAGTTTTTGTGTGTGTGTGTGTGTGTAAGTTTTTGTGTGTGTGTGTAAGTTTTTGTGTGCATGTATGGGGACCGGGGGAGGGCCTTTGGGACCCAGGGAGGGCGTTTGGGGATCCGGGGCCCTTGAGGATTGGGTGGTCTTTTGGGAGCCCAGTGGACCTTTGGGGACCGGGGGAGGACCTTTGGGGGCCCGGGGGACCCTTGGGGGCCGGTTGGCCCTTTGGAGCCCGGGGGACCTTTGAGGACCAGGGGAGGGCCTTTGGGGGTCTGAGGAGGGCGTTTGGGGGATAACATTTCGAAATTTTTACTTTTTAGTTTACTTTTTGCGGCGCATTCCTGCAGCGCATTCCTGCGGCGCATCCCTGCGGCGCCTCCCTGCGGTGCATCCCCTGCGGCGCTTCCCCCGACCCGCGACGCATCCTCCTGCGGCGCATCCCATGCGGCGCTTTCCTGGCCCGCGGCGCTTCTCGGTCCCGGAGGGACCTTTGAGGACTGGGGGAGGGCATTTGGGGTCCGGGGGGCCCTTTGGGGGTCCAGGGGGCCCTTTGAGGACCATGGGAGGGCCTTTGAGGGTCTGAGGAGAGCTTTTGGGGTCCGGGGGACCTTTGGGGTCTGGGGGGCCCTTTGAGGACCAGGGGAGGGCCTTTGAGGGTCTGAGGAGGCGTTTGAGGGTCTGAGGAGAGCGTTTGGGGTCCGGGGGACCTTTGGGGTCTGGGGGGCCCTTGAGGACCAGGGGGAGGGCCTTTGAGGGTCTGAGGAGGGCGTTTGGGGGGCTGGGGCTCTTTGGGAGCTTGGGGGACCTTTGAGGACCGATTGCTTCCTTCGGGGTTGGGGGGTGGGGATCGGAACCCTTTGGGGTTGGGGTAGAGGACCTCACAACACTGTTCAAATGAAACTTGTGTATTATAACGACCACAGAGTTTCACCCTCAAATTCTCTTCCAAAAATCTCTTCAAAAATCATCTTTTAAAATGTCTCTAGCTGTTCGCCGAAATAGTTCCATAACCTGTCTAAAACAGTTTCGCCCAAATAATCCCTAAACGTAATTCAGCGTGTTCCTTTTGATTTTGGCATCTCTGCGCTAATGCATTTCAAATTAATAAGAAACCTGATTCCCGCGCTAAAACAATTCATCGCTAAGATGTTTCTTGGAGAATTGTTTCCATGGCCTTTGGTTATTAATATCCTTTGGAGTTCGACCAAAAGAGTTGTTTCCGAGGCAATGACATTAATGACTTGGATCTATTCCTGGAGAATCGTTTCTAGGCGAAAATTTTTAAAGTCTGACAGATGATGTCATTGGTTGATTGATCTGTCAAGAAAGGGGAATTAATTTGTTGTTTCTAAGGGGAATTATTGATTCACGATAGGGGAATTGAGGTCGACAGCACAGGTGTTCCAAGGTCGATGTTGTTGTTGTTGTAAGTGCACGCTCTCAGCGAATGTCAAGGTCGATGTTGTTGTTGTTGACACACTTGGAAAAAGAGGTCATTGACCCCATTAACCACGTGTTCTCCCTAATGACTCTATGCCCATATTTGGTGTGGGGTTCGGAGTCTATGCCCATATATGGTGTGGGGTTTCGGAGAGATAGTATGGCCATTCTACTTGGAAATTAAAAGTTTTAGTGCCCTTTTTAAGTGACCAAAAAAAATGGAGGGCAACTAGGCCCCCTCCCACGCTCATTGTTTTCCCAAGTCACCTGATCAAAATTTGTAGATAGCCATTTTGTTCAGCATGTTCGAAAATTTTATAAGTATTTCTTTTAGGATGACTTAATCCCCCGAATTTCCCGGGAGGAGGGCTGAAAGTTATGAACTTTACCCAATGTTAACATATAGTATTGGTAATTGGGAAGTATACAGTACAGACGTTTTCAGGGGAGATTTTTCCTGGTAGTGAGGGGGGGTCGGGCGGGGAAGTAAGCAGGGAGGGGGGCCTCTGGGCCCGGGCCCCCCGAAATCTCACGATTTTTTCATTTTCCCATAATTTTCTGATTTTTCTCACAGAATAAATGGTTTGAATGATTTGCCCCCCCCCCCCCCCGAAACAAATTGCCCCCCCCCCCCCGGAAACAAATTCCTGCGTATGTGCCTGGGGTCAGGGGCTATGTAGGAGGATCTTTCCATGAAGGAAAATTTCATGGGGGAAGGGACAGTGCTATGAAGGGGACGCCGGGCTTCCCAGCATTATTTAAAAAAAGATCAGAAATTAAATATAAAAAAAACAAGTTTTTCAACTGCAACAGCAGCAACATCAAAACTTTAAACGAACAGAAAATATTACATATATGATTGGGTTCACCCCCTAGTCAATACCTCACTCTTTAAGCCAGAGATTTTTTAGTACTTTAATAAGAGCTATTTATTCTAATTATTTGCCTTTGTGATTAAGCGGTCATTTTTAAAGAATTGGAACAAAATTCGAACTTTCGCTTAAAGAGCAAGGTATTGACTAGGGGGCGAACACCCTAATATGCGTATTAAAAATATATGAATATAGAAGTTCGTTACGTAAGTTAATTCGTAAGTTACGTATATTTATTACTAATAAAAACGTTCCTAAATAAAATGAAACAAGTTTTGAGAAAGCCATTAAACCAAATAAAAGTAAATTAATATGAAAATTTTGTTTTAATTATTCGTGTACTGTGAGCCAAGATCAAAACCTGCATTTATTCAAAAATGTTCAAAAATTAAATTAAAAAAACAAGTTTTTTTAACTGAAAGTAAGGAGCGACATTAAAACTAAAACGAACAGAAATTATTCCGTATATGAAAGGGGCTTTCCCCTCCTCAACGCCTCGCTTTTTACGCTAATTTTTTATTGTTTTAAAAATTAAAGTTGTGAGACAGAGTCAAACTTTAGCGTAAAGAGCGAGGCATTGAGGAGGGGAAAGCCCCTTTCATATACGGAATAATTTCTGTTCGTTTTAAGTTTTAATGTCGCTCCTTACTTTCAGTTAAAAAAACTTGTTTTTTTAATTTAATTTTACATATCAAGATCTTGTGTGGTTGCTATCAAACAGTTTGTGGTAAAGAACTGTTAGTAAGGAGCGACGTGGCTCAATAGTAAACAAAACTCTAAAAAACGGATTTTGATACCAATAGATACATCAAAAGAAATAAATTTTAATGTTGATTTCAAATAAATAAGTTTTCATCAAGTTTAGTCCTACCCATCAATAGTTACGCGCCTGAGAATTTACGCGCCTGAGGGTGTTTCCACCTGATTTTCAAAAAAGGCGGAAACACCCCCTAAAAATTATAGAACCTTAAAGAAAATCACACCATCAGATTCAGCGCATCACAGAACCCAACTGTAGAGGTTTCAAGCTCCTAACTGCAAAAATGGGGAATTTTGTATTTTTTACCAGAAGAAAGATCATGGATGCGTGTTTATTTGTTGTTTTTTTTTCCCCAGGGTTGATTGTATCGACCCAGTGGTCCTAGAATATCTTGGGAGGGCTCATTCAAACGGAAATTAAAAGTTCTAGTGCCAGTTTTTAAGTGACTAAAAAATGGAGGGCAACTAGGCCCCCTCCCAAGCTCTTTTTTACCCAGAGTCACCCAATTAAAATTTTGAGATAGCCATTTTGTTCAGCATGGTCGAAAATATTTCCCAAAATTTTTCCCAGAGTCACCCGATTAAAAATTTTTGAGATGGTCATTTTGTTGAGCATGATCGAATATAATAACTATGTCTTTTAGGATGAGTTAATCCCCCAAAGTCCTCGGGAGGAGGAACGAAAGTTATGAACTTTACCCAATGTTTAAATATAGTGTTGGTTATTGGAAAGTATACAGACGTTTTCAGAGGGAATTTTTTCTGGTAGGGGTGAAGGAGGGGGGGTAGATGGGTCGGGGGCTATGTGGGAGGAAATTTCCACGGAGGAAATTTTCATGGGGGAAGGGACATTGCTATGAAGGGGGCGTCGGATTTCCCAGCATTATTTAAAAACGATAAGAAATTAAATAAAAAAAAAAGTTTTTCAACTGAAAGTAAGGAGCAACATCAAAACTTAACACTAACAGAAATTATTATGTATAAAATTGGGTTCACCCCCTAGTAAATACTTAGCTTTTTAAGTCAAAGATTTTTTAGTACTCTCATAAGAGCTATTTATTCTAATTAACGGCCTTTGTGATTAAGGGGTCATTTTTTAAAGAATTGGAACAAAATTCAAACTTTAGCGTAAAGAGCGAGGTATTGACGAGGGGGTGGACCCCCTAATATACGTATTAATAATATATAAAATATAGAAGTTCGTTAAGTATGTTAATCCGTACGTTACTTATATTTATTACCAATAAAAACGTTCGTAATAAAATTAAACAACTTTCAAGAAAGCCATTTGACCAAATAAAAATAAAATTAATTTGCAAATTTGGTTTTAATTATTCATTTACGGTGAACCATAATTAAAAGTTTCATTAATTCAAAAACGTTCAAAAAGTAAATAAAATAACAAGTTTTTTAGCTGAAAAGTAAGGAGCGACATTAAAACTTTAAAACGAACAGAAATTATTCCGTATATGAAAGGGGCTGTCACCTCCTCAACGTCTCACTCTTTACGCTAAAGTTTGACTCTTCCTCACAACTCTATTTTTTAAACAATAAAAAACTTTAGCGTAAAGAGCGAGACGTTGAGGAGGGGAAAGCCCATTTCATATACGGAATAATTTCTGTTTGTTTTAAGTTCTAATGTCGCTCCTTACTTTCAGTTCAAAAAACCTGTTTTTTTTTTATTTAGTAACACGTAAGTACCGAATATTGAAAGCTGCAGTAATGACAGTGGTCAAGTATGGTTATGGAACATTGGTGGTTTGGATAGAAGAGGAAGACTGGTTAAATGTTTCAAACAGTTCGTGGTAACGAACTGTAAGTAAGGAGCGACCCGGCTCAATGGTAACCGAAATTCTAGAAAACGGGTTTTCTATAGAAAACGTCCAAGTATAGTATTAGGAACCCGCTTGACTGGTCGTATTTTAAACAATGAGTTGTACGCAAAAAGTGGTTTAATCTCACTTCCCAGAGCTATCAAACAGTTCGTGGTAACGAAAAGGGGCTGTCCCCTCCTCAACGCCTCGCTCTTTACGCTAAAGTTTGACTCTGTCTCACAACTTATTTTTTAAAACAATAAAAAACTTTAGCGTAAAGAGCGAGGCGTTGAGGAGGGGACAGCCCCTTTCATATACGGAATAATTTCTGTTCGTTTTAAGTTTTAATGTCGCTCCTTACTTTCAGTTTAAAAAACTTGTTTTTTTTATTTAATAATGAAAGAAAGGTTGAGATGGTTAGGACACGGTTTACGGATGAAGAATGGTAGATTGGGTTTTTCCACCATCTATGAGGCACCGAACAAGAAAAAGGTCGTCCATAAATGGGGCAGGTAGAGGTCATATATACAGATCTAAGAGTCAGAGCCTCAATGGAGAGGTTAAAGAGTGAGCTTTAAATATAGATTAGAACAAACAAAGATGCCCACGTAATATAGCGACCACACTGTTGTTCTTGATATGTTGTAAAAGCTGGTTTCTCTGTGTGCGCTCGGAGATACTTAGCTTAGCCTGAGTAGGATTAACTACTATGTAGGTATATTTTGATGGAGTTGGCTAAGTTAGATTAGGTTAGGTATTTAATATATTGCGTTCTAGGTGGCCTGCTTTCTATAATTCTCTATTGTAGTTCTCACAGTTTTGTCACTAAAGTATTATATTTTCATAATATTTTAGTATTTTTATTAGGATTAACATAACTTCACTTTGTTGATGTGGTCGCTATAACACGTAAGTACCAAAGTTTTTCCTTATAGATGTAAAGAACGAAGTTGAAACTTAAAACAAGCAAAAATTACTGCTTCACATTTTATGCAACATATTTTTGTAAAATGTTTAAAACTAAAATAAAATGGCTGGTAATATTTTCCTATTTTTGAAGAATTTCGAAAAAGCTAGCGCTTCCCTGAAACCCAAAAATCCAGGCGATAAAACATAATTAGGAACAGATTAATAATAAAATAGTTTGAAGAAAATATAAGACTTCTTTAAAGCTCTCAAAAGCTTTTTACCGGCCACAAATTAATGAATTTTACTGTACAACTTCAATTCTCTATAATAATTTAGAAAGCTTAGTTTTCAGTAAAGAGCTCGTTTTTCATAGTTTTTAAAAATATAGGGAAATGTAATAAGCCAGTTTATTTGATAGTTTTTCAAAAATATGCTGCATAGATTATGAAGCAGTAATTTTGCTCGTTTTAAGTTGTAACGTCACTTTAAAATCATCAGGAAAGCTTTTTTTTAATTAATTTTTTGTTCATTTTTAGCTTTAAAGAATATACACAATAAAACTTTCAAACATATTTTTTTCCAGCTTAGGCGAAGAAACTAGAGAATTCAACATTGGTTTTGTTCAAATAAATCATTAAATATAGGGTAGGGGGTGCGAGGTTTGAACCCCTCTCAAAATTTTTGTTCGAACCGTATTAACGTACCAAAAATGTATACAAAAAAAAAGCTTAATGCATTTTTTGAAGTTTTCTTTGTGAAACCCCCATAGAAAAATTTCCCCCGGTCAAAAATCTTATATATGCCCTTGAGACTTTAGTTAGCATCGCTCATAAGCTTCGCCTTTAAAAGATCTGCAAAATTGTCACATAAGGAGTCGAAAGGGTCTATTATTTATGGCATCACAGAGCAGATAAAAAATTAAATTACTAATAAAATGTTTTCTTATAGGAAATTTATGTATATTTTAGGAATCTTAAGGACACTAAAAGAATATAAGATATGTAATTAATATAATTTTCAGAATCTGTGTTTTAACCAAAGGGTTTATTGCTAAACTTTAGCAAAAAGTTTTACATGCTTTACCATAAAGTTTTAATTTTTTGTTTTACATGCGTTTAGACCGAAAGGGTTTATTGCTAAAACTTTATCATAAAATTGTACTTGCTTTACCATAAAGTTTTAATTTTTTTGTTTTAAATGCGTCTAGAACCAAAGGATTTATTGCTAAACTTTAGCATAAAGTTTTACATGCTTTACCATAAAGTTTTAATTTTGTTTTACATGCGTCTAGAACCAAAGGGCCTATTGCAAAACTTTACCATAAAATTAGACACGCTTTTATCATGAAGTTTTTATTTTTGTTTTACATGAGTCTAGAACCAAAGGGTTTATTGCTAAACTTTAAGATAAGGTTTTACATGTTTTACCATAAAGTTTCTATATTCTGTTTTGTATACGTCTAGAACCAAATGATTTATTGATAAACTTTAGCATAAAGTTTTACATGCTTTACCATAAAGCTTTAATTTTTGTTATACATGCGTCTAGAACCAAAGGGTTTATTGCTAAACTTTAACATAAAGTTTTACATGCTTTACCTAAAAGTTTATTTGTTTTTGTTTTACATGCGTCTTTACCAAAGGGTTTATTGCTAAGCTTTAGCATAAAGTTATACATGCTTTACCATAAAGTTTTAATTTTTTGTTTTACATTCGTCTAGAGCCCAAGGGTTTATTGCTTGATTTTAGCATAAGGTTATACATTCTTTATCATAAAGTTTTACCATAAAGTGTCATTTTTTTGTTTTACATGCGTCTAGCACCAAAGGGTTTATTACTAAGCTTTAGCATAAATTTTAACATGCTTTACCATAAAGTTTTAATTTTTTTTTACATGCGTCTAGCACTAAAGGGCTTATTGCTAAGCTTTAGCATAAAGTTTTACATACTTTTCCATAAAGTTTTAATTTTTTTTTTGTTTTCCTTGCGTATAGAACCAAAGGGTTTATTGCTATACTTTAGCATAAAGCCTCCATCATATATAGAATAATTTCTGTTCGATTGAAATTCTAATGCTACTATTTAAATTCGATTGGGAAAAAGTGTTTTTTGTTAAATTGTATTCAGAAAGATGACTTGACGTGCGTCATAGTTATATCCATTTTTTGATGGAGTCAAACTTTTATTCCTATTTTTTATGATTAATGTTTTTTCTGACTTCTACTCAAATTTTGATTTACAGCCAAAACTGCTAAACAAACCCCATGATAGCCAGGAATCTCCTCTGCTAGTTACGAGACATCACCAAGCACATGCATCAAAATTGTATATGACTTCAATCCATCTGATCTAGGTTAGTCCCACCCGATCAGTGCACTTCAAGCTGGGTGGAAACAAAGAATCAAAGATATTTTCAGTTTGGTTAACTTCGCAACATTCGATGCAGCTTTATTAGCAGATAAACTATCCATCTGAAGAAGCAGATTTACCAACCTGTATGACCTCTACCGCTGGTAGCAGCAATTTTCTCGGTTAACACCGGATTTATTTTTCAAGCAAGCTATCGCCTTGTTCCGTAAAAATTATCTATTTCGGTCGTTATTTACAGTAAAACTAAAGACGATTGCTATGAACTTACCTAACCCAACACATTCCAGCTGCAATCAGCGCTGCAACTAACGCGGCAGTGCACCCAGCTACCAGAACTGAAAATATAAACAACATAAGAAACTGATCAAGAATTGTTTTTACATACATAAGATACAACACCACTAACATTATGCCCAGGGTCAGAAATTGGAGGGGAGCTCTGTAAAATAAGATAATATTTATTTCCAAAAGGTTATCACAAGCTCTAATAGATCCGAATAGCTTCATATGTCTAAAAGAAAAGAAAAAGCAAAACAAAGAAACAAATAATACAGCAAGACAAAAGTAAAAGAAACACCAATCAAGCATAAAAATGGTCAATAGAAATCTAACGCAAAAGAAAAAGAAAAAAATTCAAAGTCCAAGAACAAAAATGAACTTTGTGCGAATAATGGCAAAAAAAGAAACAGAAATAGGAAGGGCGGGGATAAAACAAAATCACAGGCAAGAAGAAAAACATTGCCGAATTCGTATTCAAAGTCAAATACTGTAAAATAAAAAAAGAAAACACTTAAAATCAAGTCAAATTAACTGTCAAAATGAAATATTTACAACTTAAGAAAGGATTGTGCTGAAAACAAGGTCAAAAATGAAATATAGCATAAATAAATATCACAATAGGGCAAAATAAAAGTTACGCGTGATTATTCTGAGCATACACCAACAACTAAAATAAGGGACGAAGGAGTTAATTTTGGTGGAGGACATAGTTCAGGAATTATTTAGGCACTCCAGAGGGGATAAAACTTTTCCGGAACCTTTTAGTAACGATATGGATCGGAGAGTACGTTGGAACTGCCAAGGAAGCTGAGCAGGGGGATTCGGGGACTAATGGGGCCGTGAAAATCAGGAGTCTTCAGTAAGAGGATTAGATATTGAGGATTTAGCAAAACACAAATTTGTTCTCTCCTTTTTTTAACGTGGTGATGCTTGCGGAGTTAAGGAGGAAGCAGTATGGAATTATGCTGTCTTTGAAGATGATCCTGAGCGTATGCTTTTGGACCGACCCAATTATGTCGCTAAGTTGGCTTGAAAGTTGTGAATGCCAGACCGGACATGCCTATTCCATAGCGGCCTAATAAATGATAAAAAACAATGGAGGCATGATAACAATGGAGAAATGATAAAAAACAATGGAGGCAATGCATCTTAGGGCAATAAAATTTGTTTCAAAGTTTTAACATAGATAATGAAACATTTGCTGGTTTAACAATATTTGAAACATGCGTGTCCCACTTAAGATTATTTTAAATTGTGACACCAAGGAGTCTAACATGTTTCACAAGCATTTCGGGTGGGATAGGGTCATGGAAAAGCGGGAGTGGATTTCACGAAATGTATCGTCATTATATTTGTTTTAGTGGAATTTACTTTCATACTTAGGTTCTTAGCTTCATCCAAAATATGGGTTAGGATTTCGAGGGGGCCACTTTTGATATTCATGTGACATACTTCAAGCATCGACATGTCATCCACGTATTTCCACCTTTGGGCGAATTCCTTACCAATATCATTAATCATAACTAGAAATAATACTGGTCCCAATAAGGTTCCTTGTGAGGAATTCCACAAAAAATCTGGGACACTTGCCCCCTAGATCCACGCTTGATTTTGAAAAATAACTTTTCCTGGTTGGCATTTCCATTGAAAAAAAAATGACTTTTTTTCGTATTTTCATTCATAAAATTGGAAAAAAAACAGCAGAATTACCCTCCATTAAATTTAATAAGTTCGCACCCCCCCCCCCTGCTTCTCACATCTTCGTAAATTGCATAGCTACAGTTTTAACCCCATTGATTATGTCAAGGCAGTTTAGGCACATTAATCTTTGCATTCTATCAGTTGTTGCATAGTTACAGTTTTTTCATTGGCTGAAAACATTCCCTGTGTTGCTTTTCTTATTTTTTTTCAATGTCGTGGTCCTTGGTCCATGGTCATTTGTATCTGCTAATATTTTTGTAGCTGACTATGCATGTGCAGAAGCTGGGGTTTTTCTAAGACGTCCCTCCCCCCTCCCCTAAAAATTAAATAGCTGTACTGTTTTTACTGCAATATCTTACAGTCCGTCCCCCCTTTTGGAGCATGGATCTTTTAAACAAGCAAATATTGATCGTTATTGCAAAATGTCAAGCGTGCCTTATTATAAGTTGTATTTTAGATACTTAAAATGATACATATTTTGCAAGTGGGAGGGATCTCCAGAACTGTACCCTTTAATTTTAATATTTTCTCCAATACTTTGGAGAATTTGCCCTTCCTGGAACAGTTTCCTCGACACGAGCTTGTTTCAAGTTCAGACACGGAACATACAATGCTGAACATCAACTTTGAGGCTTGCCACAAAATTTTCATGAAAGGGATGATTAGGAGCCGAATTAATTAAAAGGTTTTTATTAAAATAAAAACGGCTATCCTTAAAAAATGCAGATGCCACCTGCATAGTAAGCTCACAGGCAAAGCTATTAAATGATTGTGTTCAATCTTTCATCAGATTAAATAAAAAAAAACAAATTTTTTTAACTGAAAATAAGGAACGGCGTTAAAACTTAAAACGAATAGAAATTATTTCGTATATGAAAGGGGCTGTCCCCTCCCTAATACGTCGCTCTTTACTCTAAAGTTTTTTTTTGTTTTAAAAAATAAAGTTGTGTGACAGGTTCAAACTTTAGCGTAAAGAGTGAGGTATTGAGGAGGGGACAGCCCCTTTCATATACGGAATAATTTTTGTTCGTTTTAAATTCTAACGTCGTTAATTACTTTCAGTTAAAAAAAAACTTTTTTTTATTTAATTTTTGAACTTTTTTGAATTAATGCAGGTTTTGATTTTGGCTCACCGTAAATTAATATTAAAACAAAATTTGCACATTAATTTTACTTTTATTTGGTTAAATGGCTTTCTCGAAACTTGTTTAATTTTATTTACGAAGGTTATTATTAGTAATAAATATACGTAACTTACGAATTAACATACATAACGAACTTCTATATTCATAGATTTTTAATACGTATATTAGGGGGCTCGCCCCCTAGTCAATACCTTGCTCTTTAAGCTAAAGTTCGAATTTTTTTCCAATTCTTTAAAAGTGACCCTTAATCACAATTAGTTGATCAGTTGAAATCAGTTGAAAAACTTGTTGTTTTTTTTACTTAATTTCTGATCTTTTTCTTTAATAATGCTGGGAAATCCGGCGCCCCCTTCATAGCAATTTCCCTCCCCCCATGAAAATTTTCTTCATGTAAACATCCTCCCATATAACCCTGAAACCACCCCCCCACCTACCAGAAAAAATCCCCCCCCCCTGAAATGTCTGTATACTTCCCAATAACCAATACTATATGTTAACATTGGGTAAAGTTCATAACTTTCAGCCCTCCCGCCGGGGACTTCGGGGAATTAAGTCATCCTAAAAGACATTGTTATCATATTTTCGACCATGGTGAACAAAATGGCTATCTCAAAATTTTGATCGGATGACTTTGGGAAAAAAATGAGCGTGGGAGGGGGCCTAGTTACCCTCCATTTTTTTGGTCACTTAAAAGTGGCACTAGAACTTTTAATATCCGTTCCAATTAGCCCTCCCACGATATTCTAGGAACATTGGGTCAATACGATCACCCCTGGAAAAAAAAAAAAAAACAAACAAACAAACAAATAAACACGCATCCGTGATCTTTCTTCTGGCAAAAAATGCAAAATTCCACATTTTTGTAGATAGGTGCTTGAAACCTCTACAGTAGGGTTCTCTGATACACTCAATATGATGGTGTGATTTTTATTAAGGCTCTATAACTTTTAGGGGGCCTTTCCTCCTTTTTTCTAAAATCAGCCAAATTTTCTCAGGCACGTAACTTTTGATGGGTTCAACTAAACTTGATAAAACTAAACTTATATATTTGAAATCAGCATTAAAATCTGATTCTTTTGATGTATCTATTGGTATCAAAATTCCGTTTTTTAGACTTTTTAGTTACCAGTGAGCCGGGTCACTCCTTACTTACAGTTACCACGAATCATACCCAGCTTAATAAGTAGTACTGGGGTATAGAAATCATGATTAGACCCTGAGTATTTATCAACTGGAGTTTCTCAATAATGTGGGGAATCTAATTAAAAAAAATTGTATTATTGCTAGTCATGGTGAAGTTTTAAGTTTTTTTTTTTCATATAAACGTTGATTGTGAAATTGATAATCGGATATTGGAATTCTTATGTTCCTGTTTCAGGAATGTACGTTGTTTATTTATTTAAGAAAAAAACATGCGTCAATGACAATACCCAGAGGCTATAATAATTAAATCATAACTGGATTTTCCATGACACTTATATAATTGGCGTTTTTTTTTCGGATACTCAAAATGGCCTATCTCAGTATAAAAAAAAATTATTAAATTTAATCACCAAATTACAAGCTACTCAATTTTTTCATTAATGCTAAAAAAGAATTTCTAAGGAATTGTCAATTCTTTACAAAAATTTTCTCTACAGAGAAATAAATTATTATCAGTTTTTAGAGTTTAGACTACGAATTTAGTGGTCAATATAAAGATGATGGTCCATAATCGGCCAAAATTTTGCCCAAAATTTCATTTCGGCCGACTATCGGTTTACTGACATTTGGATTACAAATTGCGACCTATATGTCAAGAATGCGACAACACGAATTTGCGTTATACTAAATTGGAAACCCAGATAAAATAAAAAAAAGCCTTTAATTCCTCCAATTTATATGATACGCAGAAGATTGGGGGTAGCTAAATATAGTTTGAAAACCTACTTATAAGTTTGGTTAAAGTCAAGCCTAAAACCATGGAAACACAGATATTCAGGTTTTCTTATTATTCTATTCCAAATTCTAAAAATCATATATCCTAACTAGCCTATCAAGGCTAACTTACTGTTTTTTTTTTTGTTTTTTTTTATTAAGCTAATTTCGAATTAATGTTTTATTTAATCACGCTAATTGCATCAATTTCATTAAACCATTCATAAATTTATTCCTGCTTCTTAATAAGGTAATTTAGATAAGTTTTTTCTTCAAATTAATTAAAAAAACTTTTTCCATGAAATCAGTCTTTGAAAGAAAAGTAAATATGCCCATTAAACCAAAAATGAGCAAAAATCAAATAAAATAATCTACCAAGCGTGAAACTACCACAAATCAGCGTCGATAAATTAATGAAACCCAAAACGAACAGAAATTACAATAAATAACCGAGTCAAACTCAAAAGGAGCAGAAATTACATCAGTTGGGCTCAAAACCCCTAAGCCATCCCAAGCCAGAACATAATTTGCACTCTATTGGAAAAAAAAATATAATGTTTTTACTTTTATAACTTTAATAAATCAAATAATACTAACATTTTGATTACTAAATATCAGTATATGTACATATTAAACTGACTGACCAGTAAAGTGAAAATTATGTTCTGGCCTTGGGATGGAATAGGGGTTAAACACAATGGCTATCTCAAAATTTTGATTGGATGTGTTTGGAGAAATGGTGGGCGTGCGAGGGGCGTTAGTTACTCTCCAATCACTTTCAACTATAAAAAAGGCACTAGCCCTTTTAATTTCCAATTGCATGAGCCCTTCTGAAGTTTCTACGATAACGCTTTTAATAAAAACCTTATATGCCCCAGGGACAAAACTTACAACCCTTATTCAGAAGGCTGGGAGGGGGGAGGGTGGTCATCCTCAAAGACCTAATTTCCAGAACTTTCAACTACGTTGAAGAAAATTGCTATCTCAAAATTTTGATTGAATGTGTTTGGGGAAATGGTGGGCGTGAGGGGAGGGTTAGTTGCTCTCCAATCACTTCCGACTATCTAAAAGGGCACTAGCCCTTTCACTTTCCAATCAAATGAGCCCTTTTTGAAGTTTCTACGACAACGCTTTCTATAGAAACCTTATATGCCCCAGGGCATAACTTACAACCTTTGACCTGAAGGCTGTGAGGGGGTCCTCTCCCTAACGACATAATTTCCGGACCTTTCAACTATGTTGAACAAAATGGCTATCTCAAAAATGTTGATTGGATGTGTTTGGGTAAATGGTGGGCGTGAGAGGGGGGTTACTTGGCATCTAATCCCTTTCGACCATTAAAAATGGCACTAGCCGTTTTTTTCCAATCGAATGATCCCTTTTTTGAAGTTTCTACAACAACACTTTCTATAATAAAAAAACCTTATATACCCCAAGGGCACAACTTACAACCCTTGCCCTGAGGGCTGTGGGGGGATTGTCATTCTCAAAAACAAAATTTCCAGACTTTTTAACTACGTCGAACAAAATGGCTATCTCAAAATTTTGATTGGATAAGTTTGGGGAAATGGTGGGTGTGAGAGGGGTGTTAGTTATCCTCCAATCACTTTCATTTATTAAAAAGGGCACAAGCCCTTCTAATTTCCAATCGAATGAGCTCTTTTTGAAGTTTCTACAACATCACTATCTATAAAAACCTTATATGCCCCCAGGGAATAACTTACAAACCCTTGCCCCGTGGGCTCTGAGGGGGTTATCATCCACAAAGACCTAATTTCTAAATTTTTAAATACGTTTGAACGAAAAGGCAATCTAAAATTTTGATTGGATGTGTTTGGAGGAAAGGTGGTTGTGAGAGGGGAGGTTAGTTGCCCTTAAATCACTTTCGACTATTAAAAAGAGCACTAGCCCTTTGAATTTTCCATCGAATGAGCCCTTTTTCCAGTTTCTACGACAAAGCTTTAAATAAAAACCTTATGTGCCCCCAGAAAAAAACTTACAATCCTTACCCCGAAGGCTGTGGGGGGAGTGTCATCCTTAAAGATATAATTTACGGACCTTTCAACTACTTTGAATAAAATGGCTATCCCAAAATTTTGATTGGATGTGTTTGGATAAATGGTGAGCGTGGAAGGGGTGTTAATTGCTTTCCAATCACTTTCGACTATTAAAAAGGACACTAGCCATTTCAATTTCCAATTAAATTAGCCCTTTTTGAAGTTTCTACGACAACGCTTTCTATAAAAAAAAAACCTTATATGCCACCAGGGCGTAACTTACAACCCTTGCCCTGAGGGCTTTGGGGGGGGGGGGGGGGTTGTCATCCTCGAATACCTAATTTCTAGAACTTTCAACTACGTTGAACAAATAGCTATCTCAAAATTTAGATTGGATGTGTTTGGGGAAGAGGTGGGCGTGAGAGGGCGGTTAGCTGTCCTCTAATCACTTTCGACTATTAAAAAGGACACTAGCTCTTTGGCTTTTCAATCGAAGGGGCCTTTTTCGAAGTTTTTACGACAACACTTTCTAATAAAAAACCGTATATGCCCCCAGGGCATAGCTTACAACCCTTGCCCTGAGGGCTGTGTGGGGAGTGTCCTCCTCAAAAACATAATTTCTATCTGAAAATCAACTACGCTGAACAAAAAGGCTATCTCAAAATTATGATTGGATGTGTTTGGGGAAATAGTGGGCGTGGAAGGGGAGTTAGTTGCCTTCAAATCATTTTCGACTATTAAAAAGGGCACAAGCCACTCCAATTTCCAATCGAATAAGCCCTTTACGAAGTTTCTAAGACAACTTCTTACAGACGAAGTGCCCTGGTCTAAGACCAAGAACTAGAAAATAAATAATACATTGTGCCAACATCGTTCTTTACTTAGGCAGCGCTATTGCGCTGCCTATGATAGAGTACCTAGAGCATCCAGTATGTTCAGATTTGGAGGCACATAAGGGTTATCTTTGGGATTTCCTTCGGTACAAGGTTTGAAATTATTTTTTTAGACTATCTATAATTACTGTAAGCACTATTTAAATTTTCAAAATATTGATTGATTTGAGGCTGGCGTTAACTTCTTTTAAGATTAATTTAAAAAAGCTTTCCGAAAAAGACGTTCTTCAAAGAAAAGTTAAGGCCATATTAGAATTAAGATAAGCAGAAAACAAATATTTGTTAAAATTCAAACTAGAAACGACAAGAAATTATTATTAAAGGAGAAATGAAACCCGGAACGAACAGAAATTAAATAAACAATCATAGCAAAAAAATGTAACAAGTGCTAATATAAATGAATAGATTACAGGAAATTACTACTAAAGAATAAATGAAATCCAAAACGAACAGAAATTACATAAACAAATATAGCAAACAAACATACAGTAGGTGCTAATATAAATAAATAAATAAATCTTAAAACGAGTGAAACTTAAATTGAACATGCAAATCAAGCTTGAAACGAATAAAAATCACTACAAACAAAAATTTGGGTTTTGTCTCCTTTCTCTGGCACTTTAGTGAAAACGAATTATATTACAATTTTTCTTTTGTACTTACAACAACATTGAAAATAAACATAAACAATAGAGCAGAATTAAATTTTGAAGTGATGAGCTTTCAGCAATTAATATCATTATATATCAAATATTCAGTTTAATCTTATTAGTTCTTTCCAAGACTAGTCAAGACAAACATAGCTTCACTGCAAACAGGAGTTTGGATACTGCCCCCTTCCGTAGCTGTAAAAGACTAAAGTCTACTCCGTCACTGGCGCTTCACTGAAATCGAAGTATATTACAAATATTTCCTTTTCCAATTATTACAGCATTGAAAATTTAAATTAAAATTACAGCGAAATAAAAGTTGATTTTATTTGTATTTTCCAAGACTGTTCCAGGGACATATAATTTTCGATAAAGCGCCAATGACGCAGTAGGATTTAGACTTTTACAATGAGAGAAGGAGGCAAAACGCAAACTCTTGTTACATTTATTTTTATATTAGTACCTATTGTATGCTTGTTTGCTATAATTGTTTAATTAATTTCTGTTCGTTTTGGGTTTCATTCAATTTCTTGTGTTTTATTCATTTATACTAGTACTTTTCGTATGTTTTTTTTTTGTTATGATTGTTTTTTGCTATGATTGTTGTTTTTAATTTCTGTTCGTTTTGGGTTTGATTTATTCTTTAATAGTAATTTCTTGTCGTCTCTAGTTTGAAATTTAACAGGTATTTGTATCTGCTGATCTTAAGTTTAATAGCCTGTTTTCTTTGAAAAACTTCTCTTTCGGAAAGTTTTTTTTTTAATTAATTTTTGTTCTTTTTTGATTGCAAAAAGTTTGGGATGCCCATTCAGTATTGTATTTTTATTCAGTTACTTCTTCACCGTTACATTGAAAGGGTCGTCATATTTTAGCTCTTGTGTTTTTTAAGGTTTGATTTTGTATATTATCCTCAGATTTTTCTTAGTAATTTTTATTTTATTATCGTGCACTGAGGACGGTCAAACGGAGGTCTTAACCGACATATTTGCATACCGAAAAAAAACATTTTGCATTATAGTCTACGTTTTTCACTGGCTCGTATTATACTCGTTTCTCTCTCCATTACAGTTTTTTTTTTTTTCGTTTTTTCATGATTAGCCAATGTGGTCTCAGAAATTATTTGCCCTTTGAGAAAGTGGGGCGTGGGCTAATTGCCCATTGATCATTTTTTACTCTTAAGATAAGAACTAGAAGTTTCAATTTCCATTCAAATAAGCCCCTTCCGAATTTAATACGACCATCCCTTCCACTGAAAAACTTATATTCTAATAACGGACAACTTACACAAGTCATAATCCTTTCCCTTGGGGCTATGGAAGATTTCCCAACCCCTAAGTTATACCAATTCAAATTTAGGACTATTTTGACCAAAACGGCTATTTTAGAATTTCTATAAGATGTATTTGGGGGTAAAAGGCACAAGGGGGGGGGGAGGCTTGTTACCTTTGATCATTTTCGATTCTAAAAAAAAAGGCACAATTAATTTTGATATCCGATCGAATGAACTTCCTCCAAAATTTATACGACCACGCTTTCCATAGAAGCTTTACATGTTAACGATAGGCTTCTAGTATAGCTTACAGCCCTTTTCCCAGGGATGGGGGGGGGTCAAACTCATAGCCATAGCTATTTGACATTTGGACGATTTTGAACAAAATGGCTAACTCAAAATTTTGATCGAAAGCATTTAGAAAAAAAGGCGTGGGGGATGCCTTCAGTCTGATTGCTCTTGACTTTTAAAAATGGAACTAGAACTTTCAATTTAAATAAAATGAGGTTTTTCCATAGTCTGCACGGTTACCACTTTGATAATAACCTATATATGAACAATGGAAAGCTTGCATAACTTACAGGCCTTGCTCTGGGGACAGTGGTAGGTTCTGTCAAGCCCCAAGGAATAATTATTTTAATTACTTCACCTCTTGACTATTCCGGACATAATGGCCATCTCAAAATATTGATTGGATGTGTTTGGGGAAAAGAGGGCTTGGAAGGGGGGGGGGGAGGACTTGATGCCCTCCAATCACGTTTGACTCTTAAAAAGGGCATTAGAAATTATTATTTTCAATTGGAATGAACCTCTTCCAAAGTATATAACAACACCCAATGCACAAGAAGTGCCCCTGGAAAAAAATGGAGCCTTATGGACATGGGGCTGGCGAGGGGAGGCTAGTTGCCATTGGATCACTTTTGACTCTTAAAAAGGGAACTAGAGCTTTCAATTTCTAATCATTTGAGTCCCTCCGAAGTTTATAAGACCACCTTTTCCATAAAAACTTTATATGCCCCCGGGCATAAGTTACAACCCTTCCCCGGGTGTCGGAGGTTATGGGGATCACGAGGTTTTGTCATCTGATCGTTGGAATATTTCAAACAAAATGGATATCTCAAAATTTTGATCGGATACATTTGGGGAAAAAAGGGTGTGGGGGGGGGGGTATATGACCGTTAATCACTTTTGATTACTCTTAAAAAGGTAAATAGAAACTTCAATTTCTAATCAAATGAGCTACCTCAGATTTTTATATGACTACCCCTTACAAAAACCTTAAATGTCCCCGGGGCATTGCTTACAACACCCCCCGGGCGCTGGGGGGGCTGTGTTAACCTCTAAGTTTTGTTAGTTGATCTTTAAACTATTTTGAACAAAATGGCTATATCAAAATTTTGATTAGCTATATTTAGGGAAAAAGGGTCCGTGGGGGAGGAGGGCAGTTGCCCTAGGATCACTTTTGACTCTTAAAAGGGCACTAGAAATTCCAATTTATAATCGAATGAGCCGCCTCCGAAGTTTGTTCTACCATCCCTTCCATAAAAATCTTATATGCCCCCACACTTGCCCCCACGTTTTGGTAGGCTGTGTTATCCCTGGAGTCTTTGCTATATGATCTTCGGTCTATTTTGAACAAAAAGGCTATATAAAAATTCAATCGGATGCATTTTGGGAAAAGAAGGTTGACGGAGGGGGGATCGTTGCAATTGGATCGCTTTTGATTCTTAAAAATGGAATTAGAACTTTGAATTTCTAGTCATTTGAGTTCCTTCCGAGGTTTATACGACCACTTCTTCCGTAAAAACTTTATATGTCCCCAGGGAATAAGTTACAGCCCTTCACCCGGGCTCTAGGGGGGGGGGGGGTATGTTGACCCCGAAGTTTCAATCTCAAAAACTTTTGATCCGATACGTTTGCGTAAAAGAGGGTGTGTGTGGGGGAGGGGGTAGATACCCTCTCACCCCTTTCGATTCCTAAACAGATGACTATAACTTTCAAATTCCAATCAAATGAGCCCCATCTGACGTTTATACGACCTCCTTTTACACGCTTGCCTGGGCTCTGGGGGTTTGAGTCGACTCCGTAGTTTTTACTATCTGATTTTTGGACTGAAAATCCAAAAATATGATTCTGGAAATTTATCTGATTCTGGCTATAAAAAAAGTTCTATCAGATGGGTTTGGGGGGAAAAGGGCGTAGGGGGGGGGGGGGGGGTTCTAGTTGCCCTTCGATCTCTTTTGATTCTTTAAAAGTAAACTAGAACTTTTGATTTCCAATCAAATGAGCCCTCTCAAAAGTTTGTACGATAATCCCTTCTATAAGAACCATATATACCCCCAGCGCACAACTTATAATGCCTGGCCCCGGGCCTGGGGGCTGTGTCGACCCTGGAGTTCTTATTATCTAATATTTGAACTATTTTTAAAAAAAAATGGCTATCTCAAAATTTCTATCGGTAATACATGGAGAAAAAGAGGCGTGGGGTGCTATTTACCCTTTGATCTCTTTTGACTCTTAAAAATGGCACTAGATCTTCTGATTTCCAATCGAATGAGCCCCCTCGGAGGCTTATATGACGACCCTTCCATATGAAGTGCCTCTGGGAAAAAGAATAATAAAAAAATAAATAATAAAACACTGGAGCCGTATGGCCTTTACTATAGGCAACACTATAGCGTTGCCTCTGAAAAGTTTAGATTAGTACCCAATATAACCAATTGCGTAAAAAAAAAAAACACTTAATATATTTTAATTTTAGTTCTCTGGTTATCATAAACACAAAGGACATGATTCAAAATAGTATAAAAATTTTATCAGCAGGGATACAAATTAAAGAGACACGGTGAGGATTACCCCCTCCTAGAATTTACCAATGCCTATTTGGTATTTGCGTCAAAAAAAAATTGAGAAAAAAAATGCACCCCTCCTAGATTCTAAAAAATTCTTTTCTTTGTATTTTTAAATGAAATTGGAAAAAATCCATGTCTTCTCCCCGTACATTTTTTGAGTTGACACTTCTGACAACAAGCACATTTCTAAACACTACTAATTCTTGTAAAATTTAAAAAAAAAACGAGTTGGATTCCTGATAGCATCACAAAGTAACAAAGTATTGATAATTTTTTTTGAAGAAAGTGAAAAAAAATTCAGTTAAGCTAAATCAATCTGGTTGCAGCCTCAACAGACAAACTGAAAAGTCACTAACGGTTTATTTCTGGGCAGTGGCTTGAGTTCTTGGTCTTGTGATTTTTTCTTATAGATGCTGGATGCAACAGTTTATGATAAACAACTATAAACAAGGATAGACCAGTGCCAATAAACCTCCTGGGACCGGCCGTCCAACCGTTGGACGTTCGCTTCATAACTTTTTTCATTCAAGCTGAGCGAAGCTTGGTCTCATCGATAGCATTGCTCATAAAAGACACTTCAAAAGCCATCTGTGTTTTTTTGTCAGTTCTGAAAGAATTGCTGGAGAACTTGCAAGCAAACTCGTGTGTTAAGTCTGGACGTCGAAGTAGGGATCCAGGTAAGAAAATTTAGAATAAATATTTTAGTATATATTTAGGGATTGCAAAAAATATGGCAAGTACAACAAAGACTAGGCTACTGCTCTAGGTTAATAACATTGATAACGTTCACATGCAACCCCATCTACTGGTAGATGTTTGTTGCTTGTCTAACTGACTGGACGTTTGGTCTGAACGCAGAAGTCCAACCGGTTTAACTGTTTCGTTTTTATTTTAAGACGTTTGAGGTTCCTGTTGATCAAAATGAAGGGCTGTAAGACCAAGGCAGGGTCCTTAAATCATAGGCACCGCCCTAGGATTGCTGTAGTGCTTTTTAGCCTACTAATATAACCGCGTTAATATCCAAAACCTTCACGTGAATAATTAAAAACAGCCAATCAGGGTCGACATAACCGGATGACGTATTTACTCAAAGTATGGGTGGGCGTGCAAAAGTAGTTAAAACGCCGCCTTAAGAGATCTATTTTTGGTGGCTTTTAATGTTGACTGGGTGGATTTTTTTAATTTAGCTGAACCAGGTTTTATTATTTTTGTTCTTGCTGATACGTAATCTGAATCCAGTTTTGTGCTTACCTAAATTCGCCTTTTTTTCAGTTTTGGTTAAAGAAGCACTGTCATTACTTGATGCAAGTGACCTCATTGACTTAGAAGACAGAAAAACTTCCTTGGCATTTACTCAAAGCATGGGTGGGCGCATGCGCAAAAGTAGTTCCAACTAAAATGCTGCCATGAGAGGTCTATTTTTGGTTGCTTTTGTATGTTGACAGGGTGGATGCATGTAACTTAGATGAACCAGGTGTTGTTCTTTCTTTTCTTGCTTATAAGTAATCCGAATCCAGTTTTCTGTCACCTAAATTCACCTTTTTTTGCAGTTTCGGTTAAAGTTGGGATGTCATTACTTGATCACAGTAACCTCAATGACTTGGAAGATAGTGAAGACGAGACTCTAATCCTACCTTGTGTGTACCTTTCACTGCTATGGCGCTGAGTAGCTATCAGATATTGAATAAGAGCCAGTTCTTAAAGCTTCGAGCATCAGGAACTTCGAAGTTTTTTTTTTATGATAAAGAGGAAGACCCTTCAGCTTCTAGCGTTCAAGATGAACCAGGTATTCCGAATAGGGGTGCAGGAGAGATTACGTCTAGCAAAGTACATCGTCCACTTAGAAAATGAACACAATCGTTCTCACTTAACCACCCCTTCCAGTATTTGCCAAAGACTACTGACGGTGTGTACTTGAGTACTTTCCGGAAAGTGTGCTTGACAAAATGACATTTTTCATGAACTACCATTTCCTTAAAGAAAATCCGGGTAAGTTCCTTTCGGTATCGTCTTCTGAACTGAAGGTTTTTTTTTTCATCTGTCAATTATTATGAGTAGTCCAAAATTCCCGAGAACACTTATTTACTGGGTCCATAAGTTCAAAACAACTGTTGTCTACCAAAACATGTCTCAAGACAGATTTTTCAAATATGACGGAGTTTAAAGTTGCTTGTTTATGGCGATATTGAGCCTGAGAATAAGACGACAGATCACTTGTGGAAAGTCAGGCCTCTATTAGAAGAAGTTAGCCAAGATTGTTTGAAACAGGAACGTGAGCGGTTTCTGAGTTAGATGAGCAGATGATCCCGTTTTTGGGAAGGTGAAATCTGAACCTAATCCCTTGGACTGAGGAATTTCGTGTTGGCTGGATCCTCGGGCTTGGCTTATGATTTTACGGTCTACCAGGAGAAACCCAATTTCCCCGCAGACCTGCAAAGTAAGGAATTAGAACTGCAGCTGTTCTTCACCTTTCGAAGGAGATGAGAGAGGGTTCTTACCTCTATTTTGACATTTTACCAGCATCCGGCTTTTAGAAGAGCTCACAGCTGCCAAAGTAAATGCAACCGGGACACTTATGAAGAACCGTTTGGAAGGTGCCCCAGTAAAAAGTGAAAGGAATCTAAGTGCCTAGGGAGAGGCACGTTGTTTAGCTTAGTCAGAGGAGATAACTTCATTGCAATAAGTCAGTGATTTGAACATAAACCGATCTTTCTTGCCTCGAACTGTCACGCAGTAGAATCTGAAGTTCCAGTGTTGAGGTATGACAAAACTCAACGAGAATACATTGAGGTTCCGAGCCCTCCAGTTGTCTGTGAACATAACAAGTACATTGAGGTGCGGATATGGGTGATAGAATGATCAGCTATTACCGATTTAGTAGCCGTACATAGAATGGACAGTCCACGTCCTACATCATTTTATCGATCTTGCGCTGTCCAATGCTTTGTTCCTGTATAGGAAAGATGCAATAGCAGCCAAGGACAAGTACGAACAGTTACTGTGCTTCAGATTTCATATTGGAGAATACTTGGCTTTCAAAGCAGATCGTGTGGTGTGGAATAGCTTCGTGGAGCCGGACTATGAGAATGACTTGGAAGATGAGGAGGATGAAGTAAGATCCAGTAAGAAGAGACGGCGATGTGCACTTCCGCTATGCCATGAAAGAACAATTTGTGCCAAGCATTTGCCAAGATTTGATGTTACTCTGAAAATTCGGCAAAGGTCGCTCACCCGGTTGCGAGAAAATATAAATGTTTTTACTTTTATAACTTTAATAAATCAAATAATATTAACATTTTGATTACTAAATATCAGTATATGTATATTACACTGACAATGAACATTCATTTGTATTTTTTCAGTAAAGTGCAAATTTTGTTCTGGCCTTGGGAAGGCATAGGGGTTTTGAGCCCATCTTATGTTAATTCTGCTCGTTTTGAGTTTGACTCGGTTAATTATTGTAATTTCTGTTCGTTTTGGGTTTCATTTATTTATCGATGCTGATTTGTGGTAGTTTCACGCTTGGTAGATTATTTGATTTTATTTTTGCGCATTTTTTGTTTAATGGAGTTCTTTACTTTTCTTTGAAACACTTATTTTTTGGAAAAAGTTTTTTTAAATTAATTTCTGTTCGTTTTATATTGACATAGTCTTTTCAGGGAAAAAAGAAAATAATACTTTAAATCTTTTCGTTATTTTTAAGACTTTATAGTTTGGCCTGCTATTTGTATGCTGAAGAAAAATTTTCAGCAATTTTTAACAACATGCACCCTTTTAAAAATCTGGACACAAATAGTACTGCTAAATTTAGTTTCATACCTCCCCTAGTTGACCTAAAATGGAAAACTTGATACCATTTGCAAAAAAATCTGTTTACTTTCTTTGATAGCTTGGATACACTTACGCTAGTTTGATTTGGTTAAATTTTAAGAGCAGAAATGACAGGGTTTGGCGTGGGAGGGTGGGCGTGGGAGGGTGGGCGTGGGAGGGTGGGAGCGAAAAGGGGATTAGCTGCCCTCAAATCACTTTCGACTATTAAAAAGGGCATGAACCCTTTCTATTTTCAATCGAATGAGCCCTTTTCGAAGTTCCCACGACAACTCCTTCGATACGAAGTGTCCTGGTCTAAACAACAACAACAACAAAAAATTATACATTATACCTACTTCGATCTTTACTATAAAAATGTCAAACCTTCCAATCACTTTCGACTATTAAAAAGGGCACTAGGCCTTTCGATTTCCAATCGAATGAGCCCTTTTGGAAACGACAATGTTTTCTGTAAACACCTTATATACCCCAGGGCATAAATTACAACCCTTACCCTAAGCTCTGTTATGGTGGTTGTCATCCTCTAAGACCGAATTTCCAGAACTGTCAATTACGTTAAACAACATGGCTATCTCAAAATTTTGATTGGATGTGTTTGGGAAAATGGTGGGCGTGAGAGGGGTGTTAGTCGCTTTCAAACCATTTTCGACTATTAAAAAGGGCACAGGTCACTCCAATTTCAAATTGAATGAGCGCTTTTCGAAGTTTCTACGACAACTTCTTCGATACGAAGTGCCCTAATCTAAAGGAAAAAATTAATAAATAATACATTGTGCCAACATCGTTCTTATATGCCCCCAGGGCATAACTTAAAACCCTTGCCCAGAGGGTTGTGGGGGAGTTTCCTCAGAACCCAGAGGGTTGTGGGAAAGTTTTGTGTAGAGAGGTGGATAACGTTTCTCAGTCCTCACAAAAAACGCACTACGGCTTTATTTATGCCTGTTAGCCGACAGGCTATTTATTTAGTAACTAAATAATATATAAATCAAATTTTGCTTTTATTTAACAAGAAATTAGAATAATTTCCAAAGGTAATTTTTAGAATCTTCTGTTTCGTTTATGCTTCAAACATATTTAGATAAGCCCTTTTATTTTCAAACTTACAGCAATCTAAAGATAATACGCTTCCATTCATTACAATTATATATAGTGTTGGTGTTTAGTATATTCAACAGACAAGAATTTTCCAGAGACAACACTGCTCCATAAAAAAAAAAACATAAGAAGATGAAAGATTACATTTACAAGGAATTGGCAGTACCTATTCTTAATCGTAAAATAACGAGCGATTCATTGGTAGTTTTGGAAGTATAGCGCCGATATTCAAAAATTAAGACGTACGGGGTTTAGTAAAATTGGGTCTCCGGTGCAAAAGCAGGGGTACCATTTGCGTACTTTGGAACCTGAAGGCAAATAAAGTGGGAACATCCGCTGGCCATTGTGAATAACCCACGAAGCCCAATAAATAAAATAGTGCACGATACTATCTCCCTGTATATAAGGAGTTTGAGAGCTCCTAATATGAAGGAGCGTGTGCTCATAAGAAATTATTGGTCTATTTCTTGTATTCCAAGAACAAAAAAAACACATTTCACGGGGGAGGGAGGGGAATTTATAATAATGATTATGAATACTTGTGGCTTCGAACCCGTTTTCTAAGATCAAAGAGAGAGAAGAGGGAAACGAAGAGAATTACGCGAACTTTTTTGTCTCTAATTAATTTAATTAATTAATTAATTAGTTAATTAATTAGATATAATTATTATCTAAAATATAAATTAGATATAATTAGATTAATTAATTAGAATAACTAATTAATTAATTAGATTAATTTAATCTAATTAATTAATAATTTCAAAATAACATCTGAATACTAATTAAAAAAAAAACAATTGGCTGAAGCCTTCGTCTCTATAAATCTATTTGACGACCTGTTGATTCCCAAAGCAACTACAACTTCATGCAAGGACGCATCCAGGATTTTTTGAGGGGGGAGGGTAGGCTACAATAACTTTTTTTTAAACTTATCAAAAATTTGTTTGCATGCTTTTTGGTTACGTTTTTATGAGTCGGACAAAAATTAGGGGAGGGGTTCAAAGCCCCCTACCCCCATCTTCTAATTACGGTCTTGCCTTCAAGTGAATGCGATACCTTCTTAAGTTCTTAGGCTGCTTGGTGCCATTTTTTAGCTTGTTTTGCTGTTTTTTCACCAGGATTTCTTTTTATTAAAAATTGAAATCCTGCTTTTCACCAAACACACCGACAGTGTTTGGTGTATGAGTTTCCATACTCTAGAATTAGATCCAAATAACCCCTCCCTCCTCTTGGTAAAACTTAATATATAGTTCTTATATATAATGTGTCTATTATAAAAATTGGCCCCTCACATCCAACAAAAAGTCGTAGCCCAGCATGAAATGAATTAAATGCCCATCGGTCAGTCACAAATGCGAATATCTGAAGCCAATGTCTAATTTTGCCCAATAATTTTGGAGCCCTCAGCATATATGAATTACAAACATGCCCAAATACATAAATTTCTCAGCTCTAATAAGTTTTTAACATGGTTTTGAGAGATGAGGCCTCTGATTAAAATAAATTTATGGGCACTTACTCGTAAAATAAAAGTCATAAAGAGGGTTTTTTGTAGCCTCACTGCCCACTTGAACGTGAGGATGAGCAACTGGCTCACCAGTGTGAGATGTGTTGGTCGAATTTTCCTGTTCATTCATTTTTAGGAAGAGTGGTGATTCACTCAAAACACCATTGGGACCTAAAAGAAATCGTTGAATTTGGCGATATTATTTCATTGCACTAGCACATTAGCACTTTCACATTTTCTCCATTCACACACTTTCTCCATTAGCACTTTCACATTTTAGTCTCACATGATATAGTTTGCATTTGAAAAAAAATAATAACTAAAACTAGGAAGAATGCACCGTACTTCAGGAGCTCTTTAAATTCGTATGAGAAGATATAACAGGCTAATGTTAATGTTGTTAGGTGTCAAAAACCACCCGAGTCCAGCCGCGTCAGTTCATGAAAATGTGCAGGGGTCAAAAATATGTATATATTTTGGTGCTTGTCTGTTAGACGAAACACACCCCAGAAGTAAAGTTAGATTAACCCTGATGAAATTACCAAAACAAGATTATAATATGATACTTTAGAAACAAAATTATAGAAACTACGACAAAGAAATAGGGAAAGCAGTCCTCACAGAACGCATTACATTAAATACCTAACCTAACCCCTAAGCCCCTTTATATTTTAAATATTTAATTAAAATATAGTTACATCATAGTTTCTCTCATTCAAAATTAGCAAATTCTAACCAATTCTGATGAAGCAAATCGGTTATAGTTAAATCTTAAACAGCTTAATTCTTGAGTGTGTTTCGTTTAACATACAAGTACCATTTTTCTAATGTAGCAGGACACAGAGTAATTATGTTATTTCTTACTTTTTTATAATGAAAATAGCCAAAAACAAAAAATTTTTTAAGCGTAAATAATAAAACAAGTATTTTTCAAACTCTAATGGGCGTAAGGGGCCCCCCCCCAGAAAATATTATACGCCACTGCTCAAGACTCAAAATGAATTCTAATGTTTACTAAAACGACATTATGAATAACTGAGGCTTAACTTGACAAGTAATGTCAACACGTAGTTATGACATATTTATTTGAAAGAAATCTCTTCTAGGTTTAAGCCGGTTGAAATAATGAAATTATTTATGATAAAGATGGAACTGTGATTTACAATAAGCATATTTCCCAACATTCTGCTGCTGTTCTTGCCATCTACAAAGTTTGTTTAGTTTAGATAAAGATGCCTTTGCAAACTAAATTTTGATTACTCTCTTCATTAAAAAAAACTGGACATTTTACCCTACATTTTTTAATTTAGTGGATTAATTCAAATTTATTTTTGCTTTTGCAGAAAATATGAGCTACTCAAAGTAGTAAGAACGTTGAGCAGGTCTATAAGGCGAAAAATTAAAAAAAAAAAAACATAAAATTAAAAACTTATTATTTAAACATAAAAAACTTATTAATTAAAACGTATAAATTAAAAAAAAAACTTAGTTTTATTTTCATAAACAGCTAATTAGATTGGAAAAAGCCAGAATTTTTCTGTTTTATGTGAACATGGAAAATGGATTTGGATATATTAAAGTTCGCACTCGGTGAAATTGATTGGTAAAAGATCTGTTTAGTATTCGTTGGCCAAAATTTTTGTCTTTTTTTCCTGCATTTTTTTTTACATTTTTACGCATCGATCTTTATCTTATGTGGAAATACTTACGAACATGCTAAGCCGGAATTAGCACACAAACCTCGAAATATAGAAAAAAAAAAAATAAACTTATTTCTTATAATAAGGCCAATGAGCGGTTTATTTGTTAAGTTTCCAAAACTAACTTGCTTTTGAGAAAAAACTACCACAAGTAAACAATGGCGGATCCTGGGGAGGGTGAGGGGGCACGCCCACCCCTAGCGTAATCTAAAGTAGTGTAGTTTACTTAATTAACGCAAGTTTGCGTCAAATTAACTTGCTCCTAACGCAAGTTTATCGGATAAACCTTCCCCCCCCCCCAAAAAAAAAAAATCCTGGATCCGCCCCTGCAAGTAAAGTCAATTGTTAGACCTATGCAGTAAAGTATCTATCATCTTTTGGTTTTCATATTTCTATGGGTTAGAATTCATCACACAATTGTTTTTAAGACTATGAAAAGTTGAAGGAAAGAAACTGATCGAAAAGTTTGAAAAGAGTAGTTCATCAACAAGTCCTTTGAGTGTTATATTTATAAGTAAAATATTGCAATTTTTCCATATTACTGCCAAAGTCAAAGGCGTTCGCCTTTGACTTTATAGTCAAAGATCTATTTTTTTATGTTTTTTTTTCTTATGCATTATGCCCATGCCGCACCATAGACACATGTGTCGATAAAAAGCCAGAATTTTACGCTCATTCTTGAACGTAGTACTCTTGAACGTAATTCTTAAACATAATATTTACAAACATAGTATTTACGCATATCAAACCTATTTCGGAAACAAATAAATGGACCTTTTACTGCTGCATTTAGGACTCCCTCCCTCTCCCTCTTTACACCCTCCATGGAAGTTCCAATTTCCATTACTCCTACCCCATTCGGGGATGGCCTGCTTTTTGTTTGGCCCTAGACGATTGGCTGACAAGGACAAACTTCCATTACTCCTACCCATTCAGGGATGACCTAAAGGCCTGCCAATAAGCTAAATGTCTAAATATAAAATAAAATGTTGATTAAGAAATACTTTGCCCATTTTGTGTAGATTACACAAGCCTTGAAAAATAATTAATCAAAACACAGATATACAAAAAAAATTTCTTTACTTTAAAAATTTCTTTAAATCTTTTACTACACCGTCATTACAGATAAAAACTGCTGATCAAAGCTTTCATCTCCTCTATTTTCAAAGATTGTACCTTAAATATTAACGGTGATGGTTCACTCGTTATTTTATCCTGCTATTTTTGGGAATTATTAAAATTATATAAAAAAAAAGTGTGACTATAATGCGGTCCGGAGACTAATTCTTAGACTAATATACTACTAACAATAACTCACTGTAGCACCAAGCAGCCTGAGGTCAACACAGCTACGCACACTTCTTCTCTATCCCTATCTATTCAAAGTCTCCCTCTTTACAACCTCCATGGAAGTTCCAATTTCCATTACTCCTACCCATTCAGGGATGGCCTGCTTTTTGTTTGGCCCTAGATGATTGGCTGACAAGGACAAACTTTGGCACTCCCTTATCCTTCATCTGCAGAACGTTTCCTAGCCGCCTCAACCTATCTCAAATCATAGTCCAAGAAAGCGGGATTGAACCATATTTTTCGTTAGTATTTACTGTTTGGAATACGGTCAGTCAAACAGGTACCCGAAGATATCTGTAGAAAATTTCTTCGGAAAACTTCTAATAAATCCTCCTCCATCGTTCTGAGCAAATGACCATATCGGAAACCATGCTTGACCACAGTCATCACTGTAGCTTCCACTACTGTAATCTTGGTTTTCAAGACTTATCTTCCTACTTTTCCGACCTTTTTTTATCTGACGAAATATTCTTGTGAGCATGAAATGTTCTGCTCAAGTCATACCACAGTCAAAATTGTCAATAAAAAAGCCGAATTTTATAAAAAAAAAAAACATTGTGAAACAATCTTCTTCTTCTTCTTCATTGTGGAACATTGTTATTGTTATTGATTTTACCGTCAAATTTGTATCACATAAGCGGAAAATTAATATGGTACGAAATTGCCTTGAAAAATAATCCGTTCCAAACTATTATATACTCAAGTTGTTACATCCAGTTTTGATTGGAGACGTTTGAGAATAAGTGAGAAAGTAGTTTCCCGGGTAAAGAGAGCAAGCTTATCCCATGCCAATTGTCTCATTCAGATGCATCACCTATTTTGAAGAGTCTAATCATCGTACTACGCGTCCACTAAAGGGGACCTTCGCAGAGGACCACAAAGTTGCAAAGAGAGCTGCCTATTTGTACCTCAAAGATAAAATGGAGCGCATTTGGTCATTTCACCTGTGATTATATCTTCACTGGGTGTTTATTCTTCTTCAGTTTCATGAAAAATTCAAAAAATTTTCTTTTCAGCTGTATGTAGATCAGAGCTACTGTCAAGCAAGGACAGTGGTTCTGTCGGAATCCTAAGTTCTTTAGGTGAATGACGGTAGCTAGATATCGAGAAGACTGGAGACTCCTTGTCGATGCTCTAGGCACCTCTGGAGGCAAAGGAGAATCTCAGGTAAAATAAAGATTATTTGGTAAAAATGCTTATTCTTTTGTCAGGTTTCTTTACAGATAGAAAAATGCTGTTCAAAGCTTGCATGCTTCTATAGATAATAATAAAATGCCTTATGTTTTAATTCTCATTGTATGATTAAAAATTTCATTCTTGAAATTTGAAGAATGTTCAACTCGGGAAATTACAAACAACTTCAATATTTAGCGCAGTAGGCATGCGCGATTTCGATTTTATCGAAAAATATGACTGTGATGTGGCATGGGCATTAAGCCCAATCCATGGCGTCGAAGCCAAACAAAAACCAAGAACGTGTGCAATAGACTCTCTGAAAAATTTATATGTCAATAAAAAATACAGTTTACTTTCCTAAACTAGCCTACAATCGATCAAATATCATTGCTAATAACTATTTCGTTGAACTTTAAGATCTATCTCAGTTAAATTTGCAGATTGATTTTAAAACGCGCTTGTTCCACAATAGATTCAAATTTTTGAATAATACCTTTAAATTTATTAAGAAACAAAAATTGCAATGCAAAAGTATTCGATGATTTTTTTTTTTTTTTTACTGTAATTTCTTTTTTAGAGCATGGGATTAAGTTTTACAATACCTAGAAGAGCAACCATAAATCCATACTTATGATTTCAAAATTTTTTGACAGTTGATTTAATTTAGATAATTTATTTTAAATCGATTTAAATATAAGTGATCTTCTGCCTCAATAAACAGTATGTGATGTGAAAGTCTTTTTAAAACTAGGGGAAGTAGTAGTCAAATTTCATACCTCGTGACGCCCGAAAAAAAATAAATAACGTCTTTGTCCAGGGATTTTCTCCTTGTATTTCCACCTTAAATTCCTATGCGTGCAAGCATAAAACTTAAGGTTCTATCTTAAACATAAAATATTCCTAAAACAAGAGATAGATGTCAGCTGTAGTACTCCTGTTAATGGAATAGTCGAGAAATACTCCTCAGTAAGAACGGAAATTAGGGGTTAAATTGATGACTAGCACTCGGTTTGTTTTGTCTTTCGGATCATTATTAAGAAAATTAACCTCCTTGACAGACCAATTTATTTCAAAATTAAATTAAATCTTCCTATCTATGCATTGAAAGTGTTCACAGCAAGGCCAAGGTATATCAAAAGCATTTTATTCTTCCTAGGTAAGAATAGAAAGGCGTCTTTTTAATAAATTACGAATTTATAATTATAAAATTATAATTTACGAATTTCTTTTTTACGAAATTACGAAATTCATATAATTTACGAAATTCATAAATTAATACCGTTTGTTTTTTTCAGCAAGAATTGATCCTATCAATATGAAGCCCAGCAATGAAATTTCATAAAGGTGAAACCGAAACATCTTATGCTAATATTTCTTAATTTAAGTGTGAGTCTTAAATTTGCTTCCAATTGCTTCTTTTTTATCAGAATGCTCCAAAACAATGTCTGTTGAAAGGATTTTTCCAGGGTCTTAAAAACCTAGGTCAGTTGAAAGCATTTTTCCAGGGTCTTAAAAACCTAGGTCAGGTAAATATTTAAAAAAATTATCTTTTCCTGTTGAAAATAAATACATTATACTTTGAAATTTATGTATGATTATTCTATATGGATTATATATGATATATTCTATGGTAGATTATATCTATAAGATTTCCAGCTTCAAAATTAATTCGAAGATATGTCGCCGAGAAATCATGTTGCAGCAATCTAGTAAAGAGTAAACCACAGCCCATAGTAACTAAAGGTTTTAAAACAATTTTGAAAAAAAAATTTTCTATTGACAAAAATTTCACATTTGAGGTGCATCAAGAAGGGTAACTATTATATAGGTTTATTTATAATAGTTATTATAGTTTTAACTATATAGGTTTATATTATATTTATATAGTTTTAAACTATTATATAGGTTTAATTGTATATTATATAGGTTTATATAAGGGTGAAAATTATTGCGAAAACCAGGGCCGTATCCAGGATTTTTGTCAGGGGGGTTTTTACTAATTTTTTACTTTTTTTTTGGGGGGGGGGTTACTAATTTTTGACTTTTTTTTTTTGGGGGGGGGGGGGGGGGTACTAATTTTTTTGACTTCTTTGGGGGGGGTTACTAATTTTTGACTCAGTTTTCGACTAATTTTACTGATTTTTACCTAGGTTTTACTAATTTTCGACTTATTTTCGAGTCGGTCAAAAATTTCGGTGGGGGTTCAAACCGGGTAGCTCCCCCCCCCCCCTGGATACGGCCTTGGCGAAAACAAGCTTGCATACGAAAAGTTATTCATGTCAAGGCCGGTAAAAGGTAATTAGAGCCATATAAATTAATATTTTACTTTTTTGCAGGCTACTTGTATTCTCTGCTCCTAAAGAATTAACCTGTTTTTTCATCAGATTTGTGTTTTCGTAGTGCTAATTTCTGTAATTCCACACCCAGGGAAAAATCAGTTTCTTTGAGCTAGTTTTGTTAATATATCTTGCATGTTCTGAGAGGCAATAATTCATTTTTGTTCATTTTAAGTTTCAACTTGGCTCTTTACTTTTATAAGAAAAAAATTGTTTTTTTGAAACTGACTAAAGAAAACATAATGAAAATTTAATCTTTTTTTATTAATAAGTCTTACTCTTTGCTAGAAAAGCGTCATAACTGGTTAAAAATAACTGGTTCAAAAGCCACTCTTCCAAAAGGATTGTGACTTCAAAATAACCAGTTTGAAATCTTCAAAAAGAAGGTCCTCACGACAACTCGGTAGTCTGGATTCACAATTAACATATTCTGAGAGGCAATACTTCATTTTAGTTCATTTTAAGTTTCAACTTCGCTCTTTACTTTAATAACAAAAATTTCTTTTTTTTTAAAACTGACTAAAGGAAACATCATGAAAAATTTATTTTTTTTTATAAATAAGTCTTACTCTGTACTAGAAAAAAACTTCATAATCGGTTAAAATAACTGGTTCAAAGGCTTCAGAAAGAAAGTCTTCATGACAACTCGGTAGTCTGAATTCACAATTCACATATTCTGAGAGGCAATAGTTCATTTTTGTTCATTTTAAGTTTCAACTTTGCACTTTACTTTTATAAGAAAGAATTTGTTTTTAGAAAATGACTAAAGAAAACATCATGAGAAATTTAATCTTTTTTATAAATAAGTCTTACTCTGTGCTAGAAAAGCGTTATAACCGGTTAAAATAACCGGTTCGAAGCTTCAGAAAGAAGTTCTTTTACGACAACTCGGTAGTCTGAATTCACAATTCACATATTCTGAGAGGCAATACTTCATTTTTGTTCATTTTAAGTTTCAACTTCGCTCTTTACTTTTATAACAAATTTTTTTTTTAAACTGATTAAACAAAACATAATGAAAATTTTTAATTTTTTTTTTATAGATAAGTCTTACTCTGTGTATTGTGCTTTTGGAAGTAACCCTCAGCAATTCAATTAACCGGTTCAAAATAGCCGCTTCGAAAACTTCAGAAAGAAGGTCTTCACGACAACTCGGTAGTCTGAATTCGCAATTCACATATTCTGAGAGGCAATACTTCATTTTTGTTCATTTTAAGTTTCAACTTCGCTTTTTACTCTTATAACTAAAAATTTGTTTTTTGAAACTGATTAAAGAAAACATAATGAAAATTTTAATCTTTTTTATAAATAAGTCTTACTCTGTATATTGTGCTTTGGAAGTAACCCTCAGAAAATTCAAATAGCCGGTTCAAAATAACCGGTTCGAAAAAACTTCAGAAAGAAGGTCTTCATGACACACTCGCTAGTCTGAATTCAAAAACTCACATATTCTGAGAGGCAATACTTCATTTTTGTTCATTTTAAGTTTCAACTTCGCTCTTTACTTTTATAACAAAAAATTTGTTTTTTGAAACTGATTATCAAAAACATCACAAAAAAATTTAGTTTTTTTTTTATAGATAAGTCTTACTCTGTGTATTGTGCTTTTGGAAGTAACCTTCAGCAATTTCATCGTTTTCTGGTTTCTTAACCTTGTTTGACCTCCTCTCTGTAGTTGGATCCACAACCATCTTATTGTTTTCGGTAGCTGCAAACGAGGTTTCACTTTTATTGGTAGGTTTGGACGGTATCGAAATATCTTTGTCTATAAGTTAGAGAAAGAATTTAAATTAGGCGCAGACAATAATTCTTTTGAAACAAAAAGGAGTCAAAAACTCATTTATGCACAAAGAAGATGAAGAAGAAGAACAAAACGGAGAAGAAGGATCAGTAAGCAGGTTTTTTGTATTACTTATATGCAATTTGAAAAAAAAAAATTTTGCTAATTGAGGTCGAATTTGTACTTTTATTCATTTAGCAGAATTGATTTTATCTTTGAGCCGAACTCCATTTTTAACAGCCCAATAGGCAAGACATGGACAACTTAACATCAGTGTATGTATTTCAGAGCTTAACATATTTGTAGGCGTTTCAGCAACTTGACTGTGAGCAAAAATTTAGTCTAACAGTATATTAAGAATTTTAAGCCAAAAAATTAGTTAGGCACTATCCAAATTTGAGTAATAAGGGTTCGAGCAACGAAATGATTAGGTTAGGCACTATCCAAAAAGAGTTCCAACAACCAAAAAATTGGTTAGGCACCATCCAAATTAGAGTAATAAAGGTTCAAGCAACCAAATGGTTCGGTTGGGCACTATCCAAAAAGGTTCAAGGAACCAAACGGTTAAGTTGGGTACTATCATAAAAGGGTTTGAGCAACCATATTCAGTTAAACAATTTCTGGTAGATACGTATTTCCATATTGGCTTTGCAAAGACAACTTGCCTTTGCAAGGACAACTTGTCCTTGCATGGACAGCTTGCCTTTGCAAGTTCATTGGCAGGCCCGAAGATTTAGTTGAAAGATTTTCTTTCTCATGTATTAAATACATTGCATGTATTTTATTAAGTCTTATTCTTATTAATAAACTTAACATAACTAACTTAACCGAGCCTGGCTTTGTTGTTGTCAAACTTGTCAATATACTTTTAATTTGTTAATACTTATTAGGTTATAAATTTTTCAAAGGGGACATAGTCAATAAATTTTGGAAATCGGGTTTAGATCAGGAGATCATCTAATTTTTCCGTACCCTCCCTGTTTAGCTTTTCAGATCCCTCCAAGTAACCATTTAGAGATAGGTAAGATGAGATATTTATTTCAGAAAGATCACTATCACAAGCCCAAAAAGGGCCAAATTCGGACTTCGGAGTCGACAATATAGATAGTTGCACTAAAAGTGGCAAAAATGCTAAAAACAACAACGAAATAGAAAAATCATAATGAACAATCATTTAAAAGTCAATAATTAAAACTGTAAAAAGTCAATTATAATTTAAAAAGATAAAAACTGGTCAAACTAAACTTACACAAATACAAATCAGAAACAGAATTAAAAGGGACATAAGAAAAGGGGGGGGGGGGAATAAGCGAATAAACACAAAAAAGAGCGAGACATAAATATATATCATAGGCAGCGCGCTGGTGCTGCCTAAATAAAGAACGATGTGGGAAAAATGTGTTTTTTTTCACCATACTCAGGCACTTCGTACCGAAGGAGTTGTCGTAAAAACTTCATAAAGGGCTCATTCGATTCGAAATTGGAGTGGCTAGTGCCCTTTTGAATAGTCGAAAGTAATTGAAGGGCAGCTAGCCCCCCCCCCCACCCACGCCCATCATTCCCCGGACAAATCCAACCGAAATTCCGAGATAGCCATTTTGTTCAGCGTAGTTGATTTGCAGATAGAAAATATGCTTTTGAAGAGGACACTCCCCCACAACCCTCAGGGCAAGGGTTTTAATTTATGCCCTGGGGGCAGATAATGCTTTTATAGAAGACATTGTCGTAGAAACTTCAAAACAGGCTTATTCGATTGGAAATTCGAAGGGCTAGTACCCTTTTTAATAGTTTGAAAGTGATTGGAGGGCAACTTACCCTCCCCCCCCCCACGCCCATCATTTCCTCAAACACATCCAATCAAAATATTGAGATGGCCATTTTGTTCAGCGTTGTTCATTTCCAAACAGAAAATATGTTTTTGAGGAGGACACTCCCCCACAGCCCTCAGGACAAGGGTTTTAAGTTGTGTCCTGGGGGCATATAAGGTTTTGAAAGAAGGCGTTGTCGTAGAAACTTCAAAAAATGCTCATTCGATTGGAAATTCAAAGGGCTAGTGCCCTTTCTAATGGTCAAAAGTGATTGGAGGGAAACTAGCAAGCCCCCTCCCCCACGCCCATCATTCCCCCAAACACGCCCAATAAAAATTTTGAGATAGCCATTTTGTTCAGCGTAGTTGATTTCCAGATGGAAAATATATTTTTTGAGGAGGAAAACTCCCCCGAAACCCACAGGGCAAGGATTATAAGTTATGCCCTGGGGGCATATAAGGTTTTTATTGAAATTTTTGTCATAGAAACTTGAAAAAGGGCCCATTCGATTTGATATTAAAAGGGCTAGAACTCTTTTTCACAGTCGAAAGTGATTTGAGGGCAACTAACCCCCTCTCACGCCCACCTTTTCCCCAAACACATCCAATCAAAATTTTTAGATAGCCATTTTATTCAACGTAGTTGAAAGTTTTGGAAATTAGGTCTTTAAGGATGACACCCCCCCCTAGCCCTCAGGGCAAGGTTTTTAAGTTATGCCCTGGGGGCATATAAAGTTTTCATTCAAAGCGTTGTCGTAGAAACTTCAAAAGGGCTCATTCAATTGGAAATTGAATGGGCTAGTGCCTTTTTTAATAGTTGAAAGTGATTGGATAGCGACTAACGCCCCTCTCACACCCACCATTTTCGCAAACATATCGAATTAAAATTTTGAGATATCCATTTTGCTCAACGTAGTTGGAAATTCTGGGAATTAGGCCTTTTAGGATGATAACCCCCTCAGAGCCTTCAGTGCAAGGGTTGTAAGTTATGCCCTGGGCATATAAACTTTTTATTGAAAGCGTTGTTGTAGAAACTTCAAAAGGGCTCATTCAATTAGAAATTGAAAGGGATAGTGCTTTTTTAATAGTTGGAAAGTGATTGGATAGAGACTAACGCCCTCTCGCGCCCACCATTTTTCAAAACACATCCAATCAAAATTTTGAGAAGTTCATTTGGTTCAAAATAGTTGAACGTTCTGGAAATTAGGTCTTTTAGCATGATAACCCCTCAAAGCCCTCAGTGGAAGGGTGGTAAGTTATACCCTTGGGGCATATTAGGTTTATATAGAAAGTAGTTGTATAAATCATAGGCAGCGCGATCGTGCTGCCTAAGTAAAGAACGGGGACACTCGAGAACGAGACAAGAAACGCGGACTAAGTAAAGAAGAGGACACTCCCCCACAACCCCCAGGGCAAGGGTTTTAAGTTATGCCCTGGGGCACATATGATCGATGTTGGCACAATGTATTACTTATTAATTTTTTCCTTTAGAGCAGGGCACTTCGTATCGAAGAAGTTGTCGTAGAAACTTTGAAAAGCGCTCATTCAATTGGAAATTGGAGTGGCTTGTGCCCTTTTTAATAGTCGAAAGTGATTGGAAGGCGACTAACACCCCTTCCACGCCCACCATTTCCCGAAATACCTCCAATCAAATTTTGAGATAGCCATTTTGTTCAGTGTAGTTGATTTGCCGATAGAAATTATGTTTTTGAGGACAGTCCCCGCAGCCCTTAGGACAAGGGTTGTAAGTCATACCCTGGGGGCATATAAGGTTTCTTATTGAAGGCGTCGTCGTAGAAACTTTAAAAAGGCTCATTCGATTGGAAATTCAAATGGCTAGTGTCCTTTTTAATAGTTGAGAGTGATTAGAGGGCAACTAACCCGCCTCTCACGCCCAAATTTTCTCCTAAAACATCTAATCAAAACTTTGAGATAGCCGTTCTTTTCAACGTAGTTTTAAGTTCTGGAAATTAGGTCTTTGAGGATGACGACCCCTCCCCACAGTCCTTAGGGCAAGGGTTGTAAATTATGCCCAGGGGGCATATAAGGTTTTTATATAACGCGTTGTCGTAGAAAGTTCAAAAAGGGCTCATACGATTGGAAGTTCAATTGGCTACTGCCCTTTTTAATAGTCGAAAGTGATTAGAAAGCAATTAACACCTCTTCCACGCCCACCATTTCCCCAACACATCCAATAAAGATTTTGAGATAGCCATTTTGTTCCACGCAGTTCAAAGTTCAGGAGATTATACCTTTGAGCAGGACACTCCCCCCACAGTTTTCAGGGCAAGGGTTATAAGTTATGCCTTGGAGGCATACAAGGTTTTTATTGAAATCTTTGTCGTAGAAACTAAAAAAGGGCTCATTCGATTGGAAATTCAAAGGGCTAGTGCCCTTTTTAATAGTCGAAAGTGATTTGAAGGCAACTAACCCTCCTCTCACGCCCATCTTTGTTCCAAACACAACCAATCAATATTTGAGATAACCATTTCATTCAACGTAGTTGAAAATTTTGGAAATTAGGTCTTTAAGAATGATAAACCCCTCCTCCCAGCCCTCAGGGCAGGGGTTGTAAGTTATGCCCTGGGTGCGTATAAGGTCTTTATTGGAAGCATAGAAACTTCAAAAGTGTTCATTCAATTGGAATTGAAAGGGCTAATGCCTTTTTTAATAGTTGAAAGTGATTGGAGAGTAACTAACGCCCCTCTCACGCCCACCATTGTCCCAAACACATCCAATCAAAATTTTGAGATATCAATTTTGTTCAACGTAGTTGAAAGCTCTTGAAATTAGGTCTTTTAGGATTATAACCCCCTCAGAGCCCTCAGTGCAAGGGTTGTAAGTTATGCCCTGGAGGCATATAAAGTTTATAGAGAAAGTTGTTTTTAGAAATTTCAAAAAAGGGGCTCATTTGACTGGAAATTGAAATTGCCCTTCTTAATAGTAGAAAGTGAGTGGAGAGTAATTAGCCCCCTCTTACACCCCCATTTCCCCAAAAATATTCGATCAAAGTTTAGAGATGGCCAGTTTGTTCAACGTAGTTGAAAGTTCTGAAAATTATGTATTTAATGATGACAAACCCCCCAGAACCCCAAGGACAAAGGCTGTAAGTTCTGCCTTGGGGGCGTATAAGGTTTTTATAGATAGAGTTGTCCTAAAACGTCAAAAGGGGCTCATTCAATTCGAAATTGAGAGGGCTAGTGCCCTTTGCAATAGTCGAAAGTGATTTGAGGACAAAAAACCCCCATCTCAGGCCCACAATTCCTCCAAACACATTCAGTCAAAATTTTCATATAGCCATTTTGTTCAACGTAGTAGAAAGTTTTGGAAATTAGATCTTTGAGAATGATCCCCCCACCCCGCACTCAGGGCAAGGGTTGCAAGTTATGTCCTGTGGGCAAATAAGATTTTTATTGAAAGTTTTGTCGTAGAAACTTCAAAAGAGCTCATTTGATTGGAAATTGAAAGAGCTAGGACCATTTTTAATAGTTGAAAGTGATTGAAGAGCGACTACCGCCCCTCTCACACCCACCATTTCCCCAAACACATCCAATCAAAATTTTGAGGTAGCCACGTTGTTTAACGTAGTTGAAAGTTCTGGAAATTCGGTCTTAGAGGATGACAACCAGCCTAACAGACCTTAGGATAAGTGTTCTAATCTATGCCCTGGGGCCATATAAGGTGTTTATAAAAAGCGTTGTCATTTCCAAAAGGGCTCATTTGATTGGACATCGAAAGGCCTAGTGTCCTTTTTAATAGTTGAAAGTGATTGGAAGGCTTGACTTTTTTATAGTAAAGATCGAAGTGGGTATAATTTATTATTTTTTGTTGTTGTTGTTTAGACCAGGGTACTTCGTATCGAAGGAGTTGTCGCGGGAACTTCAAAAAGGGCTCATTCGATTGAAAATCAAAAAAATACAAATGAGTGTACATTGTTAGTTTAATATACATATACAGGTATTTAGTAATCAAAATGTTAATATTATTTGATTTATTAAAGTTATAAAAGTGAAAACATTTATATTTTTTCAGTAAAGTGCAAATTGTGTTGTGGCCTTGGGAAGGCATAGGGGTTTTGCGCCCAACTTATGTTAATTTCTTCTCGTTTGAGTTTGGCTCGGTTAATTATTGTAATTTCTGTTCGTTTTGGGTTTCATTTATTTATCGATGCTGATTTGTGGTAGTTTCACGCTTGTAGATTATTTGATTTTATTTTTGCTCATTTTTTGTTAATGGAGTTCTTTACTTTTCTCTAAAAAACTTATCTTGTGGAAAAAGTGTTTTTAATTAATAAATTAAAAGGGGCCCTAAAAAAGGTGTCAATAATTCATCTACACTAAGTCAATAAAAGAGTTAAAAAGATAAAAACTGGTCAAGAAAGAGGAAGAGGGGACAAAAATAAATAAATAAACCCCCCCAAAAAGAGAACGAAATATAAAATATATAAAATTACAGGGGGGAATAAAAAAGAGGGTGGGGGATAAGCAAATGAATGCAAGAACCTGGGCAGCACCCTCAGCTAATAAAAAAAGAGAGAGAGAGAAAAAAAGAGAAACTCGTAGGATACTTTATTCATTTTTTCTGTAATGAAGGGGACAAAAATTCTTTCGTATCTGAAAGTAACGCAACGAATGGGGGACAAAATAGGGATGGGATCAGAAACGGCTCGAGGCGGCCGTAATCTGAATGGGAAGTGACGTTTGGGGAAAATACTTGCAGTCCGAGGGTTTGTTATGGCATTTTTTGCAAAACGGAGGCATAACAAAAACCCTCCTTCACTCAAGGGTTTCCAAACTAGCTTTTTTTAGGAGCAGAGAGTATGGTACCTTTCCTTCTTTGAACATTATTCGCAAAGCTCTTGTTTGGATTGATTCAATTTTTCCCGATTTTTCGTGGGAGATACCAGGGTGCCAAAACTGGACAAGCATATTCTAGATGCGGGTGGACAAAAGACGTGTAAATCCTTAAAGAATGGGAAGAGGGACCCTAAATTTATTTAGTAGCTTAAAGAGGGCGATAGACACATTAGCTCTATGAATGATGTCTTTAACGTGGATATCCCACTTTAAATTTGAAGAAATTGTGACGCCAAGTAGTTTAAATGAGGACACAGAAATTTCAGGGGGGATAGGATTAAGAAAATAGGGCGAGGATTTGAGGAAACAAATGGGCATTATCATGTACTTAGAGGAATTACTGTCATGTCTAAGTCCAAGGCCTCGTCTCCAATTTCATTGAGGATACTCATAGGGTCGCTTATTAAATCTCTGAAGCAAGTTTCACAAACCGCTAGGTCATCAACAAATTTTCTATCGGTCAGGCAATTCCTTTGCGAGGCTGTTGATCATGACTGAAAAAAGGAGGGGACCTAGAAGAGTACCTCGGGGTTTGCCATTGTGGACAGGGAGAGGATTTGAATAATGATTTTGGTATTTGACAACTTGCGATCTATTTGTTGGGTCGACTCTAGCTGAGCTGACAGAGCCACGCTACCAATTCCAGTTCCAACAGAATAGTCAGCAAACCCCTGTCCTCATAGATAATGGCTCTATCGAATAATCTGAATCTTTGGAAGCCAAAAAATTATAGCGGGCATTCATAGAATTATAGAAAATTTTCCAACACTCATGGAGATACTATGATTAACTATAATGATTAACTAAAGACGGCAGATATTATGATTTGATATTATGACATTATGATATCATCATGATTATGATAACTTATTATGATTAACTACAGACAGCAGTTATTCCAGCTAGTCTTCCATGCCACCTCCTTTTTGAAGATGGCCACAACTCTCTTCCATGCCAAGATTTTTTTTTATAATGATATCATAATGATGAGATATTATGATTAACTACAGACAGCAGTTATTTTACCTAGTCTTCCATGCCACCTCCTTTTTGAAGATGGCCACAACTCTCTTCCATGCCAAGATTTTTTATAATGATATCATAATGATAAGATATTATGATTAACTACAGACAGCAGTTATTCTACCTAGTCTTTCATGTCACTTGCTTTTTGGAGATGGCCACAACTTTCTTCCCCGCCAAGATTTTCTCCTTCCGCCACTATAGAAAACCTTTTCTGAGGTTTCCTTCCATAATAAAATCAGTTGTTAATACGCACATACGTTCTGAGACTACATTGCCTATCATTTGACAAAAGGAAAATATCATTAAGAAATAACCATTAAATCAAATAAAAAGAAAATATCAATTGAAAAGAAAATATTATAAAAATGAGGCTAATTTCAGCCAATGGATGCAAAGAAGCGTTAAGGCAAAAACAGATATTCCGGCAAGAACCTCCACCAAGATGTCTTCAGTGCTAAAAAAAAAAGAAAAAAATATGACAGCTACCCTTTTAAAGTGAACTCTAACAGAGCAAATGAAAAACACTGAATCAAACAAGCACAAAACAAAGCCAAAAAAAAATGAAAGACTATTCACACATTGAATTGGGCAAGAATTCTTTACTTAGCGATTAACTTAGATTGCCAAATGACCTGATTTTTAATATTAGTGTAATCACATGATCTTGGCTTAAAATTAGGAAAAATATTATTTGATTCTCTTAATACGAAATTATTATAAACTGGTTTTCCAGGAATATATCCAGTATTTCTTTTTAAATCAAGGTCTCAAAATTGCCCTCGTTTTGTTGGTTAGTTTTTAATTATATTTTTTTTTCTATTTTTGTCAAATCGGTAGTTACTTCTGATTATCTGAAGTGGTTGAGTATTAAGCATTGTTATAACTCTCGTGTTGACTTTTACAACGTTTTTTATATTGATTACGCTCTTGTTTACTTAATGTACGATGTTTGTATATATTAATTGATTTCGTAATTTTTTTCTTCTTAGTATTTTCACCTACTTCCGTCTCTGGTGTTGTCATTGTTTTTTGTCAAAGTTCTACTTTGTGGAAATTCAAACAGTGCTTTTGATAGAGAGCATAATTTTCCTAAATAATTTACCAAAGAGAATAGAAAGGTTAGGAGTTGTATCTTTGATGAGTAAGCATTGGAATTAAAAAAATAAAGACCAGCTTAAGCTCATTGATATTGTGATTAAATAAAAAAAAAAAACAAGTTTTTTAAACTGAAAGTAAGGAGCTACATTAAAACTTAAAATGTTTTAAGTTTTAATGTCACTCCTTACTTTCAGTTTAAAAAACTTGTTTTTTTTTTAATTTAATTTCTTATCGTTTTTTAGTTAATGCAGCTTTTATTTTGGCTCACCGTCATTGAATAAGTAAACAAAATTTGCATAAAAATTTTACTTTTCTTTTGCTAAATGGCTGTCTCTAAATTTGGTTCTGACGTAATTTACAAATTAACTTACGTAACGAAACTTCTATATTCGTATATTTTTCTTCTTCTGGCAAAAAATACAAAGTTGCAGATTTTTGCAGATGTGAGCTTGAAACCTATGAAATAGGGTTTTCTGATACGCTGAATCTGACGGTGTGATTTTCATTAAAATTCTTTCACTTGTAGGGGATGTTTTCCCCCCTCTTTAAAAAATCAGGTAAATTTTCTCAGGCTCGTAGCCTTTGATGAGTAATACTAAATTTAATAAAATTTATATATTTAGAATCAAAATTATAAGCCCATTCTTTTGATATATTTATTGACATCAAAATTCTGTTTTTAAAAGTTTCGATTACTATTGAGCCGTATCGCTTGTTTTTTTTTTTATTGTTTTTTTTTTATTACGTATATGTTATTACGTATATGAGGGGGTTCTCCCCTTAGTCAATACCACGCTCTTTACGTCAAAAGTTAAAAAAATTTAATTCACAAACCCCTGAATCACAAAGGCCGTTTAATTAGAATAGATAGCTCTTTGAAAGCACTAAAAAAGAAACTGTACCGTAAAGAGCGAGGTATTGACTTGGGGGAGAACCCCCTCATATACGTAATAATTTCTATTCGTTTTAAGTTCTAATGTTGCTTCTTACTTTCAGTTGAAAAAACTTGTTTTTTTTTATTTAATTTCTGATCGTTTTTTAAATAATGCTTGGAAATCTGGCGCCCCCTTCATAGAAATGTCCCTTACCCCAAAGAAAAAATCCTCCACTGAAAGTTTCTCCCGAGTAACCTCCTCCTCCAGCCCCCCCCACCATAAAAAAATCCTCCCTGAAAATGTCTGTATACTTCCCAATAACCAATACAATATGTAAGCAATGGGCAAAGTTCATAACTTGCAGCCCTTCCCCTGGGAACTGTGGGGAATTAAGTCATCCTAGAAGACATATTTATTAGATTTTTGACTATGCTGGAGAAAAATGGCTATCTCAAAATTTTAATTGGTGATTTTGAGAAAAAATGAGCGTGGGAGCGGGCCTAGTTGAACTCCATTTTTATTGGTCACTTAAAAAGGGCACTAGAACTTTTAATTTTCGTTCCAATGAGCCCTCATACGATATTCTAGGACCTCTGGGTCAATACGATTACCCCTGGGGAAAAGAAAAAAAAAAACAAATAAACACGCATCCGTGATCTTTCTTCTGGCAGAAAATGGAAAATTCCGCATTTTTGTAGATAGGAGCTTAAAACCTCTACAGCAGGGTTTTTCTGATACGCTGAATATGATGGTGTGATTTTCATCAAGGTGCTATAACTTTTAGGAGGTCTTTCACCCTTTAATTGAAAATCAGCCAAATTTTCTCAGGCGCGTAACTTTTGATGAGTAAGATTAAACTTGGTGAAACTTATATATTTGAAATCAAAATTAAAATCTGATTCTTTTGATGTATCTATTTGTACCAAAATTCCGTTTTTTAGAGTTTCGGTTACCATTGAGCCAGGTTGCTCCTTACTTCCAGTTCGTTACCACGAACTGTTTGATGATTTTAGAATTAACTATACCAAAATGATAGCATTTGGTTTAAATCCTACAAATCCATTCTTCCATACAACCAGGACCATACAACCATACAACCAGGACCATACAACCATACAACCAGGACCATACAACCAGGACCTTCACTTATGGGGAGGGCGGGGGACGCCCCCAATATTTTTGGTCGGTCGGTAAAAAAAATAATTCGGTAAAATCGCGGCGCTTTGCACCACGATTTTTTCCGACGCCGTTAAAATTCTTTATTCGGTTTAATAAAGACCACGAAAATACTGACATTTCATCTAGAGATATTTCAAAGTTGGTCGATAAACGCAACAGTTTTACTGACTTCTGCCATGATTTTTATAGATGGTACCACAACTTTCCATTTGGTTAAATAAACAGCATTAAACAGCATAAAATAGTGACATATATTTACTGAAATCTAAATCTCGGTTGGTAAATACAGCGGTTTTACTGACTTGTGCAGTGACTTTATCCCTCCTTGTGTTGTATTCGAAACGGACATTATACTAATTATTGACAAAAAAAGTCGGTTTTTGGTCCTCCCCCCCCCCCCCCGAACAGTTTTGCTAGTAACGACACTGGTTACAACCCTCCCAGTAAGTTTAATAGCGAGAGTGGGGGAAGGGGAATAAGAAAACTATTTAAGTAACCATAATTTACTCTGAATCATTCTCAGAAATTTCATAGTCCCAGCAAATAGCCTTTATCTTTGATTACCCACCCTCTCCAGGGAATTCTTTTTTCTATAAAAGCCAATTTAGCAAACATGCTTAATAGCCAATTCGAAATAAAGAATTACAATGTATGGTTGATATAAGACAACAAATAAGACAGAGAGTGGAAACTCCTGTTTACTACTACTAATAATAGTTCAATGCAGTCCCCTAGCTGACTCAGGCCAACACAGCTACGCATGCTCTCCTCCGCTGTCGCAATCTATTCAAAGCCATCCTATTAACACCCTCCAAAGATGTTCCAATTTCCCTTATATCCTTGCTTACGACCTCCTCCACCTTATTCGCGGACGACCTACATTTCGTTTGGCCTTAGATGAATTGCCGAAAAGGAAAATCTTTGGCATCTGTCATTCTTCATCTGCAGAACGTGTGATAGCCGTCTCAGCTTGTTTTTTGTTATAGCCCTAGAAAGCGTGATAGAATCAAATTTAGTACAGCTTACTGTCTGAACCCTGGTCAGTCATACGGTTACCCAAAAGACATTTTCCTCAGGAAAACATCGAACAAATCCTCATTCGTTTCTTGGTAGTGCCCACGTTTCAAAACCATACTAGACCACTGTCATTACTTTAGATTGCACTATTCTAATCTTGATTCATAGACGTATATCTTCATTTTCTTCCACGGGTTTTCAACTGTGAAAAAACCCAGGGCCTAGGCTATTCTACTTCCAATGTCTTCACTGCATCCACCACCTTTACCAATGATACTACTTAAGTAAGTGAAGATATCCACTCGATCGATCTTCTCGTTACTCAACATTACCCCTTCGCCTCGGCAAATTCCCAATTTAAGCGACTTATACCCGTGTCACTTCATAGTCACATCTATCGATAAAGAAAGCCAAATATCATGAATGACAAGGAAATTTTCTTAACTTTAGCGTCACACTTGTATTTAAAAAGAAAAAATTAGAATTGCAAAAATTGGGTTTAAAGACTTTGCACTAACAGTAATTTGTGTCCAACTGTTCTCTACTAATACTAAATCTTCTAAATTTTTGTCAGCTTCCTCTCCCGTATAGAAAAACCGCTGTTCTAAGTTTCCATCTGATTTAAATCTTGACTCTGATTGATCAGTCAAGAAATTACGCAAAACCTTTAAAAGTTCACTTATTTTTCTAATATTTTCGCATAAGATACTTAAATCGCTAACATAATCTAAGTGTTAGGCAATGTGAAATATGCTATTAACCTCATAGCCTACCTTAACCAAAGCAACGTTATATTCTTCTAAAAAAAACTCCTAATCACTATAATGTATTCACCTGGTATCAAACAGTTCGTGGTAACGAACTGTAAGTAAGGAGCGACCCGGCTCAATGGTAACCGAAACTCTAGAAAACGGGTTTTTGATACCAATAGATATATCAAAAGAATCAGATTTCAATGCTGATTTCAAATATATAACTTTCATCAAGTTTAGTGATACTCATCAAAAGTTACCCGCCTGAGAAAATTTGGCTGATTTAAAAAAAAAAAGGGGGAAAGACCCCCTAAAAGTTATAGAACCTTAATGAAAATCACACCATCATATTCAGCGTATCAGAGAACCCTACTGTAGAGGTTTCAAGCTCCTATCTACAAAAATGTGGAATTTTACATTTTTTGCCAGAAGAAAGATCACGGATGCGTGTTTATTTGTTTGTTTGTTTGTTTGTTTGTTTGTTTTTTTTTTTTTTTTCCCCAGGGGTGATCGTATCGACCAGTGGGTCCTAGAATATCGTGGGAGGGCTCATTGGAACGGAAATTAAAAGTTCTAGTGCCCTTTTTAAGTGACCAAAAAAAATGGAGGGCAACTAGGCCCCCCTCCCACGCTTATTTTTTTCCCAAAGTCACCCAATCAAAATTTTGAGATAGCCATTTTGTTCAACATGTCGAAAATATGATAAATATGTCTTTTAGGATGACTTAGTCCCTCGAAGTTCCCAGAGGAAGGGCTAAAAGTTATGAACTTTACCCAATGTTAACATATAGTATTGGTTATTGGGAAGTATACAGAAGTTTTTTTTCTGGTAGTGGGAGGGAAGGGTGTGTCGGTGGTTATGTTGGAGGATCTGTTCATGAAGGAAGTTTTCATGGGGGAAGGGAAATTGCCATGAAGGGGGCGCCGGACTTGCCAGCATTATTTATTGGTTATTGGGAAGTATACAACCATTTCAGGAAGGATTTTTTCTGGAGGGGGGGGAGGGGCCCTAGGAGGGGGTTAATCTGGAAAATATTTTCCGTAGAGGATGTTCTTGGGGTAAGGGACATTTCTATGAAGGGGGCGCCGGATTTCCAAGCATTATTTAAAAAAACCATCAGAAATTAAATAAAAAAAAAACAAGTTTTTTCAACTGAAATGTAAGAAGGAATATTAGAACTTAAAACGAACAGAAATTATAAAGTATGTGAGGGGGTTCTCCCCAAGTCAATACCTCGCTCTTTACGCTACAGTTTTTTTTAGTGCTTTCAAAAGAGCTATCTATTCTAATTAAACGGCCTTTGTGATTCAGGGTTTGTGAATCAAAATTTTTTTTAACTTTTAACGTAAAGAGCGTGGTATTGACTAAGGGGAGAAACCCCCTCATATACGTAATAACATATACGTAATAAAAAAAAAAACAATAAAAAAAACAAGCGATATGGCTCAATAGTAATCGAAACTTTTAAAAACGGAATTTTGATGTCAATAAATGTATCAAAAGAATGTGTTTATAATGCTGATTCTAAATATATAAATTTTATTAAGTTTAGTATTACTCATCAAAGGCTACGAGCCTGAGAAAATTTACTCGATTTTTTAAAGAGGGGGGAAACATCCCCTACAAGTGAAAGAATTTTAATGAAAATCACACCGTCAGATTCAGCGTATCAGAAAACCCTATTACATAGGTTTCAAGCTGATATCTGCAAAAATCTGCAACTTTGTATTTTTTGCCAGAAGAAAAATATACGAATATAGAAGTTAGTTACGTAAGTTAATTTGTAAAGACATCCATTTAGCAAAAGAAAAGTAAAATTTTTATGCAAATAAAAGCTGCATTAACTAAAAAACGATCAGAAATTCAATAAAAAAAAAAAACAAGTTTTTTAAACTGAAAGTAAGGAGCGACATTAAAACTTAAAACGAACAGAAATTATTCCGTATATGAAAGGGGCTGTCCCCTCCTCAACGCCTCGCTCTTTACTCTAAAGTTTTTATTGTTTAAAAAATAAAGTTGTGAGACAGAGTCAAACTTTAGCGTAAAGAGCGAGGCGTTGAGGAGGGGACAGCCCCTTTCATATACGGAATAATTTCTGTTCGTTTTAAGTTTTAATGTCGCTCCTTACTTTCAGTTTAAAAACTTGTTTTTTTTATTGTATCATACAAGGATAGCATATTCAGTAAAGCTCTTATATTAGCTGAATCAAACACTTGCTCATGATTTATAATACTGAGAACTAAAGGGTATGATGACTCAGACACTTTTCGATTATCAATCTAAGAATTAAAATTTGGACAACGCATCCTCTATTCTTTCTAAAACCACAAGCCTCTTTAAGTCTAAAATTATCATCATACTAAGTACTTTGCTTCCTACAGAAACCAAGCTAATCCCTCTATAATTCCCACACTTACTCTTATATCATCGTATTTATAGAGGGATTTGATTAAAGGTTTCCTAAAATCTAATAATGGAATTTATTAAAAGGGGAAGAGCGATTTTGGTAGAGCCGGTTTTTTATCGATTGTCAAAACTTTGCTTACATACAGCCTTATTGAGCTGTTTTATCTCAGTAAGCTTTTTTCCTGAGATTTAATAACAAATTTCACTGTGACGGCATTATAGGATATTCGATATGACATAGATTTGATATTCCCATCTAAGAATAAAAACCTTTTAAAAAGGGATTCCTCTCTTAAAACAAAACCCCTTAAAACCACTTAAAACACATTCCCAGATAATTACTAAAATCTTTACTAACAAGTAAATTTTCGAATGGGATAAATCCATTTATTTAGACAGTGTAAAAAACAGGTACACAAGTCCAGATATTTCTATCATATATACAGGGACCGTCATCAGTAGCATTATAAATGGATTTATTCCTTTTTGAAATTTATTTGTTTGTCATAGAACGGCAGTGTGGTCTAAGAAAAGAATACTTAGTTTAAGGTGTTACGTCGAAAAAGACTTAACTAGAATTTTTCATCTCAGCAAGATTTATTACTGATATTTAGAAGCAAATTTTAATTTGTCAAACAGTTCTTGGTAACAAACTGTACGTAAGGAGCAAATCACCCCAATATTAACCGAAACTCTATAAAAAACATTTTTTAGTATCAACAGACACATCAAAAGAATTGATTTTTATGCTGATAAAATTCATTAAGTTTAATGTTACCCAGCAAAATCTACGAGCCAGAGAAAATTTGATTGTCAAAAAGGGGGAAACATTGCAAAATCAAGAAATGTTAATGAAAATCGCACATTAAGTTTCAGCATGTCAGATAGCAATATTGCAGAGGTTTTCAAGCTCCCAACTGCAAAAATGTGGAAATTTGCTTTTGTGCCAGAAGAAAAATCTGAATGCGCGTTTTTTAGTTTTATTTTTTGTGTTTTTCCACCAGGGTGATCATTGCAAACAAATGGTCTTAAAACGATCAAGAGAGGGCTCACTCGAACGGAAATTAACAGTTCTAATGCCCTTTTTGAGTGACCGAAAAGAATAGAGGGCAACTGGTCTCACTCCCACGCCTCTTCCTTCCCAAAAGTCATCTGATCAAAATTTTGAAAAATGAAAATTTTGTTTAGCACAATTGAAATGTGCAATAATCATGCCTGTGAGGATGAATGACCCCCCCTCCCCCAGACCATAATTTCTGGAAAATGGTTGTAAGTTATATAATTTGCCTATTGTTACATATAGTGTTTGTTATTGGGAAGTAAAACATTTTATTGGGAAGATTTTCTTGGGAAGATTTTCCACAGGGAGAGTTTTTCCGTGGGATGAAAGTTTCTGAGGATAAAATTTCCAGGGGGAATTTTAAGGGGGGATTTTCCAGAATTCCTTTACGAAATTCTTTTTCTTTGTCTTACTTTCTCTTTGGTGACTCAATTTTACACGCGGAGATTTTCCAGGATAATATTCGAGGGACATTTTCAAAGGGTTGTGGGATTTTTTTTTTTTTTTTTTTGTGGAAGGCAAGGATGTTCGCGGGAGAAAACTCTCCATGGGGTATGTTTCCGCAGAAAGATTCTCCGCGGGGGAATTTTCAGCGAGATAAATTCTTCATGGGGGAAATTTCTGCGGGAGAAAATTTCTGGAGGACAGGTCCAGGAAAAATTTCCCTTGGAGGGGAATCTCTGGCATCATTTGAATAAAGATTAAAATTAAATGAAAAACGAGTATTTTTTTTTTATTAAAGTATATCGAGGCGGAATTGTCCGCAAGAAAGTTTTTGGGGGATTTTCAGCGAGGATAGAATTCTCTGGGGGAGGGGATTTTACGCGAAAGGAATTTCCCATAGATAAATTTTCGTGAGGGGGGAATTATTGAAAAACGATCAGAAATTAAATAAAAAAAACAAGTTTTTCAACTAAAAGCAAGGAGCAGAGTTAAAACTTAAAACGAGTGCAAATTATTCTGTACGTGAGGGAGGATGCCCCATTATCGACACATCGTTCTTTACGCTAAAGTTTGACTTTGTCTCAGTTCTTTGAGAACGACTCCTGAAAAGAAGCTTTTTTAAAATACTAAAATAAACTTTAGCATGAAGAGCGATGTATTGAGGAAGGGGCATCCCCCCCATATACAGAATACGTTTTGTTTGTTTTAAGTTTTAAGTTCCTCCTTACTTTCAGTTGCAAAAAACTTGTTTTTCTTTAAATTTATTTGTCGTTATAAAATGATCGGTAAGACGGAGATTGCACATTCTTGTCAAATTTTAAAAGCTTCTTAAAAGGGAAAGAGGGCTCTTGTAAGCGTTGACGTGTATCGAATACGGGAAATCGACTTACAGCCTTACCTAGATTTCTCATCCTAGTAAGGGTTCTCTTACTCACACTTAATAGCAAAGTTAATGAGTTGGCATAATCGGATAATCGATAAGATGTAGATTGGATATTCCTTTCTAATAATGAACACCTCTTAAAAGGAGATAAACCTCTTATAAGCATCAATTACCCACCTATTGCCAAATATTAAATGACAGCTTTATTAGGATTTCTTATTTCTGTAAAATTTGTTACTGAAATTTAATAACAAACTTTAACATTTTTACTGAAATTTAATAAAAAAATTTGACATTAGATAAATTATGAGATATTTTTAAAGAAAATTTGAAGGTCACTAAGAAGAGAGGAGGTGGGATTATTTTTTTTAATTTAAAAAAAAAAAAAAATAAAATAAAAAAATAACAAACTTTAATATATTGTCGTTATAGGTTAATCGCTTTAAGATGGAGATTGTAAACTCTTGTTAAAATACTGAAAACCTTTTGAAAAGGGCAGAGGGCTGTTGTTAGCGTCGGTTGTACACTAATATAAAGAAGAAGCGATCAAAATTAGCGTTTTAAGGCTAAACGAAAATACTGGAAAAAACACAAAACAGATATTTCGAAGGGACAGCCTCTTTTCTTCAGCGCGAACAAAAATATATCAGCAGCAACGCTAAAGGCCATGAGCCATTAGGCTCCAATGTTTTAGTATTATTTTTCCCATAGAGGCACTTCATATGGAAGGGGGGGTCGTATAAACTTGTAGAGGGGGCTCATTCGATTGGGAATCGGAAGTTCTAGCGTCCTTTTTAAGACTCAAAAGTGATCAGGGGAAAACTAGCCCCTCAAGCCCTTTTTTGCCCAAATACATCAAATAAGATTTTTAAGATAGCCATTTTATTAAAAATAGTTCAAAACATCAGGTAACAGAAACTCAAGAGTCAACTCAACTCCTTAGAGCCGGGGCCTAGTGTTCAAGTTATGCCCAGGGGGCATGTAAAAATTTTATGCAAGGGATGGCGGTATAAGCTTCAGAGTTGGCTCATTTTAAAGTAAATTGAAAGTTCTAGTTACCTTTTTAAGAGTCAAAAGTGATTAGAGGATATCTACCCCCCCCCCCGCCCCACCTTCTTTTCCCAAATACGTTAAATCAAAATTTTGCGATAGTCAGTTTGTTTGAAACAGTCCAACGATCAGGGAACAAACACTCCGGGGTCAACATAACCCTCCAGAGCCCGGGGGAAGGATTTTAAGTTATGCCCTGGGGATATATATGGTTCTTATGGAAGTTCTGATCGTATAAACTTCAGAAGGAGCCCATTTGATTGGAAATCGAAAGTTCTAGTTCACTTTTTAAGAGTCAAAGGATATCGGAAGGCAACTAGACCCCCACACCCACACCCCTTTTTCCCCAAACCCATCCGATAAAAATTCTGAGATATCCCTTTTGTTAAAAATAGTTCAAACATCAGATAATAAAAAACTCCAGGATCCACACAGCCCCCCAGAGCCAGGGGTTAAGTCACTTTTAAGTTATGCCCAGGGGGCATATAAGGTTTTTATGTATTTTTATGTGGTCGTATAAGCTTCAGAGGTGGTTCATTTGATTGGATATTGAAAGTTCTAGCTAACGTTTTAAGAGTCAAAAGTGATCAGAGGGCATCTACGCACCCACGCATTCTCTTTTCCCCAAATGTATCCAATCAAAATTTTGAGATAGCCAGTTTGTTTGAAAAAGTCCAACGATCAAGTAACAAAAAACTTTGGGGTCAACATAACCCCCACAAACCTGGAGGAAGGGTTGTAATTTATTCCCCGGGGGTATATAAGGTTCTTATGGAAGAAGTAAACTTCGTAAGGGACTCACATGGCTAGATATTGAAAGTTTTAGTTCCCTTGTTAAGAGTCAAAAGTGATCTGATGGCAATAAGCCCCCCCCCCACCAACTTTCTTTTCTTTTCTCCAAATACACACGATCGAAATCTTTAGATAATTATTTTGTCCAGAAAAGACCAAAGGTCATATAATAAAAACTTCGGGATTTACACAAACCCCCCAGAGCGCAGGGACAAGGGTTTTAAATTATTCCCCAGTGGCATATAAGATTCTTATGGAAGGGAATAGTCGTATAGACTTAGGAGGGGGGTCATTCTTTTGAAATTGAAAGTTCCAGTTCTCTTTTTAAGAGTCAAAAGGGACCGGAGGGCAACTAGCCCCTCCCCTTTTCCCCTTTACCCCAAATCAATCTGATTGAATTCTTGATATAGTCATTTTGTTAAAATAAGTCCAAAGATCAGATAATAAAAACTCAAGTGTCAGCATAAACCCTTGGAGCCCGGGGAAAAGAAAAGTGTTGTATGTTATGCCCTGGGGGCATATATGGTTTATATATAAGAGTTTTTAAAATAGTTCGAAGATCAGATGAGCCCGACTCCCACCCCCACTAAAAAAACTACTAAAATTTTATTCCAAAACTTAAGGGAGCTAACCTTCAGTAACTCTCAGTAACTGTGGTTACTGATGGCTTAATAAGCAAGGATTCAGATTTATGATCAGCTGAACATCCAGCTTAGTCGGGTTCTGGCTGGACAATTGATACTGTAAGCTCTATATCAGTCATATTGGATGCCGAAAATCTGACTCGAAGAAGGTAACTCTGTTAAAGGGCCAGATCAAAGCACTTCAAAATCCTGTAATCACATTTAAAGAATTCAATTTTTCGCGATAGCTGAGCTCCACGACTTCATAGATTAAAATTCTCTGTCCAGGGTGGAGACCAGGCCATCCACATTAAATTTTGGCTTAAGTCCAGTTGTAAATGGTCTGTAAAGCAACACATTTAGCAGTTGAAAGCCTGTGAGAGCAATGGGGTGGGAATGTGAGCAATGTCACTTGGTTGTCTTTGCAATAAATGATAATCACGATATGAAGGTGACTCTGGTGATTGATGAGAAGAAGCATAACAGATATTCCATATCATGCTGTGTGTTTTTGAAGAAGTGCTTAAGTATTTGAAGACAGGTTCCACCATTCACTATCAACCACTTTTTATGTTCACTTTTTATTTGTTACAAAGTACAATTCTGCCACTGGAATAGCTGATGGAGATCAAAAAAATTTATTTGGAAACATTTAGATTTCAGATTCAAGTTGAGCAACTACAAAAGGACAACATAGGCTAATTTTCAAGGCCCAAAGGACCTTAGAAAAAAGGATTCTAGGTATCAAAACAGTTTGGATTTCTCAAAATCAGCTATTCTGGCTATCACTAAAATCCCTCATTGAGACATAGCAAGTCGCTCTGGAGAATTTTGGGTTTCATATTCAGCAACGACTCAACTCAAGAAAAAAAAAACTATTTAAAAATGTTGAGGGGGTTGATTCCAACACTTAAAAACTGTCCTAATCAACCCAATTGGAGCTGTCCGAGCCAACCCCACCCAGACTTAAATAGCAACATGACGTGCCAATACTAAACCAAATGCTCTATCTAAAATATATCAAACAGGCTATATAACCCAGGTAGGAAGCCATTTACTAGTCTTCTTCATTCGTCTTATTGTCAGGGTAAAGCTTCCTATCCTACGGCTGAAAAGAAAAATTTTCCCTTAAAAAAAAAACAGTTTTTTCTTGTCAAGACAAGAAAAAAGAAGGACTATTAAAACTTTGGAACAAAGTTTGGTCACTAGATGGCGAGCCATGTCATTTTGTCAGACTTTACCGGCAACTTTGAATATTCGTTCAGTGGGTGTCCAGGCCAACCCCTTGTCCGAGCTTAATTCAAGCTCCCCTAGTGACTTCAAAAATCCTTAAGTGAAAACTTTGATGAAAATCGAAACCCCTTTTGAAGCAATTATACTGTGTTATTATTTCGAATTCAATCCTTTATCACCCTGTGATAAAGAAGCATAAAGGCCAAAAAATTACGGAAGTTTCTGTAAAAAATGTGGATTATATCATGTATCTTATTCCAAAAAGCTCAAATTGTAATCTGAGGCCTTCCATTTTCAGAATCAAGTTTTCAACACGCGTACATACAAGCTCATATGAGATGAGCAAGGGAACTGGGCTGGCTTAAATGAGATGTCTAGGGCACCTTCTGCGGATGAAGGATGACAGATTGCCAAAGATTGTCCTTTTTGGCCAACCGCCTAGAGATAAATGGAAAGCAAGTCGTCATTGGTCGAGGGGGGGTCATAAGGAAAGATTTAAGGGAAATGAGAGCTTCCTGGGTGGTGTAAAGAGGGAGGCTTTGAATGAATTAGGAAGGAGGAGGATCGCTTATACTTGTGTTATCAGGCAGCCTGGTGATGTAGTGAGTTTTTAGTAATAGTAGAAGTACGTACGAGCTCATAAAACCTTTTGGTTTTGGATAATTGCCTGAACGCTTAAGGAAATTTCTTTAAATTGTCACTGAATTGTCACTGAACGCCCCTCCTAAAAAACAACTTATTAATTATATTTTGTTTCTTAAATCATTGGAACTGACCACTGGCCCTCCCTCCATGGCCAGCCCCCTCCTCCCCGTTAAAAAACTTGTTAACGATATTTTTATTCCAAAATTAAAGGAGCGAGCTCCTGGCCTTCCTCCATGGCCCAACCCTGCTACCCCCAAAAACCATTTATTAACGATATTTTATTTCAAAAATTTTGGGAGCTAACCCTTGGCCCTCCCTCCAGGGTCAGAACCCCTCCCCTATTTTATTTCTTAATTTTGTTTTGATCGACAAAGTCAGATCATCAAGAAAAGCATATTGAAAGGTCATACATCGAAAGGTCAAAGACCTCTAATATCTGATAAATATTTTAAACACTTATCTACTGTTAGCTTTATATTTTTATTTGAATCTACGGTATATGAAACGTGTTGTCTAGTAAAAGATCAAAACATATGTCAGTTTCCAAAAACTTGTTGAGTTGTCAATACTATCCTCCGGATAGTATTTTAGTAGCCCCACGCTTCATGAAAGTCAATTAACTAAAAAAAACAACTTTTTTCCAACTGAGGGGTCGTCTCCTTCTCAAACCCTCACTTTTATCGCTAAATTTCTTTAATAGCCTACATAAAAAAGCTTCTTATATAATTACACGTAGATTGTGTTTCATGGGTAATTTTTAAAGAATTGGGACAAAAGTCGAATTTTAACGTAAAGAATGAGGTATTGAGGAGGGGATAGCCTCCTCATATATGGAATATTTTTTTGTTTGTTTTAAGTTTTAATGGTACTCCTTACTTTCATTTGAAAAAAATTGTTTTTTTCACTTAATATGCAGGAATAAGAATAGGCAAAAACTTTTTCGCCTTTTAACACTACTAGCAGTATTAACCAAATAGTACCTTTTAGTTAGTTCAACATCCCTGAAAACTTCAAATTTGTATTTTAAGCCTTTTGTTTAGTTCAAAATCCCCCTTCAGTTTCAGGGTTTCAGATTAATACCATCAGTAGTAGTACTTCTCTCAGCAGTAATAGTTGTAATAATAATAATTGTAGTATGCAGATACTCGGCATATCCAGAGAGTTTCAAGTTAATGCTCTAAGCCATTCCTAAGTAATTGCTTATATGCCCAGTAGCAGCAGTAGTCACAGTAGCGGGAGAAATAGCATTATTAGCAGTAGTAGTAGTATTAGTGATTGTGAGAATGTGGGAAAGCCATCATAACCAGAATAAATTGTAAAAATAGCAAAGTATGACTTTTGAGTAATTATAAAGGGAACGAATTATTAATTTTCTTTGTGTAAGGAAAACAAACAACATTACATTTGAATAAGAATACCCTTGATCCATCAAGGGCCATAAAATGCAAATAACGGACCGCCGTTTTAAACTCGAGGGGTCAACGACAAGAAATATTACGCGATATATATCACATGACAAAATAGGTTTTTTCTTGAACAAAGAACTATTATTAGGATTACATCAAAACTGGTCTCTGGCCAATGAGAGAAAAGAAGAACAAAATAAGACAAAACTTAAAATAGGGATTCGGGGACGGAAACGAGGTAGTCTTTTTTGGATCAAACAAGGAAAAAGTGTTTTACTTTGTAATTACGATAAACTACCACTGTCTGTCTGAATTCCCCTTGGAGACAAAAGTTTGAAGATAAAATTAAAATAAGAAGAAAACCTCTAAAGATTTCTGTCATTTGGAGATAACTTTAATACGTATATGGGAGAAAATAATAACAACTAGTGCTGAAATCTACATTTACTATAAAGTTGGTGATTTTGGGTTTATAGTTCGGTAGTATTTCCACTTAGACAAGGCTTGAGCCATCTGGACAAAATAGCATTTTAAGGTTAAAATAAGCTAAATTAAATTTCTTCCCAGAAATTTAAGCTTTGAATAACTGAGGGTTCAAAGAGGAAGGAACCTTAACCAAGAAGAGAACGCTAGGAGAGTCATTTGTGCTTCCCCTTTTCAGCCTAGAGTCCCTTGGGGCTTAGCTTGACTTTATAAAGACCTTATATCCGAAAATTGGAGTTATCGGAAAGTAACATTACTTGCACCCCTCCCCCCCCCTTTTTTGCAATCTTCAGACGTTTATATGAAGAGGAACACCATTCCCTTTTTAATCATTCTTTCATTTCTTTAAACCCGTACTGCATGTTTATACAAAGGTGACCTTAATGTTTATACAGGTAGGTTAGGGGAAAAGGGAACAATATTGTCAGCTTAAGAATTTCCAACTCTTTATGTCCAGATATTTTCAATTAAGTTTTCCCTGCTAAAGTTAAAGCATAATAAAGGTCCAAGGAATACACAGCAATTTTGAAAAAAATAATAAGAGAATCTCTTGGTTTGGGTTAATGAAAAATTGAATTAAAATCAAGTACGGTTATTCTTAGCTTAGCTCAACAATAGTTTGAACTAAAGGATTTTAATAACCAGAACTCAAGCCTTGACTAGCTATTCAAGTGTAAACTTTTTAAGTAGAAACATTCGATAGCCTAGAATTAACTTAATCTTTTTCTTTTCGGTAAACATTGGTGGATTGAACAAGTAGATCATTAGACCTTAGACCTAGAAGAGGTTTAGAAATATTCAACATAATCAGAATTAGAATATTTTTCTTTTTATCTTCTTTTGTAATAAAAATCAGTTGTCACTGAATTCTGAGTACCGATTTCTTACCCAAGCCTCAGTTTGTATCAGGCTACCAAATTTATTAGCCCTGTTAGTAGGGCAAACTTACAAGTGGTCGCAGTGGTACTCAAGTTCGGTACAACTGGTCGCAGCGGTACTCAAGTTCGGTGCAACTTTCGTTTAAGTGAGGGAGGATAAATTAAATTTATAAAAATTTGGTAAAATTTAGTCCTCTGTTCCTCACAAGAAAGTGTGTGTTAAGTTTTCCAAACCTACCCAAGACAGAAAAGTTTGAAAAGTGTTCATTAAAGAAAATGTTAACCTTAAAGGGAAGCTCAGACAGCCTTTTATCTTTTATCTTCCTAAGATTCTTTCTTTCTTCTCCTTTTCTTTCTCTTTGCTACAAGTTCTAGTATCCAAATTGTCTATAATTTACTTAAATAGGGTCATAGATTAATCATCCTCAAGTGTTTTTGTAATTATAATACTAAACTTGAGGGAAAATTTTAATCAAGGAACTGAGAGAATTCTCACACAATTTATAATAGACCCATTTTAGCGACTTAAAACACTATAAGGGATCAAAACGTTTCCCACACTAAGAGTTTATAAGGAATAGAACAATCATGAGTTCAAATGAAAACAAAATCAAAGAGTTTAGAAATTGCACTACAGGACGCACAGTCTAGAATAAACGCTCTACAAGGGCAATATAGAGATGCCACAGTCACAAGTAGGCTTCAAAACCTATTTGGAGCAAGCGCCTCCCATCTCGTCACTGACATATCCAGTGAAATCCATTCATGGATTACCACCCTTAAAAAAATACAAAGGAGTTAGGGAAAGATGAATTATTAGCGCTGACAAAGAGATTTGAATTGATTGATTTAATGTATAGGGACTCCTCAGACATGTCTTTGGGAGCAACGGTGGTTGACTCAGGAGACAAGACTTCCACTGCAGAACAAAGAGATAACTCCAGAGTAGAATTTCAACACATAAGAAATTATAAAAATAACCCAAAGAAATGTTTGAACTGTGGAAAGAAGGATATGTCAAGACCAGCTAGAGATAATTATTCCAGGTGTAAATTTAGTAAAGGAAAAAAATGCTTGCATAAAATGCTGGACTTGCGGGGGTCCACATAGACAATTGGAATTTGAAAAACTCCAACTTGTATCCGCTGTGGTGAAACAGGCCACAAAGCAAAATATTGTTTAGCTCCAACACCTATACACCAACCCCAAGAAAATTTTTAAGGCAATATTGCCGAAGGTACTGCGGCCTCCGAGCAATGGCTAGGGAACCACCGGAAGGCACAGGCCCAGATTCCGTAATTTTTTGTAGATATAGGTTAACCGTTAGTAGTAGATTTTAGTGTGACCAAGAGTCACTAACTTGAACAAGACTAGGACTATAAAGGTCACTAGCACGGAAAGACTAGGACTATGAAACAGGAGTCACTAGCACGGACAAGACTATGACTATGAAGGTCACTAGCACGGAAAGACTAGGACTATGAAACGGGAGTCACTAGCACGGACAAGACTAGGACTATGAAGGTCACTAGCACGGAAAGACTAGGACTATGAAACAGGAGTCACTAGCACGGACAAGACTAGGACTATGAAGGTCACTAGCATGGAAAGCCTAGGACTATGAAACAGGAGTCACTAGCACGGATAACTTAGAGGAGTTTTGTTCTGAAGATGAATCAGTATCTAATCTCGTTCAAGAGGTATTTGTCAGCCGACAAATATGTACAAAAAAAAGAATAAAAAAGAGTCATTCAAGAAAGTTCATTAAACAAATTATTCTTATAGGGGACCCTATCTAGTGTTATCGGAATTATATAAAAACGTCTTTTTGTTACACCAGATGAAAACTTATAAACGACGGTTAGTAAATATAAGACAACTTAAAACGATAAACAAAGAAATGACAAAAAGTTTCAATTCAAATAAAAAAGCTAGTAAAGAAAATAGAAACAGTAATCCTTTCTATTCTTCAAGCCGAAAATAAAAGTTTCCCATTCATTGTCACAGATCCGGCACACATGCTTAGGACAATTTTCGAGATTGAAAATTCACTACCAATAGACTATAGAATATCGGTTAATTATAGACGTTACGGCTTACTGGAGCTTTATAAATCGACTAGCTGCAATGTGGCGACACAAACAATTGAAATTGTTGGTTATTTGTGATTTCTCAATATCAAATAAACAAGATGGGTTCAGAATGTTCGAAATGTTCAGCATTCCATTCCCAGTGTCAAACAACTTCGTATTTCTTTCAAATAGAAAACGAGTTTAAATTTTTTGGGTTGAGTAAAGATCAATCGAGATATTTTTTAGAAGATGACAATATAGAAAAAGGATGTAATTTAAGAGTATACCACTATTGTGCAACCACCAATTTATTATTAGAAGCACACAAATGAACTCCTGCAGTTTAGCAAACTATATGGAAAATAATGCATTAATTAATAAAGAGTGTCAAACCAAAATTATAAAGGAAAATAAAATCTTAATCCAAAGAATTTGGAAGGGAAAAGTATATAATGACATCTCCTTTCAAAGAAGAAATAAGAATACATTTCGAATGCAAAACAGAGAAAAACAGTAAATTCACATATATAAAAGCAGCTCAATAGTGAAATTGCCAGAAGAATGTTCTCTAACTGCAGAGATGTTAAAGATAAACAGTATGAGTAGAGATGCCTCAGGAGGTCCGATCAGGTCTTCCTTATATGGCATAGAACCACGTTTTTTATGGACTTTGTCAGTGAGAATTTGAAAAACAGGAATTTTGTCACATTTATGGATGGTTTTATGGATTTTCTCAGTGAGAATGAAAAACAGGAATTTTTGTCACATTTATGTCTGTTTTCATGGATGGTTATGTGTGTTGATTATTTGATGTTTTTGTGGTCTTTGTCAGTGAGAATGGAAAAACAGGAACTTTGTCACTCCCTTCTTGTTGTTGTTCAATGCAGATGTTATGAGTTTCCGGGAAACAGTATTTGTTATTGTTGTTTCCAAGCCAAATGTTATGAGTTCCCGGAAACAGTTAATTAATGTCTGACAGATGACGTCAAGTTAATTAATGTCCTTGCATTTCCAAAGAGAATTGTCACCGAGAAACAGTTAGATCACACATGATGTCATGATTGATTGATTGACACGAAAGGGAATTAATTTGTTGTTCTAAAGAGAATTGATTCACGAAAGGGGAATTAATTTGGAGTTCTAACAAGAGAATCGTTTCCGAGGCAGATGTTTTGATCTTAGCGCGCGAAAAGGTTTCCAAATAATTTGAAATGCATTAGCACAGAGATGCCAAAAACAAAAGGAACACGCTGAATTACGTTTAGGGATTATTTGGGCGAAACTGTTTTTAGACAGGTTATGGAATTATTTCGGCGAAACATTTAGAGACATTTAAAAGATGATTTATGAAGAACTTGCGGTTGAGGTTTTGAGTGTGGTCGTTATAATACACAAGTTTCATTGAACAGTTTGTGAGGTCCTCTACCCCAACCCCAAAGGGTTCCAATCCCTCTACCTCAACCCCGAAGGAAGCCCCCGGTACTCAAAGGTTCTCTGGGCTTCAAAGGGCCCCCGGCACACCCAAAGACCATCATCCTGTCCCCAAATGCCCCCCAGGCTCCCAACTGGCCCACCGGACCCCAAAGGCCCTCCCCAAACCCCAAAAAGCCCTACCCGAGCCCCCAAAGCACATGAACACACATGAACACAACAAAAATTCACACACACACACACACACACAAAAACTTACAAAACACATGCACACACAAACTTACACACACACGCACGAAAAACTCACACACACACGCCAAAACTTACACACACAAAACTTACACACATACACACACACACACAAAAACTTACACACACACACACACAACAAACACACACAAACTTACAAACACACACAAAACTTACACCCACGCACAAAAGCTTAGACACAAAAACTTACATACACACACAAAAACTTACACCCACACGCAAAACTTACATGCACACAAAAACTTACATGCACACAAAAACTTACACACACACACAAAAACTTACACACACGCACAAAAACTTACACACACACACACAAAAACTTACACACACACAAAAACTTACACACACACACACACACACACACAAAAACTTACACATGCACACGAAAACTTACATGCACACAAAAACTTACACACACAACACACACACACACACGAAAACTTACACACACACACGTCAAAACTTACACACACAAAAGCTTAGACACACAAAAACTTACACACACACACACAAAAACTTACACCCACACGCAAAAACTTACATGCACACAAAAACTTACATGCACACAAAAACTTACACACACAAAAACTTGCACACACGCACAAAAACTTACACACACACACACAAAAACTTACACACACACACGCACGAAAACTTACGCACACACACGAAAACTTACACACACACACGCCAAAACTTACACACACACAAAAAACTTACACACTTACCATATCACAGTTACATTGTCTTAATTTTTCAAATTTCATTTTGAATTTCTGTCGTGAAATGTAAGAGTTGGAATATTTCAGTAGTGACTTGTTGTGCTTTACCTTCTCACAGTTACATTCTCTTGATTTTTCGAAGTTCATTTTGAATTTCTGTCATGAAATGCAAGAGTTGGAAAATTGGGGTCTTGTCCACCAGCCCGAATGGTGGAATTCCACTAGCTCAGTATTGGGGTCCCTCTCCACCAGCCTGAACGGTGGAAATTCACTAGCTCAGAATTGGGGTCCTATTCCAACCAGCCTGAATGGTGGAAATCCACTAGCTTGATATTGGGGTCTCAGTCCACCAGCCTGAATGGTGGAAATTCACTAGCTCAGATTAGGGTCTTAGTCCACCAGCCTGAATGGTGGAAAATCCACTAGCTCAATATTGGGGTCTCAGTCTAACAGTCTGAATGGTGGAAATTCACTGTTTAAGTTAGGTTAGGTTAACTTATCATGAGCGCTCATGATAAGTTAACCTAACCTTTTCCGGCGAGTATGGTTAGGTTAGGCTAGATTAAGTTAGGTTAGGTTAAGTTAGGTTAGGTTAGTCCATGTACGCTTCACTTAGGTTAGCTTAGGTTAGGTGAGAGACAGACAAAAAGTTAGGTGTATGATTAGGTTAGGTTAGGTTAGATTAAATTAGGTTAGGTTAAGTTAGGTTAGACTAGGTTAGCCTACGTACGCGCGCGTACGTAGGCTAACCTTGCCTAACCTAACTTAACCTAACCTAATTTAATCTAACCTAACCTAACCTAATCATACACCTAACTTTTGTCTGTCTCTCACCTAACCTAAGCTAACCTAAGTGAAGCGTACATGGGCTAACCTAACCTAACTTAACCTAACCTAACTTAATCTAGCCTAACCTAACCATACTCGCCGGAAAAGGTTAGGTTAACTTATCATGAGCGCTCATGATAAGTTAACCTAACCTAACTTAAACAGTGAATTTCCACCATTCAGACTGGTAGACTGAGACCCCAATATTGAGCTAGTGGATTTCCACCATTCATGCTGGTGGACTAAGACCCTAATTCTGAGCTAGTGAATTTCCACCATTCAGGCTGGTGGACTGAGACCCCAATATCAAGCTAGTGGATTTCCACCATTCAGGCTGGTTGGAATAGGACCCCAATTCTGAGCTAGTGAATTTCCACCGTTCAGGCTGGTGGAGAGGGACCCCAATACTGAGCTAGTGGAATTCCACCATTCGGGCTGGTGGACTAAGACCTCAATTTTCCAACTCTTGCATTTCATGACAGAAATTCAAAATGAACTTCGAAAAATCAAGAGAATGTAACTGTGAGAAGTAAAGCACAACAAGTCACTACTGAAATATTCCAATTCTTACATTTCACGACAGAAATTCAAAATGAAATTTGAAAAATTAAGACAATGTAACTGTGATATGGTAAGTGTGTAAGTTTTTGTGTGTGTGTAAGTTTTGGCGTGTGTGTGTGTAAGTTTTCGTGTGTGTAAGTTTTTTGTGCGTGTGTGCAAGTTTTTGTGTGTGTAAGTTTTTGTGTGCATGTAAGTTTTTGTGTGCATGTAAGTTTTTGCGTGTGGGTGTAAGTTTTTGTGTGTGTGTGTGTAAGTTTTTGTGTGTGTCTAAGCTTTTGTGTGTGTAAGTTTTTGACGTGTGTGGTGTGTAAGTTTCGTGTGTGTGTGTGTGTGTGTGTAAGTTTTTGTGTGCATGTAAGTTTTCGTGTGCATGTGTAAGTTTTTGTGTGTGTGTGTGTGCGTGTAAGTTTTTGTGTGTGTGTAAGTTTTTGTGTGTGTGTGTAAGTTTTTGTGCGTGTGTGTAAGTTTTTGTGTGTGTGTGTAAGTTTTTTGTGTGCATGTAAGTTTTTGTGTGCATGTAAGTTTTTGCGTGTGGGTGTAAGTTTTTGTGTGTGTATGTAAGTTTTTGTGTGTCTAAGCTTTTGTGTGTGGGTGTAAGTTTTTGTGTGTGTTTGTAAGTTTTGTGTGTGTTTGTGTGTGTGTGTGTGTAAGTTTTTGTGTGTGTGTGTGTATGTGTGTAAGTTTTTGTGTGTGTAAGTTTTGGCGTGTGTGGTGTGAGTTTTCGTGCGTGTGTGTGTAAGTTTTGTGTGTGCATGTGTGTTTGTAAGTTTTTGTGTGTGTGTGTGTGTGTGTGTGTGTGTGAATTTTTTGTTGTGTTCATGTGTAAGTTTGTGTGTGTGTGTGTGTGTGTGTGTGTGTGTGTGTGTGTGTGTGTGTGTGTATGTGTGTGTGTGTGTAAGTTTTCGTGTGTGTGTGTGTGTGTGTGAGTTTTGTGTGTGTGTGTGTGTGTGTGTGTGTGTGTGTAAGTTTTTGTGTGCATGTAAGTTTTTGTGTGCATTCAAGTTTTCGTGTGCATGTGTAAGTTTTTTGTGTGTGTGTGTGTGTGTAAGTTTTTGTGTGTGTGTAAGTTTTGTGTGTGTGTGTGTAAGTTTTCGTGTGTGTGTGTGTGCGAGTTTTGTGTGTGTGTGTGTGTGTGTGTGTGCGTGTAAGTTTTTGTGTGCATGTAAGTTTTTTGTGTGCATGTAAGTTTTCGTGTGCATGTGTAAGTTTTTTTTGTGTGTGTTGTGTGTAAGTTTTTGTGTGTGTGTAATTTTGGCGTGTGTGTGTAAGTTTTCGTGTGTGTGTGTAAGTTTTTGTGTGTGTGTGTAAGTTTTCATGTGTGTGTGTAAGTTTTTGTGTGTGTGTGTGTAAGTTTTCGTGTGTGTGTGTAAGTTTTCATGTGTGTGTGTGTAAGTTTTTGTGTGTGCGTGTAAGATTGTGTGCGTGTGTGTAAGTTTTTGTGTGCATGTAAGTTTTTATGTGCATGTAAGTTTTTCGTGTGCATGTGTAAGTTTTTTTTTTGTGTGTGTGTGTGTGTGTGTGTGTGTGTGTGTGCATAAGTTTTCGTGTGTGTGTGTAAGTTTTGCGTGTGTGTAAGTTTTTTGTGCGTGTGTGTAAGTTTTAGTGTGTGTGTAAGTTCTTGTGTGCATGGTAAGTTTTTGTGTGCATGTAAGTTTTTGCGTGTGGGTGTAAGTTTTTGTGTATGTGTGTGTAAGTTTTTGTGTGTGTGTGTGTGTAAGTTTTTGTGTGTCTAAGCTTTTGTGTGTGTGTAAGTAAGTTTTGGCGTGTGTGTGTGTAAGTTTTCGCGTGTGTGTGTGTGTGTGTAAGTTTTTGTGTGCATGTAAGTTTTCGTGTGCATGTGTAAGTTTTTTTGTGTGTGTGTGTGTGTGTAAGTTTTTTTGTGTGTGTGTAAGTTTTTTGTGTGTGTGTGTAAGTTTTGTGTGTGTGTGTGTAAGTTTTTGTGCGTGTGTGTAAGTTTTTGTGTGCATGTAAGTTTTTGTGTGCATGTAAGTTTTTTTGCGTGTGGGTGTAAGTTTTTGTGTGTGCGTGTAAGTTTTTGTGTGTCTAAGCTTTTGTGTGTGGGTGTAAGTTTTTTGTGTGTGTGTGTAGTTTGTGTGTGTTTGTGTGTGTGTGTGTAAGTTTTTGTGTGTGTAAGTTTTTTTGTGTGTGTGTGTGTGTGTGTGTGTAAGTTTGTGTGTGTGTGTGTGTGTATGTGTAAGTTTTTGTGTGCATGTAAGTTTTGCGTGTGTGTGTAAATTTTTGTGTGTGTGTGTGTGTGTAAGTTTTTGTGTGTCTAAGCTTTTGTGTGTGTAAGTTTTGACGTGTGTGTGTGTGTAAGTTTTCGTGTGTGTGTGGTGTGTAAGTTTTTGTGTGCATGTAAGTTTTCGTGTGCATGTGAAAGTTTTTGTGTGTGTAAGTTTTTGTGTGTGTGTAAGTTTTTGTGTGTGTGTGTGTGTGTGTGTGTGTGTAAGTTTTTGTGTGTGTGTGTAAGTTTTTGTGCGTGTGTGTAAGTTTTTGTGTGCATGGTAAGTTTTTGTGTGCATGTAAGTTTTTTGCGTGTGGGTGTAAGTTTTTGTGTGTGCGTGTAAGTTTTTGTGTGTCTAAGCCTTTGTGTGTGGGTGTAAGTTTTTGTGTGTGTGTGTGTAAGTTTGTGTGTGTTTGTGTGTGTGTGTAAGTTTTTGTGTGTGTAAGTTTTTGTGTGTGTGTGTGTGTAAGTTTTTGTGTGTGGGTAAGTTTTTGTGTGCATGTAAGTTTTTTGTGTGCATGTAAGTTTTTGCGTGCGGGTGTAAGTTGTGTGTGTGTGTAAGTTTTGGCGTGTGTGTGTGCGGGTGTGAGTTTTTGTGTGTGTGTAAGTTTTGGCATGTGTGTGTAGTTTTTGTGTGTGTGTGTGTAAGTTTTCGTGTGTGTGTGTAAGTTTTTGTGTGTGTGTGTAAGTTTTTGTGCGTGTGTTAAGTTTTTGTGTGTGTGTGGTGGGTGGTAAGTTTTGTGTGTGTGTGTGTGGGTGTGTGTGTGTTGTGTGTAAGTTTTTGTGTGTGTGTAAGTTTTTGTGTGCATGTAAGTTTTTGTGTGCATGTAAGTTTTTTTGCGTGGTGGTGTAAAGTTTTTTGTGTGTATGTAAGTTATCGTGTGCATATGTAAGTTTGAGTGTGTGTGGTGTGGGTGTGTGTGTGTGAGTTTTTGTGTGTGTGTAAAGTTTTGCCATGTGTGTGTAAGTTTTCGTGTGTGTGTGTAAGTTTTCACGTGTGTGCGTAAGTTTTTTGTGTGTGTTTGTGTGTTAGTGTGTAAGTTTTTTGTGCGTGTGGTGTAAGTTTTTGTGTGTGCGTGGGTAAGTTTTTGTGTATGTGTGTAAGTTTTTGTGTGCATGTAAGTTTTTGTGTCCATGTAATTTTTGCGTGTGGGGTGTAAGTTTTGTGTGTGTGTGTAAGTTTTTTTGTGAGTGTGTGTGTAAGTTTTTTGTGCGTGTGTGTAAGTTTTAGTGTGTGTAAGTTCTTGTGGCATGTAAGTTTTTGTGTGCATGTAAGTTTTTGCGTGTGGGTGTAAGTTTTTTGTTTTTGTGTATGTGTGTGTAAGTTTTTTTTTTTTTTTTTTCTTTTTTGTGTTTTTTGTGTGTGTGTGTGTAAGTTTTTGTGTGTCTAAGCTTTTGTGTGTGTGTAAGTTTTTGTTTGTGTGTGTAAGTTTTCGCGGTGTGTGTGTGTGTAAGTTTTTGTGTGCATGTAAGTTTTCGTGTGCATGTGTAAGTTTTTTTGTGTGTGTGTGTGTGTGTAAGTTTTTGGTGTGTGTGTAAGTTTTTGTGTGTGTGTGTAAGTTTTTTGTGTGTGTGTGTGTGTGTAAGTTTTTGTGCGTGTGTGTAAGTTTTTGTGTGCATGTAAGTTTTTTTTTTTGTGTGCATGTAAGTTTTTGGCGTGTGGGTGTAAGTTTTTGTGTGTGCGTGTAAGTTTTTGTGTGTCTAAGCTTTTGTGTGTGGGTGTAAGTTTTTTGTGTGTGTGTGTAAGTTTGTGTGTGTTTGTGTGTGTGTGTGTAAGTTTTTGTGTGTGTAAAGTTTTTTTTGTGTGTGTGTGTGTGTGTGTAAGTTGTGTGTGTGTGTGTGTGTATGTGTAAGTTTTTTGTGTGCATGTAAGTTTTGGCGTGTGTGTGTAAATTTTTGTGTGTGTGTGTGTAAGTTTTTGTCTGTCTAAGCTTTTGTGTGTGTAAGTTTTGACGTGTGTGTGTGTAAGTTTTCGTGTGTGTGTGTGTGTAAGTTTTTGTGTGCATGTAAGTTTTCGTGTGCATGTGAAAGTTTTTGTGTGTGTAAGTTTTTGTGTGTGTGTAAGTTTTTGTGTGTGTGTGTGTGTGTGTGTGTGTGTAAGTTTTTGTGTGTGTGTGTAAGTTTTTGTGCGTGTGTGTAAGTTTTTGTGTGCATGTAAGTTTTTGTGTGCATGTAAGTTTTTGCGTGTGGGTGTAAGTTTTTTGTGTGTGTGTGTAAGTTTTTGTGTGTCTAAGCCTTTGTGTGTGGGTGTAAGTTTTGTGTGTGTGTGTGTAAGTTTGTGTGTGTTTGTGTGTGTTGTGTGTGTGTGTGTAAGTTTTTGTGTGTGTAAGTTTTTGTGTGTGTGTGTGTGTAAGTTTTTGTGTGTGGGTAAGTTTTTTTTGTTTTTTGGGTGTGCATGTAAGTTTTTGTGTGCATGTAAGTTTTTTTGCGTGCGGGTGTAAGTTTGTGTGTGTGTGTAAGTTTTGGCGTGTGTGTGTGCGGGTGTGAGTTTTTGTGTGTGTGTAAGTTTTTTGGCATGTGTGTGTGTAAGTTTTGTGTGTGTGTGTGTAAGTTTTCGTGTGTGTGTGTAAGTTTTTGTGTGTGTGTGTAAGTTTTTGTGCGTGTGTGTAAGTTTTTTGTGTGTGTGTGTGTGTGTAAGTTTTTGTGTGTGTGTGTGTGTGTGTGTGTGTGTGTAAGTTTTTGTGTGTGTGTGTAAGTTTTTGTGTGCATGTAAGTTTTTGTGTGCCTGTAAGTTTTTGCGTGGTGGTGTAAGTTTTTGTGTGTATGTAAGTTTTCGTGTGCATATGTAAGTTTGAGTGTGTGTGTGTGTGTGTGATTTTGAGTTTTTGTGTGTGTGTAAGTTTTGCCATGTGTGTGTACGTTTTTCGTGTGTGTGTGTAAGTTTAAGTTTTTTTTTTTTCGTGTGTGTGTGTAAGTTTTTCACGTGTGTGCGTAAGTTTTTGTGTGTGTTTGTGTGTTAGTGTTAAGTTTTTTGTGCGTGTGTATAAGTTTTTGTGTGTGCGTGGGTAAGTTTTTGTATGTGTGTAAGTTTTTGTGTGCATGTAAGTTTTTGTGTCCATGTAAGTTTTTGCGTGTGGGTGTAAGTTTTGTGTGTGTGTGTAAGTTTTTTTTGTGAGTGTGTGTGTAAGTTTTTATGTGTGTGTAAGTTTTCGTGTGTGTGTTTAAGTTTTTGTGTGTGTGAGTGTAAGTTTTTGTGCGTGTGTGTAAGTTTTTGTGTGTGTGTGTGTAAGTTTTTGTTTGCATGTAAGTTTTTGTGTGCATGTAAGTTTTTGCGTGTGGGTGTAAGTTTTTGTGTGTATGTAAGTTTTCGTGTGCATATGTAAGTTTGAGTGTGTGTGTGTGTGTGTTGTGTGTGTGTGTGTGAGTTTTTGTGTGTGTGTAAGTTTTGCCGTGTGTGTGTAAGTTTTCGTGTGTGTGTGTAAGTTTTCGCGTGTGTGCGTAAGTTTTTTGTGTGTGTTTGTGTGTGAGTGTGTAAGTTTTTGTGCGTGTGTGTAAGTTTTTGTGTGTGCGTGGGTAAGTTTTTGTGTGTGTGTGTGTAAGTTTTTGTGTGCATGTAAGTTTTTGTGTCCATGTGAGTTTTGCGTGTGGGTGTAAGTTTGTGTGTGTGTGTAAGTTTTTTTTGTGAGTGTGTGTGTGTAATTTTTTATGTGTGTGTCAGTTTTCGTGTGTGTGTTTAAGTTTTTGTGTGTGTGTGAGTGTAAGTTTTTGTGCGTGTGTGTAAGTTTTTTTGTGTGTGTGTGTAAGTTTTTGTGTGCATGTAAGTTTTTGTGTGCATGTAAGTTTTTGCATGTGGGTGTAAGTTTTTGTGTGTGTGTGTAAGTTTTTGTGTGTGTAAGCTTTTGTGGGTGTAAGTTTGTTGTGTGTGTGTGTAAGTTTTTGTGCGTGTGTGTAAGTTTTTGTGTGCATGTAAGTTTTTGTGTACATGTAAGTTTTTTGCGTGTGGTGTAAGTTTTTGTGTGTGCGTGTAAGTTTTTGTGTGTCTAAGCCTTTGTGTGTGGGTGTAAGTTTTTTTGTGTGTGTGTGTGTAAGTTTGTGTGTGTTTGTGTGTGTGTGTGTAAGTTTTTGTGTGTGTGTGTGTAAGTTTTTGTGTGTGTGTAAGTTTTTTGTGTGCATGTAAGTTTTTGTGTGCATGTAAGTTTTTGCGTGTGGGTGTAAGTTTTTGTGTGTGTAAGTTTTGGCGTGTGTGTGTGCGGGTGTGAGTTTTTGTGTGTGTGTGTAAGTTTTGGCATGTGTGTGTAAGTTTTTGTGTGTGTGTGTAAGTTTTCGTGTGTGTGTGTAAGTTTTTGTGTGTGTGTGTAAGTTTTTGTGCGTGTGTGTAAGTTTTTGTGTGTGTGTGTGTAAGTTTTGTGTGTGTGTGTGTGTGTGTGTGTGTGTGTGTGTGTGTGTGTGTGTGTGTGTGTGTGTGTGTGTGTGTTTGTGTAAGTTTTTGTGTGTGTGTAAGTTTTTGTGTGCATGTAAGTTTTTGTGTGCATGTAAGTTTTTGCGTGTGGTGTAAGTTTTTGTGTGTATGTAAGTTTTCGTGTGCATATGTAAGTTTGTGTGTGTGTGTGTGTGTGTGAGTTTTTGTGTGTGTGTAAGTTTTGGCGTGTGTGTGTAAGTTTTTGTGTGTGTGTGTGTGTGTGTATGTTTTTGTGTGTGTGTGTAAGTTTTTGTGTGTGTGTAAGTTTTTGCGTGCATGTATGGGGACCGGGGAGGACCTTTGGGGCCCAGGGAGGGCGTTTGGGGATCCGGGGGCCCTTGAGGATTGAGTTGTCTTTTGGGAGCCCGGGGACCTTTGTGGACCAGGGGAGGGCCTTTGGGAGCCCAGTGGACCTTTGGGGACCGGTGGAGGATTTTTGGGGTCCGGGGGACTCTTGGGGGCCGGCTGGCCCTTTGGGAGCCCGGGGGACCTTTGAGGACCGGGGGAGGGCCTTTGGGGGCCCGGGAAGGGCCTTTGGGGGTCTGGGGGGGCCCTTGAGTGCCGATTGGTCCTTTGGGAGCCCTGGGAGCCCGGTGAGGGCCTTTGGGGACCGAGGAGGGCCTTTGGAAGCCTGGGGAGGGTGTTTAGGGGTCTGGGCGGGTACTTGAGGGCCGACTGGTACCTTTGGGAGCCCGTGGGGACCTTTGTGGACCAGGGGAGGGCCTTTGGGGGCTCGGGTAGGGCTTTTGGGTTCTGGGGAGGGTCTTTGGGAGCCTGGGGAGGGTGTTTAGGGGTCTGGGCGGCACTTGAGGGCCGATTGGTCCTTTGGGAGCCCGGTGGACCTTTGAGAACTGAAGGAGAGCCTTTGGGGGCTCGGGTATGGCCTTTTGGGGTCTGGGGTCCTTGGTGCCTGGGGGACCTTTGGGGGGACCGGAGAGGGCCTTTGGGGACTGGTGGAGGGCCTTTGGGGGTCTGGTGGACCTTTGGGGACCGGGGAGGGCCTTTGGTGGCTCGGTATGGCCTTTTTGGGGTCTGGGGGTCCTTGGGTGCCTGGGGGACCTTTGGGGACTGGTGGAGGGCCTTTGGGGGTCTGGTGGACCTTTGGGACCGGGTATGGCCTTTGGGGGCTCGGGTAGGGCTTTTTGGGGTCTGGGGAGGGCCTTTGGGGTCCAGTGGGCCTGTTGGGAGCCTGGGGGGCATTTGGGGACAGGATGATGGTCTTTGGATGTGCCGGGGGCCCTTTGGAAGCCCAGAGAACCTTTGAGTACCGGGGGCTTCCTTCGGGGTTGAGGTAGAGGGATTGGAACCCTTTGGGGTTGGGGTAGAGGACCTCACAACACTGTTCAATGAACTTGTGTATTATAACGACCACACTCAAAACTCAACCGCAAGTTCTTCATAAATCATCTTTTAAAATGTCTCTAAATGTTTTCGCCGAAATAATTCCATAACCTGTCTAAAACAGTTTTCGCCCAAATAATCCCTAAACGTAATTCAGCGTGTTCCTTTTGTTTTTGGCATCTCTGTGCTAATGCATTTCAAATTATTTGGAAACCTTTTCGCGCGCTAAGATCAAAACATCTGCCTCGGAAACGATTCTCTTGTTAGAACTCCAAATTAATTCCCCTTTCGTGAATCAATTCTCTTTAGAACAACAATTAATTTCCCTTTCGTGTCAATCAATCAATCATGACATCATGTGTGATCTAACTGTTTCTCGTGACAATTCTCTTTGGAAATGCAAGGACATTAATTAACTTGACGTCATCTGTCAGACATTAATTAACTGTTTCCGGGAACTCATAACATTTGGCTTGGAAACAACAATAACAAATACTGTTTCCCGGAAACTCATAACATCTGCATTGAACAACAACAAGAAGGGAGTGACAAAGTTCCTGTTTTTCCATTCTCACTGACAAAGACCACAAAAACATCAAATAATCAACACACATAACCATCCATGAAAACAGACATAAATGTGACAAAATTCCTGTTTTTTCATTCTCACTGAGAAAATCCATAAAACCATCCATAAATGTGACAAATTCCTGTTTTTCAAATTCTCACTGACAAAGTCCATAAAACACGTGGTTCTATGCCATATAAGGAGCCCTGATCGGACCTCCTGAGCATCTCTACTAGTATGTATAGGGGACAGATTACAAAAGAAATGGCACCTTTAAACATATCTGTAATTAGCCTAAAAGGGAGCCTCTCCATAGCTGGTATAGAAAACGAATGGAGCAAAGAATTTGAAGATTTAATCTCTATATATTTCCAGAACCACTCCAAGACGCAGATTCGCACAGCTGAGCTAAGAAAAACGCACATTTCCTTAAAGGACGAAAAAGGAAGGAAAACGGCTAGCTATTGCACATTTTTTCTCAATACCTTCAATCTATTTCTATCTTTATTAGGACTAGTCTCTATAGGAATAATATTCAAAACACTGCGAAAACTGTGGTTAGACTATAGGAAACAAAAGTCTCAAGGATTTCACTTAAATGTAGAACAAGAAGAAATTGAACTAAATTGATTCTTAGCAAAGTTATGGTTTTTCATTAAGAAAAAATAACTGTACTAAGAATTTTAAGTGTGGGAGGTTGTGAGAATGTGGGAAAGCCATCATAACCAGACTAAATTGTAAAAATAGCAAAGTATGACTTAGTAATTAAAGGTAACGAAGCATTAATTTTCTTTGTGTAAGGAAAACAAACAACGTTACATTTGAATAAGAATACCCTTGATCCATCAAGGGCCATAAAATGCAAATACGGACCACCGTTTTAAACTCGAGGGGTCAAAAACAAGAAATATTACGCGATATATATCACATGACAAAACAGGGTTTTTTTCTTGAACAAGAACTATTATTAGGATTTCATCAAAACTGGTCTCTGGCCAAGGAGAGAAAGAAGAACAAATAAGACAAAAGTTAAAATAGGGATTCGGGGACGGAACGAGGTAGTCTTTTTTGGATCAAACAAGGAGTAAGTGTTTTACTTTGTAATTACGATAAACTACCACTGTCTGTCTGAATTCTCCTTGGAGACAAAAGTTTGAAGATAAAATTAAAATAAGAAGAAAACCTCTAAAGATTTCTGTCATTTGGAGATAACTTTAATACGTATATGGGAGAAAATAATAACAACTAGTGCTGAAATCTACATTTACTATAAAGTTGGTGATTTTGGGTTTATAGTTCGGTAGTATTTCCACTTAGACAAGGCTTGAGCCATCTGGACAAAATAGCATTTTAAGGTTAAAATAAGCTAAATTAAATTTCTTCCCAGAAATTTAAGCTTTGAATAACTGAGGGTTCAAAGAGGGAAGGAACCTTAACCAAGAAGAGAACGTTAGGAGAGCCATCTGTGCTTCCCCTTTTCAGCCTAGAGTCCCTTGGGGCTTAGCTTGACTTTATAAAGACCTTATATCCAAAAATTGGAATTATTGGACAATAAAATTACTTGCCCCCCCCCCCCCCCACCCCCCCTTGTGCAATCTTCAGACGTTTATACGAAGAGGAACACCGTTCCATTTTTAAATCATTCTTTCATATCGTTAAACCCGTACTGCATGTTTATACAAAGGTGACCTTAATGTTTATACAGGTAGGTTAGGGGAAAAGGGAACAATATTGTCAGCTTAAGAATTTCCAAACCTTTATGTCCAGATAATTTCAATTAAGTTTTCCCTGCTAAAGTTAAGCTTAATAAAGGTCCAGGGAATACACAGCCCTTTTCAAGAATAATAAGAGAATCTCTTGTTTGGGTTAATGAAAATTGAAATTAAAATCAAGTACGGTTATTCTTAGCTTAGCTCAACAATAGTTTGAACTAAAGGATTTTAATAAACCAGAAACTCAAGCCTTGACTAGCTATTCAAGTGTAACCTTTTTTAAGTAGAAACATTCGATAGCCTAGAATTAACTTAATCTTTTTCTTTTCGGTAAACATTGGTGGATTGAACAAGTAGATCATTAGACCTTAGACCTAGAAGAGGTTTAGAAATATTTAACATAATCAGAATTAGAATATTTTTCTTTTTATCTTCTTTTGTAATAAAAATCAGTTGGTACTGAATTCTGAGTACCGATTTCTTACCCAAAGCCTCAGTTTGTATCACACTACCAAATTTTATTAGCCCTGTTATTAGGGGCAACCTTACATGATAGAACACACATAATGCCTTTTTTTTAGGTCAACATACCCTCAAAGTGTCAAAATAACAATCTAAGGTGATCCTTAGATATTGCGAATACTTCCTTTTGACAACCAGCATACACATATGGGTTTTGATTTAGTTCAACATCCCTTTAAAAACTTTCCAGAAAAAATCCATATTTAATACTCTAGCCCTTAGTAGAAGTTACAGACTGAAAGCAGAAAAAGTAGTAGCAGCATGCATATAGTGCTCTTTTTTCTACACCCCCGTCAACGTGACCTGAAAGTTAGCCTCAAAAGTAGTAGTAGTAGTAGCAATAATATAGGTAAGAAAGGCACATAGCACCTTTCTGGTAGTTCAACACCCCACCCCCCTAACAGCCCGTGAGCGTTTGAAGTTAATGCTTTAAGTCGCTCCAAAAATAATGCTGATACACCCGTTTGACAACCTTACCCTAGCAGTTGTAGTAGTAGTAGTAGTAGCAGCTAGTAGTACCAATTGCAGCAGCAGTAGCAGTGGTAGTAGCATGCGCACACTGCCTTTTACCATTCCCACTCCCCTCCCCTCAACCCACTCCCCTTACTGTATGCTAAAACTTCAGCTAGTATTTTAATAGAAGCTTCTTCGCTCTGTTGAGATAAATTACGAATTACTTATTACTTTGTTGAGTTCATGCTGTATCAAACTTAACTTTTAATATCTACCAACAGAATGTAAATCTGTTTTCTTGTATCCATAAAAGATCATAAATTTTGAACGTTGACTAACAGCTGAAGATTTATTTCGCCTCTTTTAGGTTTTTTCCTTGAAAAAATTAGTTGGGAATCTATTTAAATCATAAATGAAAGTTATTGACGATAAATTCTTCCATAGTTTTTGTTCTGGGTTTTAAGATTTTTTTCTTATAAAAGTTTTTTTTCTCTAAGTCTCTCTTTTTTTGATCCCCTAAAAAAACAGGTAATGCTGGAATTTAAAGTCTTAATTTGAGATGTATTATAAAAGATCACAAATCTTGAACGTTGACTAACAGCTGCGGATTTATTTTGGCTCTTTTAGGTTTTTCACTTCAAAAAGTAGTTGAGAATCAGTTTAAAAAATAAAGGAAAGTTATTGACGATAAATGCTTAACATAGTTTTTTGTTGTGGGTTTTTCAGATTTTTTCTTATAAATTTTTTTTTTCTCTAAAGTCTCTCTTTTTTTTGATCCCCTAAAAACAGGTAATGCTGGAATTTAAAGTCTTAATTTGAGATGTATATAAAAGATCACAAATCTTGAACGTTGACTAACAGCTGCAGATTTATTTTGCCTCTTTTAGGTTTTTCACTTCAAAAAAGTAGTTGAGAATCAGTTTAAAAATAAAGGAAAGTTATTGACGATAAATGCTTAACATAGTTTTTTGTGTTTGTGGGTTTTCAGATTTTTTCTTATAAAATTTTTTTCTCTAAAGTCTCTCTTTTTTTGATCCCCTAAAAACAGGTAATGCTGGAATTTAAAGTCTTAATTTGAGATGTATATAAAAAGATCACAAATCTCGAACGTTGACTAACAGCTGCAGATTTATTTTGCCTCTTTTAGGTTTTTTCACTTCAAAAAAGTAGTTGAGAATCAGTTTAAAAAATAAGGAAAGTTATTGACGATAAATTCTTCCCATAGTTTTTGTTCTGGGTTTTAAGATTTTTTCTTATAAAAGTTTTTTTCTTCTAAAGTCTCTCTTTTTTTGATCCCCTAAAAAAACAGGTAATGCTGGAATTTAAAGTCTTAATTTGAGATGTATATAAAAGATCACAAATCTTGAACGTTGACTAACAGCTGCGGATTTATTTTGCCTCTTTTAGGTTTTTTTCACTTCAAAAAGTAGTTGAGAATCAGTTTAAAAAATAAAGGAAAGTTATTGACGATAAATGCTTAACATAGTTTTTGTTGTGGGTTTTCAGATTTTTTCTTATAAATTTTTTTTCTCTAAAGTCTCTCTTTTTTTGATCCCCTAAAAACAGGTAATGCTGGAATTTAAAGTCTTAATTTGAGATGTATATAAAAAGATCACAAATCTTGAACGTTGACTAACAGCTGCAGATTTATTTTGCCTCTTTTAGGTTTTTCACTTCAAAAAAGTAGTTGAGAATCAGTTTAAAAAATAAAGGAAATTTATTGACGATAAATTCTTCCCATAGTTTTTTTATTGTTCTGGGTTTTAAGATTTTTTCTTATAAAAGTTTTTTTCTCTAAAGTCTCTCTTTTTTTGATCCCCTAAAAAACAGTAATGCTGGAATTTAAAGTCTTAATTTGAGATGTATATAAAAGATCACAAAAAATCTTGAACGTTGACTAACAGCTGCAGATTTATTTTGCCTCTTTTTAGGTTTTCACTTCAAAAAAAGTAGTTGAGAATCAGTTTAAAAAATAAAGGAAGCTATTGACGATAAATGCTTAACATAGTTTTTGTTGTGGGTTTTTAAAGAGTTTTTCTTTATAAAAGTTTTTTCTCTAAAGTCTCTCTTTTTTTTGATCCCCTAAAAAACAGGTAATGCTGGAATTTAAAGTCTTAATTTGAGATGTATATAAAAAGATCACAAATCTTGAACGTTTGACTAACAGCTGCAGATTTATTTTTTGCCTCTTTTATGTTTTTCCTTCAAAAAATTAGTTGAGAATTTGTTTAAAAAGTAAACGAAAGTTATTGACGTAAATGCTTCCCATAGTTTTTGTTTGTCGTTTTCAAGATTTTTTCTGATAAAAATGTTTTTTCTTCTAAAATCTTTCTTTTTTTGATCCACTAAAAACATATGTAATGCTGGAATTTAAAGTCATAACTTGAGATGTATATAAAAGATCACAAATCTTGAACGTTGACTAACAGCTGCAGATTTATTTTGCCTCTTTTTGGTTTTTCCTTCAAAAATTAGTTGGGAAATCTGTTTAAAAAATAAAGGAGAGTTATTGACGATAAATGCTTCATCGATAATATTTAACATCGTGATAAAGGAAATAAAGCTTATAATACTAAATAGAATACGATTCTTTTTCTGTCGTTTCTCTTTTCTCCATTAGTAACGAACTAAACTTCAAGGCAATCATACGCACAATAACTGCCTCAAATCCCCCATTCCTCGTGACTCCGTTGAGCACTCCTTTTTTCAACGAATGGCTCCATGAGTGATGCTGAACATATAGAGGCAGTACCTATTACAGGTTTTGTAATGGCTGTGGGTTCAGATGGATAGAAGGTGTGGTTCCTTCTAATGTCTTAGGTCCACTAATAATAAAGAATAATGATAATAATGAAGTATAAACGGCGTGTTCTCTTTTCATCGTCTCCTGCGTAAATAAGAGAGGCAAACCTTCTCTAGAAATTTTTATATAAGATTCCTAATGCATAGAAATTTTCTTAGGTCTATTTCTTATTAGGCTTCTTCTTAGACTTCTATTAGATTCTTCGAATAAATTTCTTAAAATTTTTTAGGTCTTTTCATGCCTTAAAACCATCACAATTTTTTTGATTTTTTCCATTTGGTTATTATAAATTTATTAAGATTACATGCTTTGTGCAAAGTTTCACACCTGTTTTTACCACTTAAAACGATAAGTGTCAACTAATTCTGTCAATTTGACTATGTTTTTTCGTCACCATAATAATTGAAACATAAGTATATTTTGATTCCAGTGTATTATTCAGACGTTAAAATCAACATTGCATCAAGACGTTATGTATTAATCAGACGTTATATTCAAACATAAACAATCTGTTGATTCCCAGTGTATTAATCAGATGTTTTATATCAACATTATATCAAGACGTTATATCAACGTTATATGCACATATGTATTAATCAGACTTTATATTCAACAAAAAGCAGTCTGTTGATTCCCAGTGTATTAATCATCACATGTTATTTGCTTAATATTGGCTGGATCCAATTTCTTGTTCTATTATCAAGGGATGGAGACAAATTGGGCCAATATTACCAAGACTTGCAGTTATGCTATTATGATAGTGAAATTGTATAAAGTCCGAGAGATTTTCATAATGCCGCCTATAGCAAAAAATTAAGCTCAATATTTCTGCTATAGGACAATAAAAAATTAAGCAATAAAAGTGGTATTTTCAGATTCAGAAGGAAATAAGGATTCTTTTGTAAGTGAATACAAACGAAACACTAAAACACAAACGAACACTAACACACCTAATATAACAAATAACATAATCGGTCTTTCTAAAAACATGTTTTGTAGGCATGTTTTTGTAGGAAGTGCTTGATCTAGAATAATTTTTATAATACTCAAAAATTGATCCATAGCTTTGATTTTTAGCTAATCAATGATGTATATACATTTCTTTTCAATTCCTGTTTTAATAACAATATATTAGGTTAAATTCTTGTTTTATTTTACTCATCTAATCATTTTTTTTACCCCCGTTAACTGCCAATTAATGGCAGTATTTGGCTTTTGGTACAGCAATCAGAACAGTTTACAACTTCCTAGAGGTCCCATGATCATATATTTTTTTTTGGGTAATTCTCTTGATTTTTCACACACACATTCATATTTTCAAACTTTACTCCCACTAAGTGTTAAGACAACACAACTGCATATAGAGATGTCTTTCATTAAAAATTTAGTTCTGGGTTACTAATCTCCTTGGTAACTTTGAGGCTTTTAGGCTCCCTCAACCCACGTAACGAATGTACAACTCTCCCTACCCCTAATAAAGACTAATAGAGAGCCCTCCCTGCTTCAGAGATAGGGAGCTTTACATCGCAGTGCTTTATTATTCTACATTGCAAATATCTAGATATACAATATTTACATCTATAACTATTGCATATTCTTTCCACTTATGAATATTTTACTGGCGTAATTTAATTACAAAATATTTGTTATTGTAAGTGAATCTCCATTTCACTTGATTATGATTTTCTATTATTTAAATAAAACAAAAACAAACAAATATGCGCATGAGTTTTATATCATAAGAATTGATCAATTTAATTCAGAAATGTAAACTTACCATTTGCAAGTCTTTTCATGTCATCTACTCTTTCTATTGATGCACCCCTGTCCGGTTCTGAAAATTGAGGATCACTGGGCAAATAACCAAATTTCTCTTGATTTTTTACCTTAGGTCCAGAAACAATTTGAACATCACCAGAAGTCAGATGCATTCTTGATGGTATATTTTCCTTTTCAACCCGTCGACGATCCTAGGAAATTAATTATTTGATTAATCTTGACCGAAAAAATAATCAAAATTAAGGTATATCTTTTAATTGGAAACTTGAATAGTCGAAATCTGTAGCACAGAGTAAATATATTAAATAAAATTCTTTATATTTCTGTTTTAAATATCAATCAATATAATTCTTCTTAAAATACATGCATAGTCATAGCGCATAGTAAGAAGTAAATTTTGTTAGGTAGCGTTCTCGAGTAATTACTTATGTATCCACTGATCCAGGTCATTGATTTTAATTAGCAGCAGCAAATTACCTTAAGTTTGTCTTAATCTTAATTAGGATTCTAACGCCTTAGGCAGATAGATCGCAGAGAGAAAATTTCGCTTTTTCTAAAATCATGTTTGAGAGGATAAACTGAAGCAACACATTCCTCTCAGTTTTTTCATTTTCTATTAGCATATTTAAGGAAAAGTAGAAAAATCCGACCTTCCTCTTTTTCTAAGCCAATGGAAATTCCAAACCTGCAATCGGTAGCAAGATAAATAAGAAAAACAATAGTGTTCAAATTAACTTTACTAACCTTATCAGTCTTGTTTGCGTTATCAGAGGCAACGCTATAGCGTTACCTGTTGTAAAGCCATGTTGCCTCAATGTTTTTATTTATTATTATTATTATTTTTTCTAGAGGCGCTTATATGGAAGGGGCCATCGTATAAAATTCAGATGGAGGCTCATTCGATTGGAAATTGGAAGTTCTAGTGCCCTTTTAAGAGTCAAAAGTGATTGGAGAGCAATTAGCCCCCGCCATACCCTTTTCCCCAAAATACATCCGATAAAGTTTTGAGATGGCCATTTCGTTAAAAAACTATCCTAAAGATCATATAACAAAAAAATTCCGGGGTCGACAAAACCCCCAGGGCGGGGGCAGGTGTTGTAAGGTATGCCCTAGGGGCATTTATGGTTTTTATTGAAGGAATGCCTCGTATGCACCTCAGAGAGGGCTCATTTGATTGAAAATTGAAAGATCTAGTTCAGTTTTTAAGAGTCAAAGAGATAAGAGGGCAACTAGCCCCCCAAACCCCTTTTCCCCCAAACCCATAGAATTAAAATTTTGAGATGCCATTTTGTTAAAAATAGTTCAAACATTGGATAATAAGAACTTCAGGTCGACAAAACCCTCCAGGGCCTTGGGGCAGGCGTTGTAAGTTATACCCTGGGGGCAAATGGGGTTCTTACAGAAGGGATGCTTGTACAAACTTCAGAGAGGGTTCATTTGACTGGAAATTGAAAGTACTAGTTCACTTTTTAAGAGTTAAAGACATCACAGGGTACCTAGACCCTCCCCCCCCCCAACGCCCTTTTTTTCCCAATAATACCGATAACAGTTTTGAGATAACAATTTCGTTAAAATTAGTTTTGAAGATCATATATCAAAACTCCGAGTCGACACAACCCCCAAGGCCTGGGAGCGGGCCGCTGTAAATTATGCCCTTTGGGCATATATGGTAATTATAGTAAGGATGCTCATATAAACTTCATAGAGGACTCATTTGATTGGAAATTAAAAGTTCTAGTTCACTTTTTAAGAGTCCAGTCAAAGAGATCAGAGGGAAAATAGCCCTTCCACCCACATACCCTTTTTCCCCAAACCCATCCGAAAAAAATTTTGAGATTGCCATTTTGTTAAAATAGTTCAAAAATCAGATAATAAAAAATCCGGGGTCGACAAAAACCCCAGGGCCCAGGGGCAGGCGTTGTAAGCTACGCTTTGGGGGCATATGTTGGTCTTATAGAAGGGATGTTCGTAAACTTCAGAGAGGGCTCATTTGACTGAAAGTTGAAAGTTCTAAATCACTTTTTAAGAGTCAAAAGAGATCAGAGGTTATTTAGCCCCCCCCCCACATCCATTTCTCCCAACTACATCTGGTAAAATAAAATTTTGAAATAGCTATTTTGTTCGAAACAGTTCTAAGATCATATATCAAAACCCCAGGGTCGACAGCATCCTCCAGGGCCAGGGACCAGGCGTTGTAAGTTATGTCTCGGGAGCTTATATGGTTCTTATAGACGAGATGCTCGTATAAACTTCCGAGAGGGCTCAATTGATTGGAAATTGAAAGTTTTAGTTTACTTTTTTAAGATTCAAAAGAGATCGGAGGGCAACTAGCCCCCCCCTCACGCCCCTTTTTCTACTAAATTCATCCGATAAAAAAGAGGGCTCTTTGATCGAAATTGAAAGTTCTAGTTCACTTTGAGATTGCCATTTTGTTAAAAATAGTTCAAGCACCAAATAATAAAAACTCCAGGGTCAAAACATCCCCCTCAGGGCCCTGGGGCATGCGTTGTAAGTTATGCCCTGGGGACATATATGGTTCTTATAGAAGGGATGCTCGTATAAACTTCAAAGAGGGCTCTTTTGATCGGAAATTGAAAGTTCTAGTTCACTTTTTCGGAGTCAAAAGAGGTCAGAGGGCAACTAGCCCCCCCCATGCCCTCTTCCCTCCAAATGTACCTGCTAAAAAAATTTAGTGATAGCCATTTTGTTAGAAATAGTTCAAAGATCATATATCAAAAACTCTGGGATCGACACAACACCCCCGTGGGCCAGGGACAACAAAGGAAGGCGTTGTAAGTTATGCCCTGGTGGCATACATGGTTCTTATAGAAGGGATGCTCTTATAAACTTCAGAAAGGGTTCATTTGATCTGAAATTAAAGTCCTAATTCACTTTTTAAGAGTCAAAAGAGATCAGAGGGCAACTAGCCCCCGCACAACCTTTTTTCCCCTAAGCCCATCCGATAAAATTTTTGAATAGTACATTCTGTTAAAAATAGAAATAAGTTCAAACATCAGATAATAAAAAACAAAAAAACAAAAAAAAAACAAAATTTGGGGGTCAAACAACACCTCAGGGCCTTGAGGCAGGCGTTGTAAGTTATGCCCAGGGGGCATATATGGTTCTTATAGACAGGATGCTCGTATAAAAACATTAGAGAGCGCTCATTTGGTCGAAAATTGAAAGTTCTATTTCACTTTTACAATAAAGTGTCAAAAGAGACCGAAGAGCAACTAGCCCTCCCCCCACCCTTTTACATGAAATTCATCCGATAAAAATAATGAGGTAGCCATTTTGTTAACAATGGTTCGAAGTCAGATAATAAAAATTCCGGAGTCGACGCAAAACCCCGAGAGCCCGGGGGCAAGTGTTTTTAAGTCATGTCCAGAGGGCATATAAGGTTTTTATGTAAGGGGAAGTCGTATGAACTTCAAAGGTGGCTCATTTGGTTGGAAGTTGAAAGTTCTAGCTACCTTATTTATGAGTCAAAAGGGGTAGGAGGGTATCTACACCCCCCCCCCCCCCCGATATACACACCCACTCTCTCTTTTCCACAAATTCATCCGATCAAAATTTTGAAAATTGTCAGTTGGTTTGAACTAATCCAACGGTCAGATAACAAAAAACTTCGGGTCAACCTACCCCCCCCCCCCTAGAGCCCGAGAGAAAGGTTGTGACTTATGCCCTGGGGGCATGTAAAGTTCTTAGGAATAAGTGGTCGTATAAACCTCAGAGGGGACTCAAATGATTAGAAATTGAAAGTTCTAATTTTCTTTTTAGGATTCGAAAAAGTGATCCAATTGCACCCCCCCCCCCCGGCCACCCCACTTTTTCCCAAATAGATCTGATTGAATTTTTAATACAGCCATTTGGTTCAAGATAGACCAAAGATCATATAGCAAAGACTTCAGAGATAACACAGCCCACCAAAACCTGGGGGAAGTATTTTAAATTGTGCCCCGGGGGTACATAAGGTTTTTATGGAAGGAATGGTAATATAAGCTTCGAAAGGGGCTAATTTGATTGTAAATTGAAATTTCTAGTGCCTTTTTTTAAGAGTCGAAAGTGGTCGGGAGGGCAACTAGCCCCTCCCCCAAGCCCCATTTTTTCCCCAAATGCCTCTGATCAAAACTTTGATAGTCATTTTTGTTCAAAAATAGTTTCAAGATGAAATAACAAAAACTGTTTTGGGAAAGTGTTTTAAGCTATGCCCCGGGGGTAGATAAGGTTTTTTTGTAAGGGACGGTAGTATAAACTTCAGAGGTGGCTCATTTGATTGGAAATTGAAATTTCTATTAACCTTTTAAGTCATCAAAACTGATCGGTTGGTATATACACCTCTTATCCACCCTCTTGAAAGATCTAGCTGACTTTTAAAGAATCAAAAGAGACTACCCCCTACGCCCCTTTTCCCCAAACCCATCCGACGAAAATTTTGAGATAACCATTTTTATAAGTTTTTTGTCGAAGGGGTAATCGTACAGACTTCGGAAAAGCCTTATTCTATTTAAATTGAAAGTTCTAGCTCCATTTTTTAAAGTCAAGAGTAATCAAAAGGTAGGCACCCCCCCCCCCCGTCTCGTTTCAAATGCTTTCGATCAAAATTTTGAGTTCGCCATTTTGTTTAAAATCGTCCAAAGGGGGAATAGGTAAGGTTCCGGGTTCGAATCCCCCCAGCCCTGGGGAGAGGCTGTAAGTTACATTAGCAGCCCATCGTTAACAGGCCATCAGAGGCATCGCTATAGCGCTGCCTATAGTAAAGGGCATACGGCTCCAATGATCGGAAATTGAAAGCTCTAGTTCCCTTTTTAAGAGTTAAAAGAGATGAGAGGGCAGCTAGCCCCCCACGCCATATTTCACTAAGCCCTACCGATAAAAAAAGTCTTAAATAGCCATTTTGTTAATATAGTTCAAACATCGGATAATAAAAACTCCAGGGGTTAAAAACAAGCCCTAAGAGCCCAGGGGCGGGCACTGCAAGTTATGCCCCGGGGGAATATTCAAGGTTCAAGGTTTAATTTTAAAATATCTGTACAAAATAGACATAAATAGAGGGCAAACGCCGGAGACACAAGGTCGAATGACAAAAATTTGCAAAGATTTGCTGCAATCAATAAATGGTAGATAAAGACACCATGAACCCGTGATTGAAAATAATGGCGAGAACGTGATCTCTCTGTGCTTAATTTTAGGTGCTGAATGTTCCATTTATGTCGGGTTTCATAAGAATGGGCATGTTGCACAGGGAAAAAATTATTCGAACGAAAGTACGTAGGTAGTTCCGACCGGTCATATTTTACCTTAAATAAAAAAGAATTAAGGGTGAATATCTGTGAAACAGGCAAAATATTAGTTAGAAGATATAGAGTTTCAGTTTTACTCTTACAAGGATACGAAGACGGTGATGGTAAATATTTCTTTAAAATTAGAAAAGCCTGGTTTTGAAGAATTTTTATCGGTTTCACATGACATCTGAATGTTGCCAAATATATCAGAGGACAATACGTAAAATTGGAATGAACCAACGCAAAAATAAATTAGACGTAGGACTTCATATGGAAAAAAATGCTGAAACCTTCGCATTATACCAACCCCTTGAGCAACTTTAACCCGTAATCTATTACAATGTTCTTTATATGACAGATTTTCATCAATAATAATACCAGATACCGGAACGAAGTTGCCCTTTGAATTTGAAAATTTGCAGCAAATGTTGTTGAAATTCCTTGTGCATTCTGCCCAATTCTACTATAAATGATAAATTTGGTTTTTGATGCATTTAGTGACAAACGATAAGCTTTTAGCCATACAAGAAGCTGTGAAAATACGATTTGCAGCTTCTCATTGAGATCCTCTTCCGAATGTCCAGTAAGTGATGATCCGGTATCATCAGCGAAAATATATTCAGACCAAGGTTTTCTGTCGCTGATGGAAGGTCATTTATGTATATTATAAAAAGCAGTGGTCCCAGGATTGAACCTTGCGGGACACCAATATTTGACAACAGACATGGATCCGAAACTGTGTCGTTCATCATAGTCACTTGGGAGCGACCACTTAGGTAAGATGCGATAAAATCGTGCGCTGGTCCTCGTAACCTACCGTGGTTTAATTTATACAACAATATTTCATGGCATAACGAATCGAAGGCCTTCCCAAGGTCCAAAAATATACTTGCCGGGATCCATTTTCTGTCCAGACACTCGTGAATAAATTGTACCGTAGTTAATATAGCATCCTGCGTACTATGCTCTTTTCTAAATCCATATTGTGTTTTTGAAAAATAATCTTTTGAACAGAGAAAATTATACATTCGATTATAAAAACACATCGCTCCATTAGTTTAGAAAAACCCAAAAGAATAGAAATGGGTCTATAATTCGAGCAATTAGTCCGTCACCACTTTTATATAGCGGTAACACTTTCGCTTTTTTGAAAGAATCCGGAAAAGTTCCCGATCTAAATGACAGATTTATTAAATGACACATAACTTTATTAATACTAGGTAAATGGCTTTAACAATATTGGTCGACGATTCATCAATCCCCGGGAATTTCCATTCTTTAAAAGCTTACCAACCTTAGCAAGCTCTTCCTCTGTTACCGGAGTTAAAAACATAGAATTCTCAGAAGGACTTCCTAGGTACGTAGGATAATTACATTGCCCATGGGACATATTATGTTGGAGCTTATTAGCTATTGACTGCCCGATTGACACGAAATGAAAATTTATGTAATTTGCCATTTCTAGTTCCCTTTCAATTGTATTACCATGGGCATCCCGTATTTTTGATGGTGAAGAAGACGTCCGCGATCGATTTAAACATGAGTTGATTAGTTCCAAGTTTTCTTTGGGGACTTACTTACTTCATTAAAAGAATCGAAATAAAATTTCACTTTAGCATTACGTATTATTTTTGAAAGTAGGTTTTTATAGTTTTTGAAGGCTCTTCTATTTTCTTCACTTGAGAAAGATATTAAAGTTTTATAGAGATTGTTTTTATGTTTTATTGACGTCAAAAGGGCTGGCGATATCCATGGTTGGATGGGTTTGATTATATTTCCGTTTTTTTTTTTACTCTTGGGCACGACTCATCAAGTGCAGCATTAAATCCTTCTAAAAAATAATCCGTCGCAGTGTTTATTTCATCAGCATCAAATACAGGAGACCAATAAGTTAAATTCAGTTTATCCTTTAAACATACTAGATTTTTTTTTATTGATAATCCGAGTTTGCTGTTTCTGGTGATTTTATTTTATGAATCTGGTATCTCACATCAGAAATTAAAAAAAAAAAAAAAAAATGATCAGAGAAATCCGTCAGAACAACACTGTGAAGACTGGCTGGTGTTGTTAAAAATATATTGTCAATGAGAGTTGCACTAGTCGATGCAACACGCGTTGGAATTGTACACGAAGGAATTAGGAAATTCGATGTCATTAATGTAATAAATTCTGTTGTATGGGTGTTTTCTTAAATTACAGTAGATTCATATTAAAATCCCCCATAACCACAACATCCTTATCATCCAAAGATGCTAGTAAAGACTCCAGAGATTGCAAAAAAAAAAACGGTATTGGGCCGACGGGGCTTATACACAACACAAACTTGAATTTTTTTAGTCCCAAGCCGACATTCAACAGCCAGTATTTCACACACTTTTTCAACATTATATTTTTTCCAGTTCTGGCAGTCGCTCAAACTGCGCTTCATCATTCAAAAATAACCCAAGGCCGCCTTTTTCAGGGACTAGTCGATTCTTATCAATGAATTTATATCCCGGGATATTCACATTATAATTTGTCTTATCATTAATAAATGTTTCACAAATCCCCAAAATGTCAATTTGATTTGCTAGCAATAAATTTGTTAGTTCATCATAGAACTCATGAGTCCTTGTACATTCACAAACCCCATTCGCAATGAATTATCTTCAAGTCTGTTTATTTCATCAGGAGAAACGTACCATGACGGTTTTATTTTAGAAAAAGTGTTGTTTTCTCTTTGACCGAATACATGAAAAGTTTCAGAAAGTAAAGATAGGTTAAGGGTTTCCCCTCCAAAACCACCAGTCTATCGGTCCCCCCCCGCACCCGCAAACTTTAAAGTCAGTAGACTAGAACCTTATACTTTGCCAAGGCCCCCGTACCAAACAGGTTTTTCTGGTAGGTAAACAGGTCATTACACTCGGTCATTACACTCTTTGTCAAGAGGATTTACGCAATTTCAAAGTTCAGTGTCTTTTTTTTAGTGGTAAACCAAAAAACCGATGTTCCCTTTTTACTCGCCAATTATTTTTGTATATATTCAGGTTTCATATTTGATTCTCCATCAGTTTTGAACAGTTTATATTCGAGATAGCATAAGAGAATTGGATTCAAAGAGAATAGTTATTTTTTTATTTGAGAGGATATTAGTGAAGAAAAAAAAAAAATGAGTGGTGCATTTACACTATTGGAGATTAATGATGGAACCGACAGCAGCAGCAGCAACGATACACGAGTACCCAATGTGGCTGTGGAAATAACTGCTGGTTGTAGACTATGTCTCGAATGGTACACTATGTATGCTAGATACGTGATATCATTAAGCAAATTTAAGCAGGAGGAGCAGCTGTGTTTTGCTGGAAAAGTAAATATTCTCCATATAAATAAACTTCGGTCAGCATTAGATGTTCTATCGAAATATATTGATGAGAACAAAATGCATCAGTGAATATTATTACTGTAATTATGTTCAATAAAACTGTTTCTAAATCAATGGTATTTTTTCTTTTTTTTCTATAGTAGACTAGCGTATATTTTGAGTACAAAAACGAGATTCTGATTAGTCTGAACTTGGTTGTGAGAGAGTTAGGACTCTAAAAAATGGATAGATTCGAGAAAGATCGAATCATGAGGAATCTAATTCTTATGGAAAAACGTTTGATTCTAGATGATGATTTTTCTAGAGTTGTCTATTCAAAGGAAGATATTTTCTCGGGGAATGCTTGTCGATATAATGAAAACTGATTCTCCATCATTAGACTACTGTATGAAGCTTCTACATCGTGGTCCAAATGCATTTACACAATTTATTGATATATTGATCACGACACAGCAAAATGATATTGTGGATATGCTTTTAAACATTAGTTTTTAGAAATTTAGGACTTTTTTTTCATAAGAAAGATGGTGCTCAAGGATGATTTACTCCTCTCTCTCTCTCTATCTCAGGCAATTTTTTGATGTTGCTAGCTCAGTTTCATTGTGGCAGCGAGAGCGTCAACACATGACAAAATGTTCCATACATGTCCGTTATGTATGTACTCACTGGGCAGTTGGTCATCATGTGAGAATTGCACAATGATTGAGGAGTATGATGAAAAGTGTAGATTATGCAACCCGTGTAAATTGCATAGAGGATATGCTGTACAAATTTAAAGGTTGTAATTCCTGTCTTGAAGAGGTGTGTGACTCTCATCCTAGAGGCCACCTATGCTCCAATTGTCATTAAGAAAAATGTAAGCAGTGGGGAGAGTAGATATCCCGGTATGATTGGAAAGAATCCTAACCGGGATTTTAGTTTATTGCTACGAGATTGGTATCGTCGTGGTTTTAGATTGTTCTGGGAGGAGGAACCAGGTCAACGATTCAACTGTTGGAACAACAAGAGAATATGGTTTCTACGTCATTGTTGTGAAGACAATGGGTGTTTTGATTATAAGCCCACTGATTTTTATTTGGCAGTGACAGAATGTGATTCGACACTTGAGGACACACTGTTTGTGAAATTGCTTCAAATACACAAATTGAAACATGTGAATTTCTATAGAATGAATGCGAATAGTATCATTGACTATACAAAGAGATATGACAAGAGTGAAGTCACACTCTACTGTAGAAAATGTGACCCTGACATTGCAGTACATCAGGATCAGTACACTGTGAATTCAGATAATCTACCTGCACTAGTTGTTGTCGACAAATACCTAGTAGTGGATGAAATCTAAAGAGTAGAAAAGTCGTTTTATCATGTATATAATTTTTTTTTATTAATAAACAATTTCACATACATCTTTAGAACATTTTATTCTTAGGGCACTAAAATCAATATTAAATACACTTGTAAGTATATTCTCCACTAGAAAGTCGTTCAATTGAGGTAAGTCAACGTATATGTTGAGAAACTGTTTTGTAGGTGTAGCCACGACATCTGAACATGAAAAAGAGTAGTGCATGAAAGCCAACATGTCTTAGTCGTTAAATCCTGTACTCTTCGTTGATTTTGAATAATGGTTTTCCCACTGCTTTCAATAAAGTTGCTGATGTATGGAACGTAGAATTTATACGATAGGCCAAGAGGATCAAAAAATTCAATATTCTTCGCTGTTTGAAAGATGCATAGCCAATGACCGGTCTTCAAAGTCGATGGACTGCTATTAACAATGATTAGGGTATTGTTAACACTTGGAATTTTTTCAATGAAGTCTGAGGGTATGCAATAGGACTTGTATTGGGACATGTATGGATCCATACTAAATACATTGATTATTTGATTTGTGTTCATGGTGCAAGGTCTATCTAGTAGAACACTGCCGTCGGGTGTGATTTCCGAATAGGTTTCAAATTGACTCAGTGATATTAGCGTGATACTCTCAGTCAGAGCATCGGCAAATGTACACTCTAAACGTACATTCCCAGTTCGTACTATGCTCATATCCTGTGTGCCTGACAAGTCCAAAACAATAACCCCATGATTTTTGAAAAACATTGATTCGGTTATTCCATTTTCAAATAGTTTGAGAGTCATGATCTAGGGATTGCATGGTCAACTCGTACAGAGTTCTATAGGATTTTTTATCAAATGATAGAGTGTACAGTGGAATACCATTCACTTTGCACACAAGACTAGATAGACCCCCCCCTGAAAAAATAAAATCATGGGGGGATTCAGTCCAGGATCCAACGGCACTGCCACTCTTCACAAAGGCCAAAGCCAATTTTGAAGGGATTTGTCTTTACCCTGAGCTAGTAAAACGTCGGGCGCCCAATCAACTTTTTATTTTTAAAATCTGAAACGGGTAGCGACTTGATTTCCCGTGGTATGTTTGTAGGTCCGAAGGTGTACTTTATACAGACACACGACGAGGAAATCAAGAAACGTTGCAAAGGAGTACCCACGCGCTATGTGGACAAGAATTTCAATATGGACATTTATGGAATTGTATGTGTTCAAAATGCAATTCCACGAGCCAAAACTTGTTGCAATTCGTTCAATGAACTACAGGAACTATACTGTAAATGTAGAGAAAATACCCATGAGTACCATTTTCCGACAAGGTCTATGTTTGTCAAGATGGTGTGACCACCCTCCCCCTTGGTCACTATTTAACTTCAGACCGGACCGAATGTATTGCCCACCGGGAAAGTCTCGGTTTAAATAAAGTCCTGTAACTAATTTCCTAAAAACCTTTGGGGGGGGCCTCGCTGCCTTTGGGGGGGGGGGGGCCCTCGCGGCCCGGGGGGGGGCCGGCCGCCGCCAGCGCGGGGGGCACCGTCACCAAAGTTTCTTTTTTGGACTTAGAGCAGATTTTTTTTTTCAAGTGCCATCTCTAATTTAATATTTTTTTCTCTATAAAAAAAAAAAAATGTTTTTTCTCTCTGTCCCTATGTAAATGCTGTTGTATTTTTTTTATAAATAAATTTAAAAAAATGTATTTTTTCAAGTGCTCTCTTCTAATTTAACGTTTTTTTTTTTCTCTATAAACAAAAAAAAAGTGTTTTTTTATCTGTGTTACCTATGTAAATGTTGTTGTTGTATTTTTTATTATGAATAAATTTAAAAAAAGTGTATTTTTTTTTCAATGTATTGTTACATTTTTTACGTGCATATAAATAAAGAAAAAAAATAATGATTCTTTGTCTTTGTCTTTGTCTTCTTCTTGAAGAACAGAGTAGTAGGGAAAAAAAAATTATTTAGTCATTAGACAATTAAGGGTCTACAGTTAGTTGTCCAGGTGAACTGTTGAAAGGAACATGTATCAATTTAAAAAACGCCATTCAGATCGTTTCTGTGTGGGCCCCAATGTCGGGCAAAACAACACTCTTACTAAAATAATTAAAAATTGTGATAAAATTGTTTGCGGAAAAGCCGAAAAAAATCTACTATTGCTATAGTATTTGGCAGGAGTCATACAATAAAATAAATCAGCTCTATTGCTGCCACCACCATGGGATCGATTCAGATACAGTTCATACAGGGACTTGATGTTTTTCAACATTATTGAACCAAACTCTTGGCTGATCATTGACGATCTGGCTGAATCACTGAACAATGGTCCCAGCAAATGTTGCAATTGTTCACTGTTCGCTCTCATCATGAACAGATTTCCGTTACTCTGGTTCTACACAATCTCTTTCATCAGAGCAAATGTATGCGAACACTTGCTTTGAACTGTACCTACTATATCATCTACAGAGTTGTTCGTGATTCTAGCTCGCTAATAACCCTCAATAAACAAATCTATCCAGGTGCCCCTAAATTTTCTGCTCTCGGCATACAATCAAGCAACTAATAAACCCCACGGTTTATATCCTGCTGGATCTTAATCAAATAACAACCCGAGGATCTGCGTGTAGTCACAGATATTTTCGACAATGAAATTAAACACAGTATATCTCCCGGTGAACACTAAAAGACCTATTAGTCGCTATCATGACACTGAAATAAACTACATGAAAATAGACACTTGTTTTCAGTTCTAAGCACTTTCAAAACCTCAGCTTAGAAAAGCAATACTCAAACATGTTATTGACAATGATTTCATTAATCTAATATTTGAACTTTGTTTAAAATTTGACCGAGGGTAATGTTTTCAACTACCAGAAGTAGTTAAGCAACAGGCAAAGCAACATCGTTCCATTGTACGTACATTGGCCTCTAAAAAGAAAGGAAAGAATTTTAAAAGGAAACGACTTCTTCAGGCGGGCGGTAGCTTTTTTCACACTTTTACTGCCAATAATTGCAGGACTTGTAAACAGTTTTCTCTAGAGAATGGCAAAACCCTATAAATTGACTCCAATAGAAAACTCGCTCTCTCACCTGTCGAACACTTTGAGGACAATCTGAGTAAATTCCTCGACAATGAAACTATTGATGATGATAAAAAACTGATTTTACTTCAAGATGCACTTCGCCGAGTGGACAAACACTATCGATCAAAAGCCCACTGCTGCTGCTGCTGATCCCAAAAAGAATCATCTCCTCAAGAATCACCTGCTGCTGTTGGAACACAATTAAAGAAGGAGGAATTGGATTCAATTGTATTGAAATTGGAAATCTAAATGCCCCACTCATATCGTGAACAAAGTAAACGATGGGGTCCTTAATCTATCTCTTGGAAAGTGGTCAAAATTCAAGTTGAGAGCAATGGGGAAAGGATTATAATTCAGGGCAAGAGCTATAATCTACTTGATTTAAATGTATGACATGTTACAAATCGTAAAGGACTATTATCATTTGACACTCATCTATACAACTTTCTAAATACATTAAACTTCCCCAAAAGTCTTATTGGCAATAGACAAATTCTAAAAAAATTAAATGAACGTGCATCATCATACATCATCAACATTAAAAAGATGAACTTGAAGCAGAAGAAGATTTTAAATCAATTTTGGAAAATACTAGCACACCACTGATTTCGCTAGACAAATCGAAGACGATCAATGTCAACGTCCCCACCACCACCATCAGCAGCAGCCAGTATACAAAAGGGTAGCGACGTTACACAACGTGTTTACGTTTCGAAATGGCTGAAGTTCTGAAAGAGGTTTATGAACAATATTGGCGAGGCGGGGAGTTTAAGTTTCCCCCACAACTCTTTCCAAAGTCACAGGTGTTTCGCACTAAAAGAGTACAAGACTATCTACAAAAATGAACCAAGTTACACTCTGCATAGAAATCATAGACTTCGTGCCAATCAATATCGAAAAACTAAAGCCTTTTACCCATTGGATATAATGCAAGCATATCTCCTGACTCTAGATGAGCTTCAAAGACGTCACAATACACCGTACAAGTACCCATTCTACTTGCAATCAGTGTTTTTAGTCGCTATGCATATGCAATCCATTGCGATCAAAGAGAGGTGTTGAAGTTGCTCAGGCCATTGAAAGTATTCTCGAAAAGGATTCATATAAAAAAATTCAAACGGATCGTGGTAGTGAATTTGTTAATCCTCATGTTGCAAAAAGTACTAGAGAAATATAGTACACTGCTCTATCATAGTCCACAGTCCTATAAAGGCTGCATTGGCCGAACGATTGATAAGAAACTATTCGACTTTTAATTTCAAGATATTGTACATTGAAAAAATACGCCGGCTTTTATTCATGATCTAGATAAAAATCATGTTGATTTATAATCAACGACCTCATCGATCATTGTCCAACTCTACACCAACGGAAGTTCATCATTCGGATCATAATACAATTGACACCTTTCTTAAACAATATTCCAATGAATCAAAAGTCGAGAAGAAGAAGAAAAATAAATTCAAGGTTGGTGATACTGTTCGAATTAATAGAACAACTAATTTTTTTGAAAAGGGGAATTAACTTGTGGTCCACTGAACTTTTAAAGTGGCAAAAATCCTAGACACTAAACCCATAACTTATCGCCTGCGTGATACCAAAGATGAAGAGATTCTCGGCGGCTTTTATGACTATGAATTGCAAAAAAGTTAAAAATGCTAGTGAAATCTATCAAATTGAAAAGATAATTAAAACGACACGTACTCGCGGGGGTAAGAAACAGTTACTTGGTTCGGCTGGCTAGGATACAACTCTGATTTTGATTCTTCGATTGGTGTTGAAAGATTATTGACAATGCCCAATGATTTCTATGTAACTTTCATGTCCAACGTTTCCGATCCTCTCTACAATGACTTGAATACGACAAGTGATTTTTTGGACAAAACTCTCACCCGCCATCAAATTTGACGGTGCATATGAAGTGGCCCTTGTCGACTGTATCCTCAAAAATACCTATGACATCCTGAGAAAGGATCGTAAATATGAAATAAAAAATAGACCGTTTTTTGAATTCGGTGATGAAGGTGCAATGGCAACTTTTGACTCTAATCAGTACCCTATTGCTAACATACCCTACAGGGAATACAATAACATGCATGAACTGTGTCGAGTTATCAACAAAAAAATTGCAAGTCGACAAGAAAAAAAGGTGGTTTCACTTTCAATTACTCAACGGAACAAAGGAGAATTTATATTACCAATCCATATTGAGAATGAAAGAATTTTCCTCAATGAGAATTTACGTGAGGTTCTTGGTTTTAAAAAACGTATTATTAAGACAGAAAATTTCAGTGGTAGTGACCATGTTATCTATGCAGACTATGCACCCAGCTTCTCCACGGACACTTGTATATTTCTCTACGCTTCATTTGTGGAAACATCTCGGGTTGGTAATTCAAATGTTCCACCTCCTACGAGTTCTTGAACGAAAAACCAATCAAGAACATTGTTTCACCACTACAATATAAAGCATCTTCAGTATATTCCCCGTAAACACTTCCTATTTGGAACTCTGTCAGTTAACACTAAGAACTGAATTAGGTGATCCAATAGCAATTTCAAAAGGTCTAGCAGTGATTACATGTCATTTTCGACCTATTGTCAACGACAAAGACGGTACAATTCGCCTAAAAAAAAAATGAACAATAGAAGAATTCCCATTTGTCTGTCCCGAAATTGATTGTTATGTTGGTGCTTTGAGTCCACGTCAAATAGGCAATGGATTGGACTACTACAAGGGGCGTACTACAATGTCTCGCTATGGTCTTGGTAGCTGGTTTGCTAAGCTATTTCGTTCTGCACTACCCTTGCCAGAAAATATCTTGTACCTGCTGCATCAAATTTTGCAGCCTCCACACTACAGGACTGGGGGTCGGGCAAGAATTTCAAGGAGAGTGTTTAAAGAAATATAGATCTTCAGCAAGAGCCGTTGGCGAACAATTAAAATCTCGACAAAATGGGGAGGGATTGAAAAGGATGCGTTCGCGTCATTCACTCATCAGTCTCCACCCCAGGCAGGAAGCAAAGGACATCAACAAGGACTTTGAGAAATAAAAACAACAAAGACCAATAAGCAGAAGAAGAAAAAGAAAAAAGATTGTTAGATCAAGAAGGATTTCTTTCTCTTAAGATGACTTATCTCCCCCACAAGGAATCATATCCATCAATCACTTCTCATTGAATCTATTCAATGCTGAAAAATGTTGATGTCAGTGTCAAGTATGGCTACTATGAACAATTTCACCCTCAACAACCCTCTCGGAAAAATATACACTTTCAAATATTTTCCAATGAAGACTATTTCATTGATTTGTCGTCAACATTTATTGATTTAAAATGTTGTGGTGAAGAAAAAGTCAGATAATACAACTCCAAATGCCGGCGATGGTCTCTCCTATGAAAACTGTATTCTGCACAACCTATTCAAACAAATTAATGTATTTATTAATGGGACATTGGTGAGCACTAGCAATAATTTATCCAACTATGCAAGCTACATACAATTTATGATGATGACGCCAAAGGCGTACAAGGAGATGAGAGGACAATCATTGGGCTATGAATATCGAACAGGTGTTGATACTGACGGTGAGTTGACTACTGCAGTGACCCAGGAGTATCATCTAGTTGGAAAATTAAATCATGAGATATTCAATATATCCCAATGGCTACCCCCCAATGTCAAGATTGACATAAAGTTACAGATGGCCCCATCGAATTTCATTTGAGAAAAACACTTCCTGCAGCACCCGATGCAATGTTATTATCACATCGGCAATTCTCCACGTCCGAAAACAACAAGTTATGAGCTCTGTTGCATTGGCAGTGGAAAAGCTAAGAGCCAATGGTAAAACATTAAACTTCTTGTCCCCCATACAATCACCAATCAACGTCACATTGCCACTGGTTCTCGTAGCTATAGCGATTCATCGTTTAAATCAATGGAGAAATCCCTTCAAAATTGGCTTTGGCCTTTGTGAAGAGTGGCAGTGCCGTTGGATCCTGGACTGAATCCCCCATGATTTTAATTTTTTCGGTCTATCTAGTCTTGTGTGCAAAGTGAATGGTATTCCACTGTACACTCTATCATTTGATAAAAAATCCTATAGAACTCTGTACGAGTTGACCATGCAATCCCTATAGATCATGACTCTCAACTATTTGAAATGGAATAACCGAATCAATGTTTTCAAAAAATCATGGGGTTATTGTTTTGGACTTGTCAGGCACACAGGATATGAGCATAGTACGAACAGGGAATGTACGTTTAGAGTGTACATTTGCCGATGCTCTGACTGAGAGTATCACGCTAATATCACTGAGTCAATTTGAAAACCTATTGGGAAATCACACCCGACGGCAGTGTTCTACTAGACCTTGCACCATGAACACAAATCAAATAATCAATGTATTTAGTATGGATCCATACATGTCCCAATACAAGTCCTATTGCATACCCTCAGACTTCATTGAAAAAATTCCAAGTGTTAACAATACCCTAATCATTGTTAATAGCAGTTCCATCGACTTTGAAGACCGGTCATTGGCTATGCATCTTTCAAACAGCGAAGAATATTGAATTTTTTGATCCTCTTGGCCTATCGTATAAATTCTACGTTCCATACATCAGCAACTTTATTGAAAGCAGTGGAAAACCATTATTCAAAATCAACGAAGAGTACAGGATTTAACGACTAAGACATGTGGCTTTCATGCACTACTCTTTTTCATGTTCAGATGTCGTGGCTACACTACAAACAATTTCTCAACATCTACGTGACTTACCTCAATTGAACGACTTTCTAGTGGAGAATATACTTTACAAGTGTATTTAATATTGATTTTAGTGCCCTAAGAATAAAATGTTCAAAGATGTATGTGAAATTGTTTATTAATAAAAAAAAATTATATACATGATAAAACGACTTTTCTACTCTTTAGATTTCATCCACTACTAGGTATTTGTCGACAACAACTAGTGCAGGTAGATTATCTGAATTCACAGTGTACTGATCCTGATGTACTGCAATGTCAGGGTCACATTTTCTACAGTAGAGTGTGACTTCACCCTTGTCATATCTCTTTGTATAGTCAATGATACTATTCGCATTCATTCTATAGAATTCACATGTTTCAATTTGTGTATTTGAAGCAATTTCACAAACAGTGTCCTCAAGTGTCGAATCACATTCTGTCACTGCCAAATAAAAATCAGTGGGCTTATAATCAAAACACCCATTGTCTTCACAACAATGACGTAGAAACCATATTCTCTTGTTGTTCCAACAGTTGAATCGTTGACCTGGTTCCTCCTCCCAGAACAATCTAAAAACCACGACGATACCAATCTCGTAGCAATAAACTAAAATCCCGGTTAGGATTCTTTCCAATCATACCGGGATATGTACTCTCCCACTGCTTACATTTTTCATAATGACAATTGGAGCATAGGTGGCCTCTAGGATGAGAGTCCACACACTCTCTTCAAGACAGGAATTACAACCTTTAATTTGTACAGCATATCCTCTATGTAATTTACACGGGTTTGCATAATCTACACTTTTCATCATACTCCTCAATCATTGTGCAATTCTCACATGATGACCAACTGCCCAGTGAGTTACATACATAACGGACATGTATGGAACATTTTGTCATGTGTTGACGCTCTCGCTGCCTCAATGAAACTGAGCTAGCAACATCAAAAAATTGCCTGAGATAGAGAGAGAGAGAGGAGTAAATCATCCTTGAGCACCATCTTTCTCTTATGAAAAAAAAAAGTCCTAAATTTCTAAAAACTAATGTTTAAAAGCATATCCACAATATCATTTTGCTGTGTCGTGATCAATATATCAATAAATTGTGTAAAATGCATTTGGACCACGATGTAGAAGCTTCATACAATAGTCTAATGATGGAGAATCAGTTTTCATTATATCGACAAGCATTCCCCGAGAAAATATCTTCCTTTGAATAGACAACTCTAGAAAATCATCATCTAGAATCAAACGTTTTTTCCCATAAGAATTAGATTCCTCATGATTCGATCTTTCTCGAATCTATCCATTTTTTTTAGAGTCCTAACTCTCTCACAACCAAGTTCAGACTAATCAGAATCTCGTTTTGTACTCAAAATATACGCTAGTCTACTATAGAAAAAAAGAAAAAATACCATTGATTTAGAAACAGTTTTTATTGAACATAATTACAGTAATAATATTTCACTGATGCATTTTGTTCTCATCAATATATTTCGATAGAACATCTAATGCTGACCGAAGTTTATTTATATGGAGAATATTTACTTTTCCAGCAAAACACAGCTGCTCCTCCTGCTTAAATTTGCTTAATGATATCACGTATCTAGCATACATAGTGTCCCATTCAAGACATAGTCTACAACCAGCAGTTATTTCCACAGCCACATTGGGTACTCGTGTATCGTTGCTGCTGCTGCTGTCGGTTCCATCATTAATCTCCAATAGTGTAAATGCACCACTCATTTTTTTTTTTTTTCACTAATATCCTCTCAAATAAAAAAATAACTATTCTCTTTGAATCCAATTCTCTTATGCTATCTCGAATATAAACTGTTCAAAAATGATGGAGAATCAAATATGAAACCGAATATATACAAAAAATAATTGGCGAGTAAAAAGGGAACATCGGTTTTTTGGTTTACCACTAAAAAAAAGACACGAACTTTGAAATTGCGTAAATCCTCTTGACAAAGAGTGTAATGACCGAGTGTAATGACCTGTTTTTACCTACCAGAAAAACCTGTTTGGCTATATGTCTGCGCAAATCGCTATGAGCTAGTCTACTAAAGTCAACTAAATAATATTCGAAAGATCCCACCCCGCGCCAGTAAGCCCGCGTGATAAGGAGCCCGTGCCACTGCCGAGTCATGAAAACCTATTATGCTTATCATCCTTCGAGAAGACCTAAGTTGAGAAGGTATAAGTAGAACAGAAAATAACTGGGGTAGAAATAATCAAAATAAACTTGAACCGAGCTAGCCTAAATAACACATCAAAATAAAAAATAAAACATATCTCAAACACAAAAACGAAACAATTATCAATCTAGAGCGGGATTGATCTAATATCTATACATAGTCGCCTTAATATTTCTTATGCTTTTACCCACTGCGACTCAGAATCCGATTTATACTCTAGCCAGAGTTTAGCCCCTTTTTGTTTCAATCGTGTGAGTTGTGCGGATCCATTCTCTTGCATCTCCTTACCCTTAGAACAGTAACTCGTTTCTAACAGAGTTTAATTTGGGTGGCAATTCCGTGCAAATCCGGACCCCAGTTCCTTTCAGCTTCGATATTGAACTGAAGATTGATAGAATATCTTTTTCTGTCGACACTGTTACGAAAACTGGAGGGGTGATCGGCTTACGGCTAGACACATTTGACTTCTGAGGCACCCGGTAGCACTGTGCTATTTGGATTTTATCCGTGATTTCCATTTTTGATGTCAGTAAACGTAGACACATTCGCGAGAAACTGTCTGTTGGTTTTTCTCTTTCGGTAATCCGAAGATGATTAAGTTGAGTTTTCGGTCTTTTACTTCGATTTCCAGCAGTCTAGTTTCGATTGTATCAAACAAATATGGTTCTTATTGAAGGCATGCTCGTATCAACATTAGAGAGGGCTTATTTGATTGGAAATTAAAAGTTCTAGTTCACTTTAAGAGACCGAAGGGCATCTACCTCCCCCACGCCCTTTCCCCCCAAACCCATCCGATAAAAATTTTGAGTCAGCTATTTTTTTTTATAATAGTTAAAAAATCAGATAAAAAAAAACACTAGAGTCGACAGAAACCCCCCGAGCCCCGGGACAAGTGTTTTTAGTTATGCCCCGAGGGCATATAAGGTGAGGTCGGTTTTACGAAAGAGAGGTCGTATAAAATTCAGATGTGGCTCATTTGGTTGGAATTTAAAGTTCTAGTTACCTTTCTTAAGAGTCAAAAGGGATCGGAGGGTATCTATGACCCTCTCCCACACACACATACGCTATTTTCCTCTAATGCATCGATCGAAATTTTTTGAGCTTGCCAGTTTGTTTAAAATAGTCCAATGATCAGATAACAGAAGTTTTGGTGTCAACATAACCTCCCTCCTAGAGCCAGGGGGAAGGGTTGTAAACTTAGGCCTATACCCTGGGGGCTTATAAAAGTTTTTATGGAAGAAGTGGTCGTATAAACCTCGAAGACAACTCAAATGATTAGAACTTGAAAGTTCTAATTTTCTTTTTAGGATTCAAAAGTGATCTGATTGCACCCCCCTCCCCATCCAACCCACCTTTTCCCAAATACATCTGATTTGAATTTTTAATATAGCCATTTGTTCAAGATAGACCAAAGATAATATAGCAAAGACTTCAGAGATAACACAGTCCACCAAAACCTGTGGCAAGTGTTTTAAATTGTTCCCCGGGGGGTATATAAGGTTTTTTATGGAAGGAATGGTCGTATAAGCTTCGAAAGGGGCTAATTTGATTGTAAATGAAATTTCTAGTGCCTTTTTAAGAGTCGAAATTGGTTGGAGGGCAACTAGCCCCTCCCCCAAGCCCCATTTTTTCCCCAAATGCCTCTGATCAAAATTTTGAGATAGTCATTTTGTTCAAGAATAGTTTCAAGATGAAATAAACAAAAAACTCAGGAGTCAAAACAGTCCCCCCAGAGTCTAGAGAAAGTGTTGTAAGCTATGCCCCGGGGGTAGATAAGGTTTTTGTAAGGGACGGTCGTATAAACTCAGAGGTGGCTCATTTGATTGGAAATTGAAATTTCCTATTTACCTTTTTAAGAGCCATCAAAACTGATCGGTGGGTATATACCTCTCCTCCACCCTCTTGAAAGATCTAGCTGACTTTTAAAGAATCAAAAGAGACTACCCCTACGCCCCTTTTCCCCAAACCCATCGGGGACGAAAACTTTCAGATAACCATTTTTGTAAAAAAATTTTTTGTCGAAGGGGGTAATCGTACAGACTTCGGAAAAGCCTTATTCTATTTAAATTGAAAAGTTCTAGCTCCATTTTTTTAAAGTCAAGAGTAATCAAAAGGTAGGCACCCCCCCACCCGTCTCGTTTTAAATGCTTTCGATTAAAATTTTGAGTTCACCATTTTGCTCAAAATCGTCCAAAAGGGGAATAGGTAAGGTTCCGGGTTTGAATCCCCCCCAGCCCTGGGGAGAGGGCTGTAAGTTACATTAGCAGCCCATCGTTAACAGGCCATAAGAGGCATCGCTATAGCGCTGCCAATAGTAAAGGGCATACGGCTCCAATGATCGAAAATGAGAGTTCTAGTTCACTTTTTAAGAGTTAAAAGAGATGAGAGGGCTGCTAGCCCCCCACGCCGTATTTCACTAAGCATTACCAATAAAAACGTTTTGAATAGCCATTTTGTTAAAAATAGTTCAAACATCGGATAATAAAAACTTCAGGGTAAAAACAAGCCCTACTAAGAGCCCAGGGGCAAGGCATTGTAAGTTATGCCCCGGGGGCATATATGGTTCTTATTGAAGGCATGCTCGAACCAACATTAGAGAGGGCTTATTTGATTGGAAATTAAAAGTTTTTTTTTTCTAGTTCACTTTTAAAGAGACAAAAGAGACCGAAGGGCATCTACCTCCCCCACGCCCTTTTTTTCCCCAACCCATCCGATAAAAATTTTGAGATAGCCATTTTTTTCATAATAGTTAAAAAATCAGAAAAAAACACTAGAGTCGACACAAACCCCCCGAGCCCCGGGACAAGTGTTTTAAGTTATGCCCCGAGGGCATATAAGGTGAGGTCGGTTTTACGAAGGAGAGGTTGTATCAAATTCAGATGTGGGTCATTTGGTTTGGAAATTTTAAAGTTCTAGTACCTTTCTTAACAGTCAAAAGGGAATTTTTTTTGAGGGTATCTAACACCCTCTCCCACACACACATACCCTATTTTTCCCTTTAATGCCCCCATCCGATCGAAATTTTGAGCTTACAGTATGTTTAAAAATAGTCCAATGATCAAATAACAGAAACCTCGGGGTTAACATAACCTCCCTCCTAGAGCCAGGGGGAAGGTTGTAACTTGGGCCTATGCCCTGGGGCTTATAAAGTTTTTATGGAAGAAGTGGTCGTATAAACCTCGAAGGCGACTCAAATGATTAGAAATTGAAAGTTCTAATTCCATTTTTAAGATTCAGAAGTGATACGATTGCAACTACCACCCCCCCCCCTCCAACTCTTTTCCCCAAGTGCGTCCGATTGAAGTTTGTATATAGCTATTTGTTCAATTATTCAGAACAGACTAAAGACCGTATAACAAATGCTTCAGGGATAACACAGCCCACCAAAACCTGGGGGAAAGTGTTTTAAATTTCGCCCCAGGGGCATATAAGGTTTATGGAAGGAATGGTAGGGTGAACCTTGGAGGGGGCTCATTCGATCGTAAATCCAAGTTTCTAGTGCCTTTTTTAAAACAGTCAAAAGTGAACGGAGGGTAAGAAGTCCCCCCCCCCAAGGCCCCTTTTTTTCCAAATGCATCTGATCAGAATTTTGAGATAGCTATTTTGTTCAAACAGTTTAAAGATCAAATAACATACAGTCAGGGGTCAACACAGTCCTCCAGAGCCGGGGGGAAGTGTTGTAAGTTACACCCATGGGGCAGATAAGGTTTTTTTTTTTGCAAGGGGTGTTCGTATAAACACCAGAGTTGGGTCATTTGATTGTAAATGAAATTTATATTTATCTTTCTAAGAGTCATCAAAAGTGATCAGAGGGCATGTACACTCCCTTACCTCTTTTTCTTCAAATGCATCGAATCAAAAATTGGGAGATTTTGGAAATATTGCATTTTTTTAATATTCCAATGATTAGATCACAGAGCTTTGGGGAGAAGGTTTTGTCAGCAGGAGTAAGTGCTCCTCTCACTGCTCCTAGGTAAGCGCTGTAAGTTGTGCAAGCTGTCCCATTGTTCATGCACGAGGTTTTTGTCGAAGGGATAATCATATAGACTTCAAAAACACTCATTCGATTTAATTTAGAAAATTCTAGCTCCATTTTAAGAGAGTCAAAAGTATTCAGAACTTAGGAACCCCCCCCCCCACATGCCTTTTTTGTAAATGCTCTGGATCAAAATTTTGAGTTAACAATTTTGTTCAAATAGTTGAAAGGCCAAATAAATATGCTTCCAGGTTTGAATCCCCCCCCCTCCCCCAGCCCCGGAAAAATGGTTCTGAGCTATGGAACTTGCTTATTTGTACCTTGTTTACTTAGATACTTTCTTTACTTGATACTTTGCACTTTGATACTAGTTTGATACTTTGATGAAAGTTTGATGTTAAAAAAAAATTGATTTAGAAACAAGAAATTTTCTATAAATTTGAAGCTTTTTGATGAAAAACAAACAAAAAGTTAAGTTTAAGAGAAACTTTTCAAAAAAGAAGTTTTTA
>CM051271.1:47654740-47661484 GCA_027921565.1 Artemia sinica
CAAAATGTTGATCGGAAGTGTTTGGGGAATGATGGGCGTGGGGAGGGGGAGGCAGTCGCCCTCCAATCTTTTTGACTTTAATAAGGGGATTAGCCCTCTCAATTTTGGAAAATGGTGCGCGTGAGAGGGGATTAGTGTCCTCAAAATCCCTTTTTGACTATGAAAAAGGGCACTAGCCCTTTCAATTTCCAATCGAATTAACCCATTTTGAAGTTTTTCTACGACAACACTTTCTATAGGAAGCCTTACATGCCCCCATGGAATAACTTACAGCCCTTGCCTGGGGTTGTGGGGAGAGGGGGAGGGGGCTGTCATCCTCAAAGACCTAATTTAAGAATTTTAAACTACATTTGAACAAAAGTTTATCTCAAAATTTTGATTGGATGTGTTTGGGGAAATGGTGGACGAGAGGGGGGGGGGTGGTCCGTTGCCCTTCAATCACTTTTGACTATTAAAAAAAGCACAAGCTCTCTCAATTTCCAATCGAATCCTTATATGCCCCATGGTATAATTTTACAACACACTCCGGAGGGCGGTGGGGGTTTGTCATCCTTAAAGACCTAATTTCTTTAACTCTCTATTACATTGAAAAAATAGCCATCTAAAAAATTTTGATTGGATGTGTCTGGGAAAATGGTGGCCGTAAGAGGGAGGTTAGTTTGCCTTCCAATCACTTTCTACTATTAAAAAGGACACTAGCTCTTTCAAATTCCAATCGAATGGGCCCTTTTTTGAAGTTTCTACGACAATGCTTTCCTATAAAACCCTTATATGACCCCAAGACACAAACTAACATCTCTTGGCCTGAGGGACCTGGAGGGGGGGGGGGGGGTTATCATCCTTAAAGACGTAATTCCTAAAACTTTCAACTGCATTGAACAAAATGGGTATTTCAAAATTATGATTGCACGTGTTTGGGTAAATGGAGGGTATGAGGGAAGGGGGGTTGTTGCCCTCAAGTTATTTTCGACCATTAAAAGTTTCACTAGCCCATTCAATTTCTAATTGAAAGAGCCCTTTTTGAAGTTTCTACGACAGCGCTTTCTATAAGAAAAGCGTTATGCCCTAAATGCCTTAAAGGCATAACTTACAACCCTTGCCCTGAGGGATGTGGGGGATATATCATCCGCCAAAACCTAATTTCCCGAACTTTCAACTACGTTGAACAGAATGGCTATCTAAAAATTTTGTTGGAATGTGTTTGGGAAAATGTTGGGCGTGAGAGGCAGGTTAGCTGCCCTCCAATCACTTTCCGACTATTAAAAAGGGCACTAGCCCTTCAATTTCCAATCAAAATAAACCCTTTTAAGTTTCTACGACAAACACTTTCTTTAAAAACCATATATACCCCAGGGTATAACTTACAACCCTTGTCCTGAGGGCTCTGAGGGGGTTATCTACCTCAAAGACCTAATTTCAAGAACTTTAAACTGAGTTGAACAAAATTTATATCTCAAAATTTTTATTGTATTTGTTTAGGGAAATGGTGGGCGTTAGAGGGGGATTAGTTGCCCTCCAATCACTTTAGACTACTAAAACGGGCACTAGCCCTTTCAATTTCCAATTTAATGAGCCCTTTTTGAAGTTTTTATGACAACACTTTTCTTATAAGAACCTTATAGGCCCCCAGGACATAACTTACAACCCTCGCCCTGAGGGCTGTGGGGTTTTGTTATCCTCAAAGACCAAATTCCAGAGCTTTCAACTACGTTCAACAAAATGGCTATCTCAAAACTTTGATTTATGTGGTTTTGGGAAATGGTGGGCGTGAGAGGGGGTGTTTGGTTGCCCTCCAATCACTTTGACATATAGAAGGGTCGGGTACTAGTCCTTTGAATTTCGAATCGAATGAGCCCTTTTTGAAGTTCTATGACAACACTTTCAATAAAAAACCATATATACCCCAGGGTATAAATTACAATCCTTGCCCTGAGGACTATGGGGGGAGTGTCCTCCTTAAAAACATAATTTCTAGATCTTTCAACTACGTTGAACAAAATGGCTATCTGAAAATTTTGATTGGTATGTGTTGGGTGAAACTGTCGTTGTCGAAGGGTGTGTTAGTTGCCTTGCAATCACTTTCGACTATTAAAAAAGAGCACAAGCCCTTCCAATTTCTAATCGAACGAGACCTTTTTCCAGTGTCTATTACAATTCCTTCGATACGAAGTGCCCTGGTCTAAAACCAAGAAACCAAAAAAATAATAATACATTGTGTCAACGTCAATCTTTACTTAGGCAGAGCTATTGCGCTGCCTATGATCATGGTAATACGAGACTGTGGGGGAGAGGGGGGGATCTCCCATCTTCGATCACTCTCAATCCTGAAATAGGACACTAGAACTTCTGATTACCAATCCAATGAGCCCCCCTTCGAAGTATATATAATCAGTCTTTCTATCTGGCCCCTGGGCACAACTTACAGCCCTTGCCCTGAGGGCTGATTTGGGGGGAGGTTCATCCTCAAAAACATAATTTATATTTCCGCAGGCATATAAGGTTTTTAATGGCATAGAAAAACCTTGGTAGTGAATGGTAGCAGAAATGGTGGTTGCGAAAGGGGGGTTAGTTGCCCTCCAATCACTTTCGACCATTAAAAAGGCCACTCGCCCTTTGAATTTTCTAATCAAATGAGCCCTTTTTGAAATTTCTACGAGAATGTTTTCATAAGAACCTTATATGCCCCCAGGGCTTAACTTACAACCGTTGCCCTGAGGGCTGTGGGGGAAGTGTCCTCCTCAAAAACATCATTTACATCTGGAAATCAACTTACGTTGACCAAAATGGCTATCACAAAATTTGATGGAATGTGTTTGGGATATAGTGGGCGTGGAAGGGGAGTATTAATTGCCTTCCAATCACTTTCGGCTATTAAAAAATGGGTACTATCACTCTTTGTATATCAGAGGCAACGCTATAGCGTTGCCTATAGTAAAAGGCCATACAGCTCCAATGTTCTATTATTATTTATTTATTTGTTTTTTTCCAGAGGCACTTCATATGGAAGGGGTCTTCGTGGAAACTGCAAAGGGGGCTCATTCGATTGGAAATCGACAGCTCTAGTGCCCATTTTTAGTCGATATTGTTCGAAAACCTCCCCCCATGATTGAGAGGGCACCTAGCCCCCCCCCCCCCCCCCCCACGCCCATCATTCCCCAAAACATTCCCCAATCCAATCAAAATTATGAGATAGACTTTTTGTTCAGCGTAGTTGATTTCCAAAACCTAGAAAACATGTTTTTGAGGAGCCGATCTCCCCCACAACCCTCAGGGCAAGGGTTTTTAAGTTTAGATGCCCAAGGGCAGTATAAGGTTTTTATAGAATGTGTTGTCGTAGAAACTTCAAAGAGTACTCATCAATTGGAAATTCAAAGGGCTAGTGCCCTTTTTAATATTTGAAGTGATTGGAGGGGGCAACTAGCCCCCCACGCCCATTATTCCCCCAAAACACATACAATCAATATTTTGAGATAGCCATTTTATTAAACGTAGTTTCAAGTTCTGGAAATTAGGTTTTTTGAGGATGACAACTCCCCGCAGCCCTCAGGGTAAGGGTTGTGAAACCTTAAAACCTTAAACAAAACCTTATACAAAACCTTAAATTAAAACTCTATACAAAAAATTAAATGCCCTGGGGGCATTTAGGTTTTGTATAGACAACGTTGTCGTAGAAACTTCAGAAAGAGCTCATTCGATTGGAATTTTAAATGGCTAGTTCCCTTTTTAATAGTTAAAAGTGATTCTAAGGCAACTGACACTCTTTCCAACCGCCCACCATTTCCCAAACACATGCAATCAAAATTTTTTAGATAGCCATTTTGTTCAACTTAGTCGAAAGTTCCACGGAAATTATATGTTTGAGCAGGACACTCCCCCCACAGTCTTCGGGGGCAGGGTTATAAGTTATGTCCTGGGAGCACATATAGTTTCTTATGGGAAGGAATGGTTCGTATAAACTTCAGGGAGGGATCATTTGATTGAGAATCAAAAGTTCTAGTTCAGGTTCAAAGATATTGGAGGGTAACCAGCTCCCCCCCCCCAAAGCCTTTTTTTCCCAAATGCATCCAATAAAAATTTTAAGATAGCTATTTTGTTAAAAATAGTTCAAACATCATAAAACAAAATCACGGTGTCGACACAACTCCCCAGGGACCTATGGCAGGCGTTGTGAGTTATGCCCCTGGGCATATGTGGGACTTATGGAAGGGAAGCTCGTATTGACTTTCAAAGAGAGCTCATTTAATTGGAAAATTGAAAAGTTCTAGTTCATTTTTTAGGAGTCAAAAGAGATTGGAGGCACCTAGCCCCCTCCCCCCCTCCACGCCTTTTTTTTCCCTCCTCAAACCCATCCAATAAGACTTTGAGATAGTTTCTTTTAATAAAATCGAAGACCATATATAACGAAAACTCAGGGGTCAACACAGCCCCCCAGGGCCCGAGGGCAGGTGTTTCATAAGTTATGCCCTGGGGAAAATATATTTGTTGTTATTGAAGGCATGTTCGTTAAAAAATAATTCAGAGATGGTTCGTTTGATTGGAAATTGCAAGTTTTTAGTTCAGGTTTTTAGAGTCAAAGAGATTGGAGAAGGCAACTAGCCCTCCCCACGCCCATTTTTCCTCAATGCATCCAATAAAAATTTGAGAGATAGCCATTAAGTTAAAAATTGCTCAAAAGTCAGATAAAAAAAAGAACCTCAGGATGTCGTCAAAACCCCCCAGGGCTCGTGGGCAGGCGTTGTTAATTATGCCCTGGGGGCATATATAGTTTGTATGAAAGGAATACTCGTATAAACTTAAGAGAGGGGCTCATTTGATTTGGATATTGAAAGTTAAAGCTCAATTTTTAACAGTCATTTTGAAATAGGCATTTTTTTAAAATAGTTCAAAGGTCGGATGAGAAAAAATCCGGTGTCAAATACGAACCCCAGGCACAGGGAAGGCGCTCTAAGTTATTCCACTGAAGGGCATGTATGGTTCTTATGAAAGGGATGTTCGTATAAACTTCATAGAGAACTCATTTGATTGGAAATTGAAAGTTCTAGTTCACTTTTTAAGAGTCAAGAGAGTTTAATACACCCGTCTTACATGGGTGTATCGGATAGATAAACCCATCCGATAAAATTTCAGGTGACAATTTTGTGTAAAAATAGTTCAACCATCAGATATTAAAACTCCAGGGTCGACATAACCCCCCATGGCCTAGGGACAGGTTTTGAGAGTTAAAACTCTGGGAATATTATATGTTTCTTATAGAAAGGGATAATCGCATAAACTTCAGAAGAGGGGAGCTGTAGGGCGGGGCGAGTTGCTTATGTGATTTAAGATAGAAAGGTTTCTAAGTTCACTTTTAAAGGCGTCCAACAGAGACCGAAGCTTAATCTAGTCGCCCCCAGGCCCTTATTTCCCCCAACTCAATCCGGATATAAAAATTTTGATGATATCAATTTTTGTTAAAAAACTAGTTTCAAAACATCAGATAATAAAAACTCCGAGGTTGGAACAAACCCATTTTTTTCACTTTGATATTGTTACTTTGATATCAGTTTTGATACTTTGATGAATTTTTTTTATTATTTTTTTAAGTTTGATTTTGAAAGAAGGAATTTTAAAAACTTGACATCTTTCGGAATCGAAAACGAAACAAAAATTTAATTAAAAAAAAACTTTCCGGGGGGGAGGGAAAATTAAGTTTTTTACAAAGAAAAGAAAATAAGGGCCATTTTAAACTTTAAGGCTTTCAGCAGTATACAAAACCTGTAAATTCAAACTCAAAAGCGACCAGAAATTACTATTAAAGAATAAATGAAAACCCAAAACGAACAGAAATTAAATAAACAATCATAGCAAAAAACAATACAACAAGTGAATATATAAATGAATAAATAGATTCTTAAGGGGGGGCGAGTAATATGCGTAGATTGAATATTGAAAATTCGAAGCTTAAGACGAAAAAAAAATATTTTCCTATTGAAGTAACAAATGAAACTTAAAACGACAAAGAAATTAAATAAAACAATCAATTCAAAACAAACATAAAATAGATGTTTATGCAAATTAATAAATAAATCTTAAAAACGACTGTGAAACTTAAACTGAATAGGCAAATCAAGCTTGAAACCAACAAAAAATTAACACAGACAAGAGTTTGGGTATGACCTCCTTCTCGCACTGTAAAAGTCTAAAAACTACTACGTCCTTGGCACTTAAAGCACTGAGTTTGACTTAAAGCACTGAGGCATAAAAACATAAACTTTCTTTCACGGGTTGTTTTCAATGTAAAATTAGGTTTTCGTGAATACTTTTGTATCAAGACTTTTGATGAAGCCAGACACAGCGAGAAAATGGTATGCCAGACTGAACAATATAAAAACTTCCATGAAAGTATGATTTTCTAGATACACTTAAAATTAATACGATTAGTTTTTTTCTCCCACCAGCCGGAAAAACTAAAATTTGTTACGACTAAGAATGAAAAGTGTAGGTCTGTTATGATATCTAAAGTCGCTCTTGGATGTTAATTAAGATAAAAAAAAAACAATTTTTTTTCAACTGAAAGTAAGGAGGTAACATTAAAACTTAAAACGAACAAAAATTATTATGTATATGAGGGGGATCGCCCCCTCGTCAGTACCTACGTCTTTACACTAAAGTTTGAATTTTGTTCCCAATCCCTTGAAGGATCGACTCCTGAATTACACGAGGACGTTTATATAGAAATTAAAAATCTCTTTTAAAAAAACTACT